>OZ023170.1:18005000-18176980 GCA_963678695.2 Diplodus puntazzo
CCTCTTATCACATGTGTTTTCAGATTTTCACTCATCAGCGTCTCTCACAGTGAGTCCTGACAGAGCTCAACACTTCACCTCTGACTCTGTCTCACTGAGCTGTGAGGGAAACTCTGCTGAGTGGAGAGTGATGAGGTTATCTTAGAACCGATACCTGACATACTGCACCATCTGGGGGACAATGACTGGATCTACATGCAATTTAAATACTAACAGGCTCAGTGATGCAGTGTACTGGTGTGAGTCTGGATCAGGAGAGTTCAGCAACGCAGTCAACATCACTATACAGAGTATGATTTTATTATATTTTGTTTTTCTTTGACTTATTATTTCAAACATCCCATTGTGTGTTGAGGAGTACAGTACACTGACATGTTAAGAGTTCTGCCCAACACTGTGCTTCATGATCTCTCTAGTAATTAATGGTTTTCACCTAAAAAACATAACAAAGTATTTAATTACACTTTGATTTTAACCATGTATAAATATAGAATACAGATTTGTGGCTGATCTGTTCTTCAGTTTTTAGATCCATGATCACCATTTAAAGTCCAGTGTGAAGGATTTAGTGACATTTAGCTGTGAGGTTGCAGATTCAGCAGCTGAAAGGGTTCTTGAACAGTAAGACACACAAGGTGTATGAAGATAAAATGTCAGATTTAATGATCAATGTTAAATCAATGAGAAAAGCCAAAGAAATAAAACCCAGTATGTCTCTTTTCTCATCTCTCTACATCCACTCATTCTCAAGTTCCTCGACCAGCTGATCTCTGACTGAAACCTCGTATTCTTTGACTGTTTAACAGATAAAAATATGATCCTGCTGAGCCCTGCCCGTCCTGTGACTGAGGGAGATTCTGTTAGTCTGAGCTGCAAATTAAGAAGACAAACATTTGACTCCATTGTGTTTTTCTATCACAATGAGAAACTCATTCAAAATGACACCAGATGGGAGTTAAATATCTCTGCAGTGTCAAAGTCAGATGAAGGATTCTACAAGTGTCAACACTCAGGACAAGAGTCAGCACAGAGCTGGATGTCAGTTCAGAGTGAGTAGGATTAAAATGATTGATGCATTTTCTTTTTAATGTGAAGTGTTTCTGTGAGTGAAATAAATTCAGCTGTATACTGAACTGATTTCGAAGTAGTTTTAGTTTCAGACACCTTCCTCTGCTGGATCCCGTTGACTCTGATATTTATTAAAGCACTTTGTAAAGTCAGTTTTACAAACATGTTATAAGTTTATTAAGAGTTAATATTTACTATTTTACAGCAGTGTCCAGGCCTGAAAGCTCTTCATTTCCTGTTCTGTTGATTGTTGGGCTGGTTTGTGGAATCGTTCTTGTTATTCCTCTGCTCGGTTTGTTTTGCTACAGAGCGTCCTATGGTGAGACCTTCTTCTTCTGTTATTAGATGCTTATTAATTATTCAAATACACACACATACTCTGATCTCATGAGATAGAACAGCAGTATAACAACCATCTAACAACAAATGTCTTTTTCACAGATTCATGCTTTGTCAGGTAGGTGCAACACAAACTCATCTCATTTTGAACAGAACATCAACACATTTTATGATCGTATTTAAATGTATTGTATCTGATACGTGTTGTAGACCAGTCCAGTCTGAGAGCGCCAATGCAGAACATGTAGACTACAAGCTTGATAATTACTCTGCTCTCCTCCATGGTAAGCAGTTAAACTAATCTTTATTTTTTACATATTATATTTAAAGCAATCTAAAAAAATCTTAGTTTCTTTAATCAGTGTTGTAAACTAACCTTGGCTTGATATTTATTTCTCTGCAGGTGATGTTTGTCTATATGAAACAATCAGAGGACGTCAAGAAGCTGAACATGGTACAGTTTATAACTTTTTATTTAACATGGAGCTGTTAGAAATACTAGAATAAGAGAATTTAATTTAACTGTAAGTGACTTCTTGACAATCCTTGAGCATATTTATTTGTCTGAAATGACATATTTTAGACTGAGTTACACATCTAACAGCAAATGTCTTTTTCACAGATTCATCCTTTGTCAGGTCGGTGCAACACTCTCTCATCTCATTTTGAACATAACATCAACACATTTTTATGTTCCTATTTAAATGTATTGTATCTGATGCGTGTTGTAGACCAGTCCAGTCTGAGAGCATCAACACAGATCATGTAGATCACGAGAATGATCATTACTCCGCTCTCCTCCATGGTAAGCAGTTAAACTAATATAATAGATCTAATCTTATATACTTATATACTTACAGTGGGGTCCAAAAGTCTGAGACCATTGAAAATCTGTAATATTGTCACATAAACCCGGAAATAATCAGAAAGTATTAAGAAAGTGTGAGTCTGAGCATCAAATCATTTTCAGACTCCAGGTTTCTAAAGGAGCAGTGCATGTAACAATATAAACTCTAAAACACTTCACAGAAACTAGATCAGTTGTTTGCAAAGCATGATCAGACAGACCCAACATGACCACACCATCAGAAGATCAATAAATCCAGCATCGTTCCCTGAAAGATAGAAAAGCAACTTCATCACAGATACAGAATTTGATAAATACACATACAAGAATCCAATCAGGTGAAGTCTGACAAAGGAAAGCTGTCTTGTCTCGAGGACGATCAGCTGTTCCTAAACCACTTCTTAGTTGTTGAAGCAAGACAACAGACTGGAGGTGGGTGAAGAAATACCAGAATTCTTCTAAGACATCAACTTTTAACTCAAATTGTTAAGCTGATATTATCAGTAAAAAATATTATTACAGTCAAAACAAATGCAAAGTAGAACTGTTGTGTGGTCTCAGTCTTTTTCTTTTCTTCTTTTAAATGATCAATAAAATCTGATGTCTCACATGATTAATGTGTTGTATACAGTTAAAGTGATTAAACTAACCTTGTCTTGATATTTATTTCTCTGTAGGGGATGTTTGTCCCTATGAAACAATCAGAGGCCATCAAGAAGCTGAACATGGTACAGTTTATACCTTTTTATTTACCATGGAGCTGTTAGAAATACTAGAATAACACAATTAACTGAATGATTTATTGACAATCATTTAAGTTTAAAACATGTTTACATTTCAAATTAATCCAATGATCGCACATTATTGATACAAAAACACTGCTAAGAGTCAATTCTTTAATGGGAGAGTGGCGGGGGGAGAAAGACAGAGGGGGAGGGGGGAAGAGAGAGAAGGGTGAGAGAAGCATAGGGAGAAAGAGGGAGAGAAAGAGAGAGGGGGAGAGAAGGTCAAGGGAGGGAACCAGGGAAGAAAAAGAGAGGGGAGAAGGGGAGAGAAAGAGAGACAGGGGCAAGGAGAAAGTGAGTAAGGAGAGAGGGGAGAGAAAGAGAGGGAGAGACAATGATTATGGGGGATAGGGAGGGGGTAGAGAAGAGAAAGAGAGAGGGGAGGATAGGGAGAAAAAGGGGGCAAGAAAGAGAAAAGGGAGAGGAAGGGGAGAGAGAGGACAGTGTCATAAATCAACCTGAATCTCTTTTTGTTTACTTTGCTTTTTCTTTCAGGTCAATAAAGAAATCTGCACCAACTAAACCGATGGAACGGACGACAACATGAGAAACTACATCTTTGTACTTTGACAGCTTGTATGGAATCACTGTGTGCAGCTGTGCTGTCCAAATAACAAACAGTATTTTGACACAAGTTCATGCTCAGGTCACATCATAACTCACACATATTCTCAGGTGTAATAATATGTAAGGTCAAAAGAGAATGTCAGTATGTAAGGTGAGCGATGGCTATGCAAGGTGAAAAGGTAACCATTATATGTGAGTTTAAAGGTAAAGAACAACGTTTTTATCACAGCTGACAGCATTTCATTAGACTGCTGTAGAAATATGAGACATGCTCAGTATTCTGTACAGTTAATTTGTTAGCAGATGATGTAAAATAATGGCTTCATATGGATTTTATTATTGTCTCTTTTAGCACAAGACTACTGAAGCAGAATCCCTGTTTTAAACGCACTTCATCATTACTTTTCATTTTTGCAGTTATGTTGTCACCTTTTGTTTTTGTTCAGTTTTTGTAGAAAAAATTCAATGCAACTTTGATACAATATGTTTGAGCTTGTGTAGCAGGGTACCAGCTTTAAAGTCAGCGTCTTTGTTAAGTGTTAGATCCAGGATAGACGCCAACACTGACTTCTGATAGAAGTAATAATCTGCTATCAAACAGCATCTCCTATTGCATGTACAGTATGTATGTTTTCTCTCTGTCATTTTCAAGTTAACTGAGAGGTATTGTGTGTATTTTTTCACATCAAAGTATTTTATATTCATTGTATTTTAAAATCTTTTGAATATTTTCTACATCAATAAACAGTTTGTTTTCCAGCAGTAAGCTGTCAGTTGTGTTTTTGATTCCTTTTTTGACTGCACAGCCAAACTGCCACAGAGCCCTGTAGCAATGATCATGTCCGTTAATGTCAGTGTGTCTTAAAGTATCTGGATGTACTCGATATGGATGCTGTTTGACGGGTTGTGAATCGCCGACATCAACGTCACGTCACTTCAGCACTGGACAGCTCCTCTGAGACTTTCCCAGCAGCAGACTAACAGACGGTGAGGCAGCTTCAGCACCGGACAGCGACACCATCTGTTCATCCGGCCTGTGCTGCCTCAAGATTGCCACTAGCTGTCTCACAAGCCCGACGCAGTTTCAACCTGAAGTTACTGACATATTCCAGCAGATTATGTTCCGTCCTTTCACACAGCCACTTCTCCCTCAACAGCTTCAAGGGACCACGTACAGTATGGGCAAACACCAACTCTGAAGGACCAAACCCAAGAGACTCCTGTACCACTTCCCTAATGGCAAACATCTGCAGGTGAAGCCCCTCATCCTAGTCCTTTAAACTCCAGACAATCAGTGTGTAGCACGGTCTTCAATGTCTGGTGAAGCACTGAGCTGTACAGGGAGTCTTCTTCTTCTTAAAGGATGGTAATACAGTGTACCAGTGTGAGCTTACCAGGTAGCAATGATAAGGAGATGTGATTTAAGTCAATACAGAGACAGGTCAATGAAACGTCTTAAACTTTATTTTAAATGAACATCATCAGGTTGATGAGTAAATCAGTCAGTGTACTTGATAGACTCCAGTCACTGTGCAGGTGAAATAAAAGCTTTTTCCACAGATCACCACAGGGGGGCGTCAAACCACACTAACTGATACTGACACAATGCATGTGCTCCTTTTTACCTCTGAGACGAGGGCGGCTGTAGTGAAGTCCCAGGATGCCAAGTCAAGGTTACCTGTGAGCCTCATTCTCAAAGAGTTGTAGTTCTCTCCAAGTAATAACAACTCTGTCAACTTCTCTTATTTTATACTTTTCATGTTCTTTGACTCTTTAGCAGCTGAAAATGTCTCCCTGCTTTACTCTACTCAGAAGAAAAACAAACAAACGCAGAAGTTGGGAATGACGTCACTGCCTAATTCTTGGTATCTCAGCATCAGGACTTTATGTGTGAAAAAGGAACTTAAAACATATTTCAGTCATGCTGATGAGAACTGGCTTTGTGTGTTGTTCTCACGCTAAGACACTACAGTTTATTTCGGTGTTTTGTTGATTTGATTTGATTTTCCCTCATTATTATCCTATTTAATATCTGGATTCATCACAGTAACATTAAAATAAAACAAAGTTATCTCACTTTACAGATATCTTTACTCCATCTTATCAAGCTGCAGCTCACAGGCCAAGGTTGCATCTTAAAGATTAAAAGTTGTTAAACATTGACAGCTAATATAATACTGGGCCTTTTAGATTCATATCTGAAGACACCTGACTGATAATCTATTCTAACTTGTCAAGATTTAATTCTTTAACTGAATAAAACACCACTTTCAAAACATAAGAAATTCTTTATTCTGAAGTCATCCAAGATTTTTTAAAATGTTAGTATATGGTCACAAAATTTAAAGGCAGTACTGTAGAGGTGTGTGTCTCCTCCCTCCAGCACAGAATGTTTACATGTCCTCAATTTAGGGTGGCTTTGCCACAACTTCACCCGCAGGAAGTGACTGAGCTCAGAGAAAAACAGAAATAGTCTAATAAACAGAAGTGAGCATGAAGAGAGCAGAAAGCTCCCCTCTGTTCCATTGTCTCTCACCATTCACTACTGTACATTCTCGTACATTCTGTCTCACCACAAGACTACTTTCTGCTTTGACATCATGAGTTACTGAGCGTAGATTGATGAGGGAAAATGGAATGTAATTGATTTTAGCATAATGCTGCTACATAACAAAATGTGATAAAGGTGGAGGTACCTAAATACTTTCTGACTGCACTGTGTGTACACACAACACACACCCTCATTGAAATACAGGCACTGTGGATTCAAGAACTGTTGGACGGCATAACATGTACAGATAAGATTACAATGAAATGTCAGTGTGATGTAATATGATTAAATCCAATGACTTTATGTGTCTTGGTTGTGAAATAAGGATGAGGAACAAACCTTTGCAAGAGAGATGAACATAATTATTCACAGTGGACAGGAAATGTGAAGGTGTCAAAGTATGCTGTGGTCAAAGCCACTGCAGTTGATTGTGTGAAAGGGAAGCAAAAACAGAGTGAGAACTGCACTCAGACGAGGAAGTTGATGAAAAACTCTGCTCTTACATTTATAAGATAGTGCCGACAGTGTCGGTGCTGGATGTGAAGATGGGGCACACTCTGCTCGGTGTGCTCGGGTTATTCTGTGAGTACATCTGTGACTTTCTATGTGATGTTCAGTATTTATATCAGTGTAGTAGTTGTGTACACATGAACTTTGTTGCTGATTTGTCTTGGTTCAGATTGGAGGATTATGTTAAGTATATTACTCAACTAGTTACTTTTGCACTAGTTTTTGCTCACATACCTGGACAATGTATGTACAGTATATGATCTAAGGTATTATGTATATAGCTGTGGAATTACATGTATTGCTTTTTTTACTCGGTCTCTATATATTGAAGAGTTTTAAATGTGTTTCCCACCTCTGTAGCTGTGTAGCAGAATATCATCACAGAAATGTGTGATACTGTTGATTGATAAACAATAGTTGCCACTGATGAAACTCCACCTGGATTTTGTATTTGATTCTGGTCTAATGAAGTTTGAATCTTTATTTTAGTGCTGAATACACTCCTGTACGGACATGCTGAAGGTGACTAGTTATCTTTTCTATATTGACTGATTATGTTTGTCCTATATGTCTCCTACTGTATCACTCTTGATCACTTGTTTCAGCAGTTGTGTTTTTCCATATATATTTCATTTTACTCAGTGCACATTATGAAATAACTGGATTAGTGCTCAGTTGTTAAAGGAAGCTATTTGGAAAGTGTAGCTCTGCATGATACCACTGACTTCACACTGGAATAAGTTTAGTGACTGAGTTTAGTGATTTCCAATGGAATAAACAACCTACAGTCTTCATGTTCTTAAACAATGTCCAGAAAGTGATAGTTAGACTTGTTAGACCAGTACCTCTCACTTTTCTGAGAACAAAATAAATAAATTAAAATTTTTTAAATGTCCTCATGGTAAGAATGAGCTATTAGTTTGACAAAAGTTCAAACTAATGTGTAAACATATGAATCCTTTATGCTGTTCATCTATATTATATAATATTTGGAATTGGGTAAAAGACATAAAGCTAAATGTAGTATTTGTGGACTGTTTCCTTTGACATCAAACTCTGTTCTACCAAAGGTTTTTCAGTGGCTGAGATTGTTTTGTCTTGTTTTATACTAGATTTGAACAGGTGGAATGGAGCCTGTGTTGTTTTGTTAGATATATATAACAGTTTGGACAGGCAGTGATGTCAGAGGAACATCTTTCTTTATTAACCCTTTTTGTATATCTAGTTCCAATCATCATTTATAAGGAGATTGTTCATAAGGAAAAGTTTACACAGTACTGCTGCTAATACTGTAGCTGTGAACAAGAGGAAGTGGAGGTGGCTGGGAAAACACACAATCAGCATGTTGTGCTGGGAGTTAAACATTAATGTTATTAATGCCAAAATCACTACATGTTTTTATTTTTACCAGATTTTAAGCAGAACAAACTTTGAATCCTGATGTAATAAAGGTGTTGATGTTCGTAAAGGCCTTTTACTAAAAATATATAGAATCCAGCCTGCATGATGAACTAAGCATTAGACACAAGACAACAAAGAGGGATAATGAAAACGTTCTTCCATGTCGCTGTGGTCAAAACAGTCTAGTGTCTGAACCAAGTGATTTGATATTTGAAATGTTTGCTGCAGAACAAAACAACATGCATTAACATAATGAATACAGTGATTATAACAGAAGATGGTGGCATTTTATCTGTTCATGTTTAATCCTGTTTGAATCCTAACTGTGTATTTTTATGTCAACAGTTTCCAACACGGCCACTTTGACCCTTCAACACAACTGGCCTCAGATATTCAGAGGAGAGACGATCACCCTCAGATGTGAGATCAAAGATGGAGGAGACACTGAGTGGGAGTATGAATGGAGAACAACCAGCTCAGAAGAACCTTCAAATCAAAATGAACTCAGCATTAGATCTGTTTCTGCATCCCACAGTGGAGTCTACAGGTGTAAGGGCAGAAAGAAAAGTGAAAAGTCTTCAACAGATTGGAGTGATCCATTCAACCTGACAGTATCAGACAGTAAGTCACATCACATTTCTTTCCAAGTGAAGATTATATAGTTCATTTAAAGGCTGTTTTGGTTCATATGTATTTAATGTAAATAATCAGTATGTACTGATTGTGCAGAATGTATTTGATCCTCTATCAATACCTGTTTTAAATCTGAAAAATCATCTTCCAACAGAACCCCAGTCTGTCCTCACTGTGTCTCCATCATGGCTGAGTGCTGGAGCCTCAGTAACTCTGAACTGCAGTGTTAAAGATCAATCTGCAGGATGGAGGTTCTACTGGTATAAGACTGTTCCCAAACCACCAGACACCTACTACAGAGGTGAGCTGCTACCTGGCAGCAGCAGTGGGACTGAACAGGATTCCTACATTGTTCATGGACAGACACACACAGCAGGATATGTGTGCAGAGCTGGAAGAGGAGATCCAGTGTTTTACACTGATAACAGTCAACCTCAGTTTGTCTGGTCTACAGGTCAGTCTGTTTCTGTCTCTTAAGAAACAGATGTTATATCAACTCTTTTCATCTTTTTTCTAAATGATGACAAACATATTGTAGTGTCTGTGTGTTTCTTACACATCCTGAGCTCTAAGACAATAGTGAATAATGACAGGACAGGATGGGACAGGACCAGATGCTCCCCTGTAGACAAGTGTGGGAATGCAACATTGCAAAGGTCCACATGACCAGGAGCCGTTAATCAGCTCTGATGTGTGCATCTGAGATAAGCTACAGGAAGGAGCCCACACCAGAGGTTCGGAGCTGACTCAATGTATACATTGTCATCTAAGTATAGAGAGACCATCCTGTCCACTTTAGCTGACATCAGCAAAGTTAAGTAACACACACAAGAATTATTTCATAAGGGGTGTGAGGCAGACCCATCCTTCTTTTCTGCTATTGGATAGATGAACCTTTAATCCACCAAAGTGACCAATTAGGAGAACTAGGCGGATATGGAAAATAGACTCTAAAAAGGCCTTCACACCAGAGAAAGGGTGGTGGTCACTTGTAGATTTCCTAAGATCGAAGGCTCGATAGGATTTCTGAGAGAGCAGAGGGCAAAGCATTTGGCAGAACTTTGCCAGGATTTGAGAACACCAGGGAGCGGCCACACTCTGGTTCGGATGCTGGCTTGAGATCTGTTTCAGTACAGATTGCTCTATCATTCCACCCAGCCTTGCCTCCGCAGACTTCTTTTATCATCAAACTACAGGCTGACACCTTTGATGTAGAGAGCCCAGAAACTACAATATAGTATGTTGAAAAAAAGAAAATTAGATTACTGTGGTATTATGATCTTGTCTCTCTCACTAGCATCAAGCTAAACTTCACACTGTCCACCTTAGTAAGTGGAATTCACTTGTTTCCTTCTGTCCTCAATTTCAAACTTCACTCTCATTTGCAAAAAGTACTTTTACTCTGGATACTCAAGCTCTTCTTCTGCATCATTTACAGCAGCTGTAGTCACTTGGTTTTCTGTCATTTAAAATCTACTCAAGATGTTAGCAAGAAGTCAAAGTAGAAAACATAATTTTACCAAAATACTAAACTTTGTTGCAATAAAAGAAACACAGCTATAGACTATTTGAATTGAAGCATTTTCTATCTAAAGATCTCTGTGCTCTGTTTGACCTCTTATCACATGTTTTTCAGATTTTCACTCATCAGCGTCTCTCACAGTGAGTCCTGACAGAGCTCAACACTTCACCTCTGACTCTGTCTCACTGAGCTGTGAGGGAAACTCTGCTGAGTGGAGAGTGATGAGGTTATCTTAGAACCGATACCTGACATACTGCACCATCTGGGGGACAATGACTGGATCTACATGCAATTTAAATACTAACAGGCTCAGTGATGCAGTGTACTGGTGTGAGTCTGGATCAGGAGAGTTCAGCAACGCAGTCAACATCACTATACAGAGTATGATTTTATTATATTTTGTTTTTCTTTGACTTATTATTTCAAACATCCCATTGTGTGTTGAGGAGTACAGTACACTGACATGTTAAGAGTTCTGCCCAACACTCTGCTTCATGATCTCTCTAGCAATTAATTGTTTTCACTTAAAAAACATAACAAAGTATTTAATTACACTGTGATTTTAACCATGTATAAATATAGAATACAGATTTGTGGCTGATCTGTTCTTCAGTTTTTAGATCCATGATCACCATTTAAAGTCCAGTGTGAAGGATTTAGTGACATTTAGCTGTGAGGTTGCAGATTCAGCAGCTGAAAGGGTTCTTGAACAGTAAGACACACAAGGTGCATGAAGATAAAATGTCAGATTTAATGATCAATGTTAAATCAATGAGAAAAGCCAAAGAAATAAAAGCCAGTATGTATCTCTTCTCATCTCTCTACATCCACTCATTCTCAAGTTCCTCGACCAGCTGATCTCTCACTGAAACCTCGTATTCTTTGACTGTTTAACAGATAAAAATATGATCCTGCTGAGCCCTGCCCGTCCTGTGACTGAGGGAGATTCTGTTAGTCTGAGCTGCAAATTAAGAAGACAAACATTTGACTCCACTGTGTTTTTCTATCACAATGAGAAACTCATTCAAAATGACACCAGATGGGAGTTAAATATCTCTGCATTGTCAAAGTCAGATGAAGGATTCTACAAGTGTCAACACTCAGGACAAGAGTCAGCACAGAGCTGGATGTCAGTTCAGAGTGAGTAGGATTAAAATGATTCTGCTATTTTCTTTCTGTAAACTGTGTTTCTGTCTGAGAAAGAAACTTTGAATACTTAACTGAGTTTGAAGTAGCATCATTTCAGATAACTTCCCCTGATAGATTTAGTAGAAAAGAATGTTTCCTTTGAGCTGAAGAAAGTCTCCATCATGATTTATTGTGAAGAGCTGATTTCACACTGTATTCTGACATGTTGGTATATATTGTACTGTCAGTGTTTACTTGTGTATCACAACATGTGTGACATTGAAACAGGGATCTTCATTGTGTCTGTTCATGTGTATTTATACCTCTGAATAACAACTGTCGTATTCAATAAAGCACTTTGTAAATTCAGTATTAGAAACATGTTACATAAGTTTATGAACAGTTATTACGTGTTATTTCTTACAGCAGTGTCCAGGCCTGAACGCTCTTCATCTCCTGTTCTGTTGATTGTTGGGCTGATTTGTGGAATCGTTCTTATTCTTCTTCTGCTCCTGTTGTATCGCTACAGACCTTCCAAGGGTGAGACCTTCTTCTTCTGTTAGTAGATGTTTTGTGTTTATGTTGAATTGAAATACAGACATATTCTGATCTGATGAGATAGAACAGCAGTACAACAACTCACAATACAAAACCAAGTAACAACAAATCTTCATCTTTTTTTTACAGATACATGCTTCAAGAGGTTGGTGCAAAACTGTTTTCTCACATTTTGAACATAACAGCAAGACATTCAATGTTCCTGTTTATTAAATGTTTTGTATTTGCTTCATGTTTTAGGCCGATCCAGTCTGAGAGCTCCAACACAGATCAGAATGAGGCTCAGCGCAACACATACGACTCTCTTCTCCATGGTAAGTATGCAGTAATCTTGGTATATTCACACTTCTAAAGGACACACATGATCTGAGGATCCTGTTTTTGATTGTAACTTTGACAAGATGACTCTGACGTTGGCTCGTTTTCTCTGCTCTGTAGGTGATGTCTGTCTGTATGAATCAATCAATCGCTCTAAAGACACTGAACATGGTACAGTTTATACCTTTTATTAACATGAACATTACGTTAGAAATGCAACATCTTCATGATTTAAGTGAACTGATTCCAAGTGATCTATATAAAATCCTGTAACTAAATGTGTACACTTCAGTTGCAGGTGGATCCCAGGACGTCACAAATTCTTCGATTGAACTGGAAGAAGGTTGAGTACTTTAAATACAGTCAGAAAATAGAAATACATTTTTTTTCCTTCATAAATTCATATGATTGTCTTCACAGGGCCGCAACATACACCAGAGGAACCAATTTACTCTAATGTGAGGACAGGAGCTGCAGGGACAGTCAGTCATCATAACACTGCAGGTAACTATGAGTGCACGTGTGGTTCAGTTTATGTTGGTCACCTACCACTAGGTGTCACCAGAGATGCAAATGTAGAAATTCCAAACATACTGTATTAATGCCTATTAGATTTCTATTTCTAAGTTTATCCGTGTTTATCAGTGTTGTCTGTAATATTAATTTAATATATTTCCATATTGCAGATATGACAAAAAAACAGAATTGCTTTGTTAAATAAAAGTATATAATCTAAAGACACATGAGCTGAGGTGTTGGTGTGGTGATCAAATCTAATTTCGAAGTGTTTTGATTTCCATTTAAACACCAGACGCTGCTGTATTGTCATGAAACAAACACAAAGGGATCAACAATTTCCTTTATTTTTATTTTACCTGTCAATCCATCTCTTCATCCATAAAGCCGCACAGTGTCAGCCAGAATAACATGTCAGAAATCATCCTTACACTGTATCTTTGTTTTCTGTGGTTTTCTTCTAGCTCTGTGAGGAGAGAGGAGAGGAGGAAGAGGAAAATGGTTGGCAGCATTTCATTAGACTGCTGTAGAAATTAGAGATGCACCGATCCAGTTTTTTCCGATCCAATCCGATACGATACCTGGACTGAGCGTATTGGCCGATACCCGATACCGATCCGATACCATTGTTGAATTAATAATAAACTGTATACCTTCCACCATGTGAAAGGGACTAAAGGCACCAGACTTTCCTAACTAAGACAAAATAATCAAACAGTTACCAAACATTGTAAACATGTGTAACATTAATAATAATAATAATAATAATAATAATAATAATAATAATACATTTAATTTATATAGCGCCTGTCAGGGTACCCAAGGACACACGTAACAAAGTGGAACAAACAAATTAAAGAATGAATGGAGCGCCTGTCAGTCAGCACGGAGGGAACACTAGCCCCGAAATTAGTAGCACCGTCTGTAAACAAACTAGCATCTGGAGGCTCCGTGCACACAGCAGGGCGACCATCCAGCATCGCTGCGAGCCGGGGAGACCGCAGCAGCAGAGGAGGAGACAAAGCAGCCCGGCGGTGAATAACCCTGAGGTTGTGGTGGAGGGAGGACCAACGGAGCAACGATGGACAGCCCACATAGTATTGAGTACATCGGTTTGAAAGTTAGCGTTGCTAGGCTAACAGCTGACCGGTGAGGCTAACAGCTGATGGCGGGGCTAACAGCTGATGGCGGGGCTACAAGCTAATCAGCGGAGAAATGTGACGTGAGTAAGTGCAACGTCCTGCAAACAGGAATACAAAATAAAACATAGCAGCTGAACCTGAGAATAAACTAATAAAGAGTTGGTCAAACAACAACTTGCGCTCTTCCAGCATGCGACACACTGACGCTGACGAATGACGTAGGATGTGCTGCGACAGCGAAAAAAAAAAAAATTGGATCGGCCGGAGGATCTGTTTCATTTTACCGATCCCCGATCCAGCCGTTTTGTCAATATCGGAGCCGATCTTAACATCGGATCGGTGCATCCCTAGTAGAAATATGAGACATGCTCAGTATTCTGTACAGTTAATTTGTTAGCAGATGATGTAAAATAATGGCTTCATATGGATTTTATTATCGTCTCTTTTAGCACAAGACTACTGAAGCAGAATCCCTGTTTTATTTACACACTTCATCATTACTTTTCATTTTTACAGTTATGTTGTCACCTTTTGTTTTTGTTCAGTTTTTGTAAACATTGAATGCAAATTTGGTACAATATGTTTGAGCTTGTGTAGCAGGGTACCAGCTTTAAAGTCAGCGTCTTTGTTAAGTGTTAGATCCAGGATAGACGTCAACACTGACTTTTGATAGAAGTAATAATCTGCTATCAAACAACATCTCCTATTGCATGTACAGTATGTATGTTTTCTTTCTGTCATTTTTAAGTTAACTGAGAGGTATTGTGTGTATTTTTTCACCTCAAAGTATCTTATTTTCATCGTATTATAAAATCTATTGAGTATTTTCTACATCAATAAACAGTTTGTTTTCCAGCAGTAAGCTGTCAGTTGTGTTTTTAATTCCTTTTTTGACTGCACAGTCAAACTGCCACAGAGCCCTGTAGCAATGATCATGTCCCTTAATGTCAGTGTGTCTTAAAGTGTTTATCTGTTTCATCCAAACATCCTGCTGGTGTCAGGAGTTCGACTGAACCCACAACGCAGATCTGATGCAAAAGACAGTTTATTCTGACACAAAAAGAAACAAAAGCAGACCGACGAGGACACGGGGGAGTGGAAGAGGCTTCTGGAGACGGCAGGGCTGGAGGAAGACAACACAAAACAGGTAAGTCAAAGCAAAAAGTACCGGTCCTAGCAGGGGTAAAAAATATTCTCTTGTCACAATCACAAGATCAAGGTGCTGGGAGCGTTACCATGAGGGATGAAACAAGGAACTGACAATGAGTGGAGGGAGAGACCGGCTTATAACTGCTGTAGGTGTAAAGAGCAGGGAACCAAGTTGATGAGCAGCAGGTGTGCAGAGGAGGGTGGATGCAGTAGATACCAGAAGGCCCCGCCCAGCCCTGGGGGAAAAGAAAACATGGAGACACAGAGAGAGCAGAGGTGAGCTGGATCCTGACAGCTGGTTCAGATTTGGAAACTTTAAGATGCTGGGAATCGTTATTGATTATTGATTATATATTAATATGTTATTATTAATTAATTCAAAATTATTATAGTTGATTAATGAAACCTAGGTAACTATGAGTCATTAATGAACACGGGGCACCACCCTGGAATCAGGGATCAACAATCAAATGATTTACCTTTGAGTCTCGTAGCCTGAAAATTAGTCAACTTGTCAATGTTATGAAATCATCAATAATTAGACAAGAGGGAAGGCGTGAATCCGAGCACTGACCATCTCAACCAGCAGTTATTACAATGGGATTGTGCAAAATAATCACAGATGCTGCTCAGTTAAAATCAACAGTGTTTATTAAAGCTTTGTCCACAGAACAAACCACCTACTTTAACAAACAACAATTTCCTTCACAAAGCTAGCAACATCAAAACACAAGCATGCCAAACAGGTACCTGGGTGGAAGTGTGTGTGTGTGTGTGTGTGTCTGGCAGGAAGTCCCCAATAAAGACTACAAGAATGGCCGAACGTGGCTTGAGAAGTCACGTTCGATGGACTACAAATTGGTGGGCGTGACTTAGGAAGTCTCGTCGGAGAGACTACAGGAAACACCGGAGGTGACTTGGGTCAGGCGAGAACGCGAATTCCGAGTTGATGAATTCAGATTCACTGATTCATATACCTGGAATTCAAAAATGGCGGCAGTGACTGTATCGACCAGAGGTGATCACTACACGTGCGCGCGAGGTTTGAATAAAGGCGGCGGTTGCCCCGTCTTTGATCTCGTGTGCGGGTGGGTCACACGAGAGGTGATTTCACAGGGATAATACCCACAGTCCCAAAAAGGTAGCCGTCCTACCGGGAGGAGTCTTTAAAGTCAATAAAGGGGATATGCTGGACACACACCTTATGTAATAGCGGGGTTGTTAACTATAAGTTTACAACAGATCGCCCAAAACAGTACGTGTATCTCAGTGTGTGTGTGTGTGTGTGTGTTAGTAAAAGAGGGAAGAAGCTAAGCGGGGCTTAACACAATGACCATGTGGTGCACAGCAGTCGTCTCTCCCTCGGACAGTGGCCGACAAGCGAATCGAGGTTCATTTATCGTCCGCTGATCGAGCCGGAATACGACATATTGTGGTCACACACGGTGGTAAGACTGTACAGGCTGATTAGCCTGAACGAGCTCCTAGCGAGCGTAGCAAACACAGTTCGCACACAGTACAGGTAACCATAAATCGGATTCGGCGGTCCTTTCACAACAAAACAAAAGCACAACGAAGAAAACCATGCTATATACTATCTGTTTCTGCCCTAACAAAAGCCTCTTACTTGGATGCCGCTCGTTGCCGTAGCGTGGGTGCCCAACTGACTCGAAGCTCCAACTCGTTCGGGAGCGCGAGCGCGGGGTCAGACTGTAGCGTCCTAACAGCTGACGGCAGGCTGTTCACAGCGATCGGTCGACTTGAAGGAAGGGACGGTCTCATTCCTTCTGAAGATTGTTCCTTCCTTCCACAGGTAGTGAGGGAATGGCTGGGTTGTACAGCGTTCCTCTCGGGATCCAAAACAATTGTGACGAACGTACGAACAAAAATGAAAGTGAAACAAAAACAGTCTCTGTCTTGTCCAGCGAGGAGGGAACTGAAATTAGCTCAAGCAAAAATGAAAAATGTTTCTCAGAGTTGTACCCTTATGGCAGCGGTTGCGGGAAACCGAGGTCTCTTCACAACGTAAGCTCCCGGGGATACAAAGAGCAGGAGTGCTCCGTGACCTTTTAACGTGGGAGTGATGTCATTGTGATCCTGGCGGAGCTTCCGGGCTCACAGCCAATAGGGACCGGGTGACGTCTTGTTGGCAGGTAAACTGGTCACGTTTTTCACACCTTTTTCCTGTTCTTTGTTCTGTAGTTCTCGCGGCTGAGGAACTAGTAGTATAGGCTTCTGGTTTCAACTACAGGCCTTTCTCTTTGTTTAAAGACCTGTGCATGGAGGCACGAGGCCCAACAAAGACATCTATGTAACTTGCACACATGTACACTGTGTACCTTCAGTGAGAGGGTAGGATCACAGCGTTACATACATGTTGACTTCAACATACACGTTTTCAACACACAACATTGTTATGACGTAATGAGTTTTGTTTGCAGTCAGCAGCTACATCCATCTGACAGTTTGTTACACACCTGAGATTTTACGACAGAGTTGTTGCGCTCATAAACTGTGGGGGGGGGCGCCAAATCGCACAAAATTCCAATTTCTACACAATGTTGCTTTAATTTGTATTTTCTGTCATGGTTTTAGTTGTGGTTTTGTTGTTTCAAGTTCTGCCCTCATGTGTCCTGTTTAACTTTCCTTTTTCAAAATGAGGAGGTTATGATCCGTGTTAACCATCACAGGAACACTAGAGGAGCCAATATAAACGTCGATCCCATTTCTGGTGACAGTCTAGCTTCTTTGAAAAGTAAGAAATCAGGTGCTCAGCCCCATCAGAGTCCTCTTGGAGGAGGACAGCACCCACACTGGTGTCACTTGCATCGACATCTAACTTAACCGGCAGGTCTGAACGAGGTGCACTCATGTAGCTCTCAGGATGACATGCACTGGAATAGCAGTGTTGAACTTTGAGCTGCTTCAGCACCTGACCAAACACACGTACAATTTGAACTCTGGTCTGCAATAATAAGATGCATTTTACCTGCTGATTCAAATGAGCCTATTACACTCATCAATGAAGTTACATACAGAAGAGGATTCCTACAGTCATTGGTCAACATGTGTTAGAATGATACACTCTGTGTACAATAGGAGACACTGTGTTGCACTTCCTGCAGTGATTCACTCATTAACAACCTTCTATATATATCCAGCTGACAAGTCAGTCTTCAACTTATTATCTAAACTGCTAATTCTGTCAAACTATGTTATGGTAAAGCTCTTCTTAGAATGAGTGTTGGAACACCTGCAGCACTCAGCTTTAACTAGAACAATATATTGTTCATGAGGAACTTGTTTGCTGCTTTCACAGCACCATCCCTGTCTTTGTAAATGAACCTTGGACGTTGGTAAGGGTATAAATTCTGATAAAACATCACAGTGTGCTGAGGTATGCAGACTAGTGGAGAACTGTTTTTATCTCATATCAGACAACAAGATATTTTTGGGGGAGTTTTAAATGTGACTATATTCAGTGGTAAATCAAGCAGAGGAATATCTTAGTTTTTCAGACCACTGTTCATGAACTGTAACAGTTAGTCATGACGGTGCAGCACTGAGCTGTACAGGGAGTCTTCTTCTTCTTAAAGGATAGTAATACAGTGTACCAGTGTGAGTTTACCAGGTAGCAACGATAAGGAGATTTAAGTTAATACAGAGACATAGTTCACCACCACCAGTATGACTGTGTGAAACATCTTAAACTTGATTTTAAATGAACATCATCAGGTTGATGAGTAAGTCAGTCAGTGTACTTGATAGACTCCAGTCACTGTGCAGGTGAAATAAAAGCTTTTTCCACAGATCACCACAGGGGGGCGTCAAACCACACTAACTGATACTGACACAATGCATGTGCTCCTTTTTACCTCTGAGACGAGGGCGGCTGTAGTGTCCTCGGGCAAGACACTTCATCCACCTCGCCTCGAGTGAATGTGTATGATGCTGTATGTTTGTGGTGGTGGTCGGGGCTGTTGGCGCTGAATGTGCAGCCACGCCTCAGGGCAGCTGTGGCTACTGTCATAGTTCACCACCACCAATATGACTGTGTGTGAATGAATGGAACCTGGAACCCTGTGAGGCGCTTTGAGTACCTAGAAAAGCACCATACAAATCCAGTCCATTATTATTAAGTAATAATAACTCTGTCAACTTCTCTTGTTTTAAATTTTTCATGTTCTTTGAATCTTTTAAAGCTGAAAATGTCAACTCAGTTTCTACCACAAGAGGAAAAAAGAAGATGAGTCAATGATGTCACTGTCTATTTCTTACCATCGAAGCAGCACATCAGAATGTGTGAAAATAAACATGAAATGCTGATGAGAACTGGCTTCGCGTGTTGTTATCACGCTACAGACTATTTTAGTATTTTGTTAATTTGATTTGATTTTCCCTCATTATTACCCTATTTGATATCTGGATTCATTGTAGTAACACGAGGCAAACACAAAGTCATCTCACTATACAGATATCTTTACTCCATCTTATCAGGCTGCAGCTCAAAGGCCAGGTTACATTTTAAAAATTAAAAATTGCCAAACATTGATAGCTAATATAATACTTGGCCTTTTTAGATTAATATCTGATGACACCTGACTGATAATCTATTCTAACTTTTCAACATTTAATTCTTTAACTGAATAAAACGCCACTTGCAAAACTTAAGAAATTCTTTATTCTGAAGTCAACCAAGATATTCTGTTTTACTCTGGTGAGTATTAGCTGATGTAGTATTTGAAACAAAAATTGTATTAGTGACATAGTGTACACATAACACAGGTTGATAACAACACACCGGCAGTGTGGTCGCACAAACTGTCAGCATTTACTGCATAAGATGCACAAATATATTTGCAATAAAATGTTAGTATATGGTCACAATTTAAAGACAGTACTGTAGAGGTGTGTGTCTTCTCCCCCCAGCACAGAATCTTTACATGTCCTCACTTTAGGCTGGCTTTGCCACAACTTCAGTCACAGGAAGTGGCTGAGCTTGGAGAAAACAGAAATAGTCTCATGAGCAGAAGTGAGCATGAAGAGAGCAGAAAGCTCCTCTCTGTTCCATTGTCTCTCATCATTCATTACTGTACATTCTCTCTCACCATAAGATCCCATGAGGTCCACCAGAAGGGGCCTGACTACTTTCTGCTTTGACGTCTTGAGTTACAGAGCGTAGATTGATGAGGGAAAATGGAATATAATTAATTTTAGCATAATGCTGCTACATAACAAAATGTGATAAAGGTGGAGGTACCTTAATACTTTCTGACTGTACTGTGTGTACACACAACACACACCCTCATTGAAATACAGGCACTGTGGATGCAAGAACTGTTGGATAGAGATGTATAAGATAAGATGTACAGATTAGAGAACGATATAATATCAGTGTGATGTAATATGATTAATTCCAATGATCTGATGTTTGTTGGATGTGAAATTAGGATGAGGAACAAACCTTTGCAAGAGAGATAAGCTAATAATTTATTCAGAGTGGACAGGAAATGTAAACGTGTCAAAAGATACTGCGGTCAACGTCACTGCAGCTGTTTGAGCTTTGTGTGAAAGGGAACCAAGAACAGAGTGAGAACTGCACTCAGATGAGGAAGTTGATAAAAACTCTGCTCTTACATTTCTAAGAAATGTAACTTCTCTTTTCTTTCTGCTGCATTTTTATTAATACAAAGTAAGAAGTTTGATCAGAAGCAGAGTGACAGTGTCGGTGCTGGATGTGAAGATGGGGCACACTCTGCTCGGTGTGCTCGGGTTATTCTGTGAGTACATCTGTGACTTTCTATGTGATGTTCAGTATTTATATCAGTGTAGTAGTTGTGTACACATGAACTTTGTTGCTGATTTGTCTTGGTTCAGATTGGAGGATTATGTTAAGTATATTACTCAACTAGTTACTTTTGTACTAGTTTTTGCTCACATACCTGGACAATGCATGTACAGTATATGATCTAAGGTATTATGTATATAGCTGTGGAATTACATGTATTGCTTATTTTACTCGGCCTCTATATATTGAAGAGTTTTAAATGTGTTTCCCACCTCTGTAGCTGTGTAGCAGAATATCATCACAGAAATGTGTGATACTGTTGATTGATAAACAATAGTTGCCACTGATGAAACTCCACCTGGATTTTGTATTTGATTCTGGTCTAATGAAGTTTGAATCTTTATTTCAGTGCTGAATACACTCCTGTACGGACATGCTGAAGGTGACTAGTTATCTTTTCTATATTGACTGATTATGTTTGTCCTATATGTCTCCTACTGTATCACTCTTGATCACTTGTTTCTGCAGTTGTGTTTTTCCATATATGTTTCATTTTACTCAGTGCACATTATGAAATGACTGGATTAGTGCTCAGTTGTTAAAGGAAGCTACTTGGAAAGTGTAGCTCTGCATGATACCACTGACTTCACACTGGAATAAGTTTAGTGACTGTAAAGCTGCTTTAGTTTGTGTCACTGAAGCTGTGTAGAAAAAGCTGTTCAAACTGCTTTGTTAGAAAGATCAAATGAACAAAACCTTATTTAAACCTAATACAAAATTCTAGCAGAATATTATGTAAATCACAAAAAGAGAGTTTTACTGCAAAACAGTCCACTTGTTCACAGGTCATACATAAAGAACAGAACAATAAACCTCACTATTCATAATGAAGTGCAGAGTGTCAGTTTTGTTTTAGTATCTAATGTCCAACAGATACTTGTCTCCCAAAAAGTCCAGTTGAGTAATTTGTAAAAAAGCACTCAACAACTTCTCTGAACACTTGCCTCGACATTCCTTCACTGCAGTCAGGAGTAAAGAAAAAAAGGGGACAGAGAAGAGAAGCAGTGGTAAACTAAAATGAATCATTTCATTGTTATAATTTTTATGGCCCAACACTGTTTATAGTTGCAGATACAGTCTCTTCCAACAGTCTGTCACTGACTGACTCATGTTGGGCAGTGACATGGTGTGTTTGCTGCCTCATGCTGTGTTTCTTGGTATCACCTCTGGGAGCTGCAACAGTCACAAGTTGCCAAATGCTTCACAAACAGATGTGTGACAAATTATAAACCAAACTAAAATGTCTTAAATAATCTCAGTAGTCGTAGGTCTTTGAAAACTACAAACCTCCAGAACAGTTTCAATGCTCTTTTGCATCATTTCTGTCTGTCTTTAAACTTTATTACTTTTTAGTCTCTATGTATGAGTAAAATCATTAAAACAACACATTTTGTATTGATGTAATATCACTACTACACAACTTCAGCTCCCCCGGGGCTGAGCTGAGCTGCATGTCGAAGTGTCCTTGAGCAAGATACTGAACCTCAGATTCCTCCTGATGTGCAGTGGGCACCTTGCATGGCAGCCTCTGCTATCAGTGAGGGCCCTGAGATGAGACAGCCGGCTCCAGCAACAACCCCCGCGACCCCTTGAAAAAGGGATAAAGCGGTTACGGATGATGACATGACAGAAATTGTTAGTTGTTGGATAAATCATATCTTCTTTTGAAAATTAATATTAATAAAAACTCTGTTACACAGGTGCTGATGCAGTCCTGGAAGTTCCTGAATTCACTTTGTTTGAAGGAGACTGGGTGACTCTGCGCTGTAAACTTCGTACTACAAGTCAAATGATGACAGCTACCTTTTACAAAGATGGATCACTTATAAAAATCTACAGAAACCATTGGTCATCCTCAACAGGAGAAATGACATTTCGAGTGTCAGTGTCAGATGAGGGCTGGTACAAGTGTAAGTTTGCTGATGGGACAGAATCTGAAGAAAGAGAGCTGAGAGTGAAAGGTAAGAAGCTGTCTGACTGTGATGAAGAAACATTATTATTGTTTTAAATGCTGAACACAGAATCCAAATGATACGTCACAAAAAAACAAACGTCAACCTATTAACTTTTATGAGCTTTCAGTTAAATTTCACTGTCTTCATCCAGTGAAGCTGTTTTTTTTAATACTTACAGACTGAAGTCTTCAATTTCAAGCAGATTTTGTCATAAGGGTACAAATCAGTTAATTAAACAGTAAGATCTCTATTGTGTAATGTATTCAAAATATTTCCTGTTCCAGCAGGTAGACCTATGGTCACACTGACAGCCAGGGGCGCCGCTAGGGATTTTGGGCCCCATGAAAAGAATCTTTACAGGGCCCCCAACACAGCGGTGAATTTTTTTTATGCTATTTTACATACAATTATGCATTTTAATGGTATTTTTGACAATCATTACCATATTTGTGAAAAAGGAACAACATGACAGTTGACATGTACAGTAGGGGAAGAACTGAGCACTCTGAATACAATGGAATTCATTTTGATTCATTTATTTGCTGCAACACTGATTCTTAAATTGGAAATAAACTCTTCCATGAAAAAATTGCAATTATAATCAGTGGAGAGAAAAAAATCTCAGCAAAAACAAAAACACCATCAGAATACAAAATGGCCATATATGATTTCTCATCATTTAAGTAGAACTTAATATATAAAAAGAATGGCAAATTATTATTATTATTATTATTATTATTATTATTATTATTATTTCAACACACACAGCTGCTCACCTCCTTCCTCATGTGGGGGCACTGGGGCTGGTTCAGGGGGATGGGGAGTTGGGGGCTGACAGACAGCTGCTGCTGCTGCAGCTGCTGGTGCACTTGACTCTGTTCAGAATGAGGCATCATTTTGACAGAGGGGAGATCGACTATTATTGAATAAGAACAGCTTGATAAATGTTTGACTGGATTCATTATTTAACTAATATAGCAGTAAAATGTAAAAATCCAGAGTTTTCTTGAGCTAACATGGTGAGAAAAGTGAGCTAGCTTACAGACCACAGACAGGGACAAAGTTAATATTCCATAACTTTCCACCACAACTAACAAACCCACCTTTTCTTTGGAAATACTGGGTGACATATTGTCGACCCTTCAACTCCTTCTCCTCTCTTAATTTCATTTCCTTCCTTTTTTGGCTGCCTGATTTTTGAGGCATACTGCCGTCTCCTCCGCTTTGCCCGCTGTGGCGCTGTGTGACACCGCCGGTGTGCTACCTGCAGCTGATCCAGTGGACTGAACCATTTTACGTAAATAGAGGGGGGGAAGGGTTGTTGTTTCCAAAACTAATAAAGTTATTGTTAGCAGGACATGGAAAATAAAACATTTGTGATTATATGTTAGTTAATAACTTAGTGTCATTATATCTTCTGTGATATAATTCCATCATCATTAGGGGCCTCTCTGGGCCCCCCTCAATCATGGGCCCCTAGAATCCGTCTCCTTTACCCCCCCTTTACGGCGCCCCAGCTGACAGCAGACAGGACAATCATACCACTGGGGGGCAGAGTGACACTGACATGTTCTGTGGAGGATCCTGCTGGATTCACATATAACTGGCACAGACAGATGTCAGACTATTATACAAAAACTCGTCTTGAGACTGAAAATGCTGATGAATCATTTAAAGTTATCTCACAAGGAGGTAAATACACCTGCAGAGGATGGAGAAGAGAATTATTTGTTGTCACACCTGAAAGTAATGCAATCATCATTGAGGAAACTGGTGAGTTTAGTATTTTGTATTTGTTATGTTCTCACAACCTACGTTCTTTACTTTCTTAAACAATGTCCAAAGTGTGAAGGGACAGTGTTTGATCGCTCAGTACCTCCCACTTTTATGAAAAAGGGAAAAATGTTTAAATGTCCTTCATCATGTCAAGAATGGGTTGAGGATGCTTCCTTTTTGCTGTTCAGTTTTATTTATCAATATCTGGACTTGGGTGAAAGACGTAGAGCTGAATGCAGGATTTGTGGACTGGTTCCTTTGACAACACTGTTATGCCGAATGTTTTCAGTGGTTGAAATTGTTTTGTCTTGTTTTATTCTAGATTTAAACTGGTGGAATGGAGCATGTGTTGTTTTGTTAAATATATTTAACAATTGGGACAGGCAGTGATATCAGATGAACATCTTTCTTTATGAACTCCCTTTTTGTCTTGTGCAATTCCTCTTTTCTAAAGAGACTGTTCATAACGAAAGGTTTACACAGTACTGCTGCTAATACTGTAGTTGTGAACAAGAGGAAGTGGAGGTGGCTGGGAAAACACACAATCAGCATGTTGTGCTGGGAGTTAAACATTAATGTTATTAATGCCAAAATATTATTATTTCATTTTATTTTAACCAGATTTTAAGCAAAACAAACTTAAATCCTAATGTTGAAAATGTGTCGATGTGTTCATAAAGGCCTTCATAAAAGTAGAATCCAGCCATGGTGAACCAGACATTAGACACAAGACAACAACGAGGGATGATGAAAATGTTCCTCCATATTGCTGTGGTCAGAACATTCTAGTGTCTGGACTAAATGATTTGATATTTGAAATGTTTTCTGCAGAACAGAACAACATGCATTCACATAATGAATACAGTCATTAAAACAGAAGATGATGGCATTTTATCTGTTCAGTGTTTAATCCTGTTTGAATCCTAACTGTGTATTTTTATGTCAACAGTTTCCAACAGGGCCACTTTGACCCTTCAACACAACTGGCCTCAGATATTCAGGGGAGAGACGATCACCCTCAGATGTGAGATCCAGAGAGGTGGAGATAAGAAATGGACGTATGAATGGTCACCAGACAACTTAAACACACCTCCAACATACAATGAATACAGGATTATCAGTGCTACTGAGGCTGACAGTGGAGAATACAGGTGTAAAGGAAGAAGAGACTCATATTCCTCAACAGAGTGGAGTGATGTCATCACATTGACAGTATCATGTAAGTTGGACTTTCTGTCATTCATACTGAAAATGTTTTAATGTTTTCATTAATCTAAATAATCTAAATAATTAATCTAAACAGCAGGAAACATTTCTCGCCAACAATAATGAAGTCTCTTAAGTGAACTGAATGATTATTTTTTAGCATTGCAACAAAATAACTGAGAAGCTGCCAGTAATCAGAGTTCTGTAGTTTTTCCATCAGGAACGACAAAAGCATCTCAAATAACTTCCAGGCTGGAATGATGCAGCACTTTAACACTGTTCTCCACAGTAAGAAGGTTCTGGGTGTGAAAGACACATTCAGCCAACTGGTTGAGTTAACTCAGGTTAATCAGCAGTCAGGTTAGTTCAGATGAATCACTTGAGTAGTCTATACTTCCTGTAAGTGATAGTGTCAGTGGTTGTCTGTGTTCTGTGTTCACTGTGTGATAGACTGACAGTCTGTCCAGGATGTAACCTCGCTCTCATCAAATGTGAGCTGGGATAATCACCCTGTGACCCTGCAAAGGATAAGAGGCTACAGATCATTGATCATTAAACAGTTGTCTTTCAACAATGAAAAACCACAGTGAAAGTGTTCAACTTGGCTCTTCAACACTTAAACACAAGGTTTTACCTTCACAAATGTAACATTCAGTAGTGCAGCAGCTAATTCATTAAGAAACCCAGGAAAAGAGAGAGAGGCATGACATGTAAGAGAGCTCCTTGGCCAGGTTTAAACTAATATGTGTTCAGTATTTATAAATTAATTCAGTGCGAATATTAATTAAAATGTAAGATTTACAGTTAAAGTATTTCTTGTCTGTAGGGGCTGCACTATATAAACTGAAGTAAAACACAGTGACATTAATTTCCTTTTTTATGTCTTTGTTCTAAATCAAACAGCAAACAGACCAAAGGCTGAACTGAGGGCTGATGACAGAGACATTCCTGTAGGGGGCAGTGTGACCCTGACCTGCTCTGTGAACCCATCATCAGCTGGTTGGAAATACTTGTGGTACAGAGGAGAGAAAACATCTGAACCTCTGACCTCTCAACTCTCATCTGGACCAATCAGAGTCTCAGAGGAAGGAGTCTACTGGTGCAGAGGAGGAAGAGGAGAGCCAGTTTACTACACAGAGTACAGTGATCCAATCACTATCTACAAAAAGGGTGAGTTTGACTTTTGTTTTGGAAACAGAATTTTATAAAACATATATTGTATTTATATTTGTTGATTGATAAAAAAAAAAACATGATGTAGATTTAACTTTTTCATTTTTTTGTTTTACTTTCTGTGAATTCTTGAACACGAACAGTTCCAAACAAGGCTGCTGTGACTCTGCAGCCAAGCTGGTCTGAAATATACAGAGGAGAGACGATCACTCTCAGATGTGAGATCAAAGATGGAGGAGACACTGAGTGGGAGTATGAATGGAGAACAACCAGCTCAGAAAAACCTTCAAATCAAAATGAACTCAGCATTAGATCTGTTTCTGCATCCCACAGTGGAGTCTACAGGTGTAAGGGCAGAAAGCAAACGCAGCATTCTTCAACAGATTGGAGTGATCCCTTCAAACTGACAGTATCAGACAGTAAGTCACATCACATTTCTTTCAAAGTGAAGATTATACAGTTAATTTTAAGGCTATTTTTGTTAATATATATTTAAAAGAAATCTTCAGTGTGTGCCAATTGTGCAGAATGTATTTCTTCCAGTATCAATACCTGTTTTCATTCAGAAAAATCATTTTCCAACAGAACCCCAGTCTGTCCTCACTGTGTCTCCATCATGGCTGAGTGCTGGAGCCTCAGTAACTCTGAACTGCAGAGTTAAAGATCAATCTGCAGGATGGAGGTTCTACTGGTATAAGACTGTTCCTGATCCATCAGACAACTCCTACAGCTATGAGCTGCTACCTGGCAGCAGCAGTGGGACTGAACAGGATTCCTACATTGTTCATGGACAGACACACACAGCAGGATATGTGTGCAGAGCTGGAAGAGGAGATCCAGTGTATTACACTGATTACAGTCAACCTAAGTTTGTCTGGTCTGCAGGTCAGTGTGTTTCTGTCTCTTAAGAAACAGATGTTAGATCAGCTCTGTTCATCTTTTTTTTCTTAATTATGATGAATAAACAGTATCCTGACAAAAGTAATTTAATTTACTGTGGTCTTATGCTCTTGTCTCTCTCGCTACCGTCAAGCTAAACGTCACACTTTCCTCCTTACTGGGTGGAATTTAGTTGTTTCCTTCTGTCCTCACTAACCTGAAACACAATAAGAGAGATATGATATCTTGGCGAAAACTTAACTCTCATTAGCAAAAAGTACTTTTAGTCTGGATACTGAATCTCTTTATCTCATTTAAAATGTACTTAAAATGGGAGCAGAAGGTCAAAATAGTGAACTTTGTTGCAATGAAAACAAAAACAAAGCAAAGGACTGTTTTAATTGAGGCATTTTCTATCTAAAGATCTCTGTGCTCTGTTTGACCTCTTATCACATGTTGTGTTTCAGATTTTCACTCATCAGCGTCTCTCACAGTGAGTCCTGACAGAGCTCAACACTTCACCTCTGACTCTGTCTCACTGAGCTGTGAGGGAAACTCTACTGAGTGGAGAGTGAAGAGGTTATCATCTGAGGACAGATACCTGTCATACTGCACCACCTGGAGGACAATGACTGGATCTACATGCAATATAGACACTTACTGGTTCAGTGATGAAGTGTACTGGTGTGAGTCTGGATCAGGAGAGTTCAGCAACGCCGTCAACATCACTATAAGGGGTATGATTTTATTATGTTTTGTTTTTCTTTGACTTATTATTTCAAACATCCCATTGTGTGTTGAGGAGTACAGTACACTGACATGTTAAGAGTTCTGCCCAACACTCTGCTTCATGATCTCTTTAGTAATTAATTGTTTTCTCTTAATAAACATAGTTAACTGTTTCATTACAGTGTGATTTTAACCATGTATGAATATAGAATATAGATTTGTGGCTGATCTGTTCTTCAGTTTTTAGGTCCATGATCACCATTTACAGTCCAGTGTGAAGGATTTAGTGACATTTAGCTGTGAGGTTGCAGATTCAGCAGCTGAAAGGGTTCTTGAACAGTAAGACACACAAGGTCTATGAAGATAAAATGTCAGATTTTATGATCTCTGTTAAATCAATGAGAAAAGTCAAAGAAAAAAACCCAGTATGTATCTTTACTCGTCTCTCTACATTCACTCATTCTCAAGTTCCTCGACCAGCTGATCTCTGACTGAAACCTCGTATTCTTTGACTGTTTAACAGATAAAAATATGATCCTGCTGAGCCCTGCCCGTCCTGTGACTGAGGGAGATTCTGTTAGTCTGAGCTGCAAATTAAGAAGACAAACATTTGACTCCATTGTGTTTTTCTATCACAACGAGAAACTCATTCAAAGTGACACCAGATGGAAGTTAAATATCTCTGCAGTGTCAAAGTCAGATGAAGGATTCTACAAGTGTCAACACTCAAGACAAGAGTCAGCACAGAGCTGGATGTCAGTTCAGGGTGAGTAGGATTAAAACGATTCTTCCATTTTCTTTCTGTAAACTGTGTTTCTGTCTGAGAAAGAAACTTTGTGTTTTGTTTGTGTTTTTTTCTTTACTATGGTTTAATTTGACACAAGTGTTATATTTATTGAAGCACTTTGTAAATTCAGTGTTAGAAACATGCTATATAAGTTTATGAACAGTTATTATGTGTTATTTCTTACAGCAGTGTCCAGGCCTGAACGCTCTTCATCTCCTGTACTGTTGATTGTTGGGCTGATTTGTGGAATTGTTCTTATTCTTCTTCTGCTCCTGTTGTATCGCTACAGACCTTCCAAGGGTGAGACCTTCTTCTTCTGTTAGTAGATGTTTTGTGTTTATGTTGAATTGAAATACAGACATATTCTGATCTGATGAGATAGAACAGCAGTACAACAACTCACAATACAAAACCATGTAACAACAAATCTTCATCTTTTTTTACAGATACATGCTTCAAGAGGTTGGTGCAAAACTGTTTTGTCACATTTTGAACATAACAGCAAGACATTCAATGTTCCTGTTTATTAAATGTTTTGTATTTGCTTCATGTTTTAGGCCGATCCAGTCTGAGAGCTCCAACACAGATCAGAATGAGGCTCAGTGCAACACATACGACTCTCTTCTCCATGGTAAGTATGCAGTAATCTCTGTATATTCACACTTCTAAAGGACACACATGACCTGAGGATCCTGTTTTTGAGTATAACATTGACAAGATGACTCTGACTGTGTCTTGCTTTCTCTGCTCTGTAGGTGATGTCTGTCTGTATGAATCAATCAAACACTCTAAAGACATTGAAAACGGTACAGTTTATACCTTTTAGTAATATGAACATTACATTAGAAATGCAACATCTTCATGATTTAAGTGAACTGATTCCAAGTGATCAATTTAAAATCCTGCAACTAAATATGTACACTTCAGATGCAGGTGGATCCCAGGACGCCACATATTCTTCGATTGAACTGGAAGAAGGTTGAGTATTTTAAATACGGTCAGAAAATAGAAATACATTTTTTATTATTTTTTTCCCTGTATGGAATCATGTTATATTCTTCACAGGGCCGCAACATACACCAGAGGAACCAATTTACTCTAATGTGAGGACAGGAGCTGCAGGGACAGTCAGTCATCATCACACTGCAGGTAACAATGAGTGCACGTGCAGTTCAGTTTATGTTGGTCACCTACCACTAGGTGTCACCAGAGTTGGAAATGTACAAATTTAGTTGGTGATCAAATCTAATTCTGAAGTGTTTTGATTTTCATTTAAACATCAGACGCTGCTGTATTGTCATGAAACAAACACAAAGGGATCCAATGTTTGCTTTATTTTTATACTGTCAATCCATCTCTACATCCATAAAGCTGCACAGTGCCGATGTGCCATCCATAATAACACGTCAGAAATCATCCTTACACTGTATCTTTGTTTTCTGTGGTTTTCTTCCAGCTCTGTGAGGAGAGAGGAGAGGAGGAAGAGGAAAATGGTTGGCAGCATTTCATTAGACTGCTGTAGAAATATGAGACATGCTCAGTATTCTGTACAGTTAATTTGTTAGCAGATGATGTAAAATAATGGCTTCATAAGGATTTTATTATCGTCTCTTTTAGCACAAGACTACTGAAGCAGAATCCCTGTTTTATTTACTCACTTCATCATTACTTTTCATTTTTACAGTTATGTTGTCACCTTTTGTTTTTGTTACGTTTTTGTAGGAAACATTGAATGCAACTTTGATACAATATGTTTGAGCTTGTGTAGCAGGGTACCAGCTTTAAAGTCAGCGTCTTTGTTAAGTGTTAGATCCAGGATAGACGTCAACACTGACTTTTGATAGAAGTAATAATCTGCCATCAAACAACATCTCCTATTGCATGTACAGTATGTCTGTTTTCTCTCTGTCATTTTAAGTCAACTGAGAGGTATTGTGTGTATTTTTTCCCCTCAAAGTATTTTATATTCATCGTATTTTAAAATCTTTTGAATATTTTGTACATTAATAAACAGTTTGTTTTCCAGCAGTAAGCTGTCAGTTGTGTTTTAATTCCTTTTTTGACTGCACAGCCAAACTGCCACAGAGCCCTGTAGCAATGATCATGTCCATTAATGTCAGTGTGTCTTAAAGTGTTTATCTTTTTCATCCAACCATACTGCTGGTTCAGATTTGGAAACTTCAAGACATCTATGTAACTTGTACACATGTACACTGTGTACCTTCAGTGAGAGGGTAGGATCACAGCGTTACATACATGTTGACTTCAACATACAAGTTTTCAACACACAACATTGTTATGACGTAGTGAGTCTGGTTTGTAGTCAGCAGCTACATTACATCTGACAGTTTGTTACACACCTGAGATTTATGACAGTGTTGTTGCAATCAAACTGTAGGGGGCGCCAAATCACACAATATTCAAATTTATACACGAGTTGCTTTAATTTGTATTTTCTGTCATGCTTGTTGTTTTGTTGTTTCCTGTTTTGTTTTGAAGTTCTGCACTCATGTGTCCTGTTCAACTTTCCATGTCCTTCCTTTTTGTGGTTTCCGGCCCTTTTTCTATGTTCACCTGTGTCCTATTAGTTAATCAGCCCTTGTTTATATAGTCTGTGTAAAGTCTTAATTTTCCAGGTAGCAATGATAAGGATTTGTGATTTAAGTTAATACGGAGACAGGTCAATGAAACGTCTTAGACTTAATTTTAATTTAATGTCATCAGGTTGATGAGTAAGTCCATAGACATATACATAGACAACTCATTGATTGGGTTGACCCGTTGCTCCGATACGTCGACGCCACATTGGATGTGGCAGCTCTGCCCTGTGAACTAATACAGGTCAATGGACTGAACTTTATAGAGCGCCCTTCTACAAAGTTACTTTGTCACATTTATATGTCAGGATCTGGTTATTATAGACACAGATTCAATATTTAATGGTCATGTATCATCATAGTAACAGCGTTACATACATTGGCAGCTGTAAACACTCATAAAAATATGATAAAAATCCATCCGTGGGTTTGGTGCCGACCTGTATACTGAACATATGGAGTCGTTAACATTTATAATCATCAGAGAACGTTACAGACGTTGTTTTTGGTTCCTATCTGTTTCCTGAATATCTCCGTACATGTGTGAATATGTAAATGAGATATTAACTTATAGCACTTTGTAGAAGGAGCTTCATAAAGTTCAGTCCATTGACTTGTATTAGTTCACAGGGATGAGCTGCCACATCCAATATGACGGCGACATGGACGTACAGTCCAGTGCTCAATGAGGCTTCTGTATGTATATAGTTGTAGTTGAGTTGTAGTTCTCTCTAGGTAATAATAACTCTGTCAACTTCTCTTATTTTAAACCATTCATGTTCTTTGACTCTTTCTCAGCTGAAAATGTCCCCCTGCTTTACTCCACTCAGTTTCTACCACAAGAAACAAAAAAAAGAAAGAGGAAAAAACAACACTTCTGAGGTGTGAATGATGTCACCGTCTATTTCTTGGTATCTCTACAGTCTGTTTAAGTATTTTGTTCAGTTGATTAGATTTTCCCTCACTATTATCCTACTTGATGTATGTATGTGCAATAATTACTGTTTATGCCACTTTTTAATTTGACTATTTTGAGGGACGAGGAAGAAACCTTTGAATGTTCTCGCTTTAAGGGAATTTTGCTACAACTTCACCCACAGGAAGTGACTGAGCTTGGAGAAAAACAGAAATAGTCTCATGAACAAAAGTGAGCATGAAGAGAGCAGAAAGCTCCTCTCTGTTCCATTGTCTCTCACCATCACTACTGTGCATTTTCTCTCTGAAATAAGGCCCCATGAGGTCCACCAGAAGGGGCCTGACTTCACTGCTCTATAATGCAGAGTCAAAATCTGTTTTTTATAATATATTTGCAAAAACATTCAAAATCCCTTTTTCTTTCTTTTGCTGCAACATAACGAAATGTGATAAAGGTGGAGGTACCTAAATACTTTCTGACTGCACTGTGTGTACACACAACACACACCCTCATTGAAATACAGGCGCTGTGGATGCAAGAACTGTTGGACGGCATAACATGTACGGATTAGATAACGATATAACATCAGTGTGATGTAATATGATTAAATCCAATGATCTTGTGTTTCTTAGATGTGAAATTAAGATGAGGAACAAACCTTTGCAAGAGAGATGAACATAATTATTCACAGTGAACAGGAAATGTAAAGGTGTCAAAAGATGCTGCGGTCAAAACCACTGCAGTTCTTTGTGTGAAAGGTAAGAACAGAGTGAGAACTGCACTCAGACGAGGAAGTTGATGAAAAACTCTGCTCTCACATTTATAAGATAGTGCCGACAGTGTCGGTGCTGGATGTGAAGATGGGGCACACTCTGCTCGGTGTGCTCGGGTTATTCTGTGAGTACATCTGTGACTTTCTATGTGATGTTCAGTATTTATATCAGTGTAGTAGTTGTGTAGACATGACCTTTGTTGCTGATTTGTCTTGATTCAGATTGGAGGATTATGTTAAGTTTATTACTCAACTAGTTACTTTTGCACTAGTTTTTGCTCACATACCTGGACAATGCATATGCAGTATTTGATCTAAGGTATTATGTATATAGCTGTGGAATTACATGTATTGCTTATTTTACTCGGCCTCTATATATTGAAGAGTTTTAAATGTGTTTCCCATCTCTGTAGCTGTGTAGCAGAATATCATCACAGAAATGTGTGATACTGTTGATTGATAAACAATATTTGCCACTGATGAAACTCCACCTGGATTTTGTATTTGATTCTGGTCTAATGAAGTTTGAATCTTTATTTCAGTGCTGAATACACTCCTGTACGGACATGCTGAAGGTGACTAGTTATCTTTTCTATATTGACTGATTATGTTTGTCCTATATGTCTCCTACTGTATCACTCTTGATCACTTGTTTTTGCAGTTGTGTTTTTCCATATATGTTTCATTTTACTAAGTGCACATTATGAAATAACTGGATTAGTGCTCAGTTGTTAAAGGAAGCTTCTTGGAAAGTGTAAATCTGCATGATACCACTGACTTCACACTGGAATAAGTTTAGTGACTGTAAAGCTGCTTTAGTTTGGTTCACTGAAGCTGTGTAGAAAAAGCTGTTCAAACTGCTCTATTAGAAAGAGAACAACTTATTTAAACCCAATGCAAAAATATAACAGGATATTATACAAAAAAGTCATAAAAATGGTCAGTTTTACTGCAAAAGAGTCCACTTGTGCACAGGTCATACATAAATAATATAACAAAACAATAAACCTCACAGTCAAGTGCAAAATGTCAGTTTTGGTTTTGTATCTAATGTCCAACACACACTTGTCTTCCAAAATCTAGAGTCCAGATGAGTCATTTGTAAAAAAGCACTCAACAACTTCTCTGAACATTTGCCTCGACATTCCTTCACTGCAGTCAGGAGCAAAGAGAAAAGAGGACAGAAATGAGAAGCAGTGGTGAAATAAAAATAATCATTTCAATCTTCTTATTATTATTTTAATGGCCCAACGCTGTTTATAGTTGCAGATACAGTCTCTTCCAACAGTCTGTCACTCACTGACTCATGTCGGGCAGTGACATGGTGTGTTTGCTGCCTCATGCTGTGTTTCTTGGTATTACCTCTGGGAGCTGCAACAGTCACAAGTTGCCAAATGCTTCACAAACAGATGGCTGACAAATTATAAACCAAACTAAAGTCTCTTAAACAATCTTAGTAGTCGTTAAATCTTTGGAAACTACAAACCTCCAGAACCGTTTCAATGCTCTTTGCCATAACTTCTGTCAGTCTTTAAACTTTTTTGCTCTTTATTCTCTATGTATGAGTAATACAATCACTGTTTACTGTATCCAGCAGCTCTGTAAAGTTAATGTCACTATCACCAAGTTTAGCAGCAACAGTATTACTTATTTATAAGCCATGTTGATATGATCATGTTTTGCACTGTGTGTGTATGATGTATGAAGATAAACTCAATCTTGTTTTCAGGTCCTGAAATTTTAAACCTTGACTGACTCAGTCTGTGATTCTTTTAGAGTTTTTCTCTCACACAGCTCAGTACACATTGTAGTCTGAGGAGATTTGCTTCAAATGACAAACTATCACGAAAACAATCAGAGAAGAAAAGTGAGAGAAGGGAAGAAAAGAAGGGCCGTGTTCAGCCGTTCACATCAAGACATTCATATAAATAAATAAATAAACGTTACAAACCATCAGACATAATTTCTTTGTGAAAGCCAAATACAGAACACGACCATAAAAATAACCCATCCTCTCACTGCAAAGCAAAATACCTATAATTGTTGCACTAGACTAAGTAGTTAAACAAATTTTTGCGCTTCCTCAAATCCTCCTTAATGTTGAATGTTCTTGATACAGTTTAGAAACATATTTCGTATTGATGTAATATCACTGCTAAATAATTTGTATGTTGTGATGTTAAATCACATGTTCTTTTGATTGAACATATTAATAAAACATCTCTCTAACTCTGTTACACAGGTGCTGATGCAGTCCTGGAAGTTCCTGCATTCAATTTGTTTGAAGGAGACTTTGTGACTCTGAGCTGTAAACATCGTATTTCACAACATACGAAGAGTGCTACCTTTTACAAAGTTGAATCACCTATTGAAAATGACAGGAACCACTGGACAACGACGAATGGAGAAACAACAATTCAAGTGTCAGTGTCAGATGAGGGCAGATACAAGTGTAAGTTTGCTGATAGGACAGAATCTGAAGAAAGAGAGTTGAGAGTGAAAGGTAAGAAGCTGTCTCACTGTGATGAAAAAACATTATTATTGTTTTAAATGCTGCACACAGAATCCAAAGGTCACACAATCTCTAAACATCAGACATCAGGTCATCCCAGAGTTTTTTATTCTTCTTGCAGTAGATAAAATACTATTAAGTGCTGAAAGACAAGTTAAGCTTTTTTATTATTTCAGGTATTCAGGACATGTACTATCAGCCTTTTACTTCTTGTGATCTTGAGAAATGTGTTTGCGTTTATTCATTTTGATGTGAACAACTTTTCTCTGTTTTCTTATGTTTTCCGTACTTGCAGCTCTTTGTGGTGTCAAAATTGTTCAACAAATTAGTTCATTGAAATGAATGAATGATTTCATTGATTTATGTTAAAAGTGTAACAGCATAACAGCATCTTTGATGGCATGTCCATGACAGTCATTTTTTTTTGTTTTATTGTTTTTCTAAACATTGCAGCAGGTAGACGTTCAGTCACACTGACAGCAGACAGGACAATCATACCACTGGGGGGCAGAGTGACACTGACATGTTCTGTGGAAGATCCTGGTGGTTTTGAGTATCAGTGGTACAGACAGACGTCAGACTCTCCTGTCAGAACTTTTCTTCAGACTGAACATCTTGATGAATCGTTTATAGTTATCTCACAAGGAGGCAAATACACCTGCAATGGTTGGAGAAGAAAACCATCTGTCATCACACCTGATAGTAATGAAGTCGTCATTTATGAAACTGGTGAGTTTAGTATTTTCTAATGGAATAAACAACCTACAGTTTTTATGTTGTTAAATAATGTCCCAAGTGTGAAGGGAACGTGATTGTTAGTCATGTTAGTCCAGTACCTCTCACTTTTCTGGAAAAAAAAAGAAAAAAAAAGTTTAAATCTCCTTCATCATGTTAACAATGAGCTACTAGTTTGACCTCCTTCGCTTTGTTAACAGAAACAAAGATTTGAGGATGATTCCTTTATGTTGTTCAGTTTTGTTTATCAATATCTGGAATTGGGAGATTGTTCATGAGGAAAAGTTTGCACAGTACTGCTGCTAATACTGTAGTTGTGAACAAGAGGAAGTGGAGGTGGCTGGGAAAACACACAATCAGCATGTTGTGCTGGGAGTTAAACATTAATGTTATTAATGCCAAAATTACTGCATGTGTTTATTTTAACCAGGTCTTAAATTCAACAAATTTTAAAAATTAATGTTATACAGAAGTTGATATGTTCATAAAGGCCTTTAACCAAAGTAGAATCTAGCCTCCATGAGAAACTATTAACATTAGACGCAAGACTAACAAAGAGGGATGATGAAAATGTTCTTCCATATTGCTGTGGTCAAAATAGTCTTGTGTCTGAACTAAATGATGTGATTTTTTAAATGTTTTCTGCAGAACTGAACAACATGCATTCACATAATGAATACAGTGATTATAACAGACGATGATGGCATTTTATCTGTTCAGTGTTTAATCCTGTTTGAATTCTAACTGTGCATTTTTATGTCAACAGTTTCCAACAGGGCCACTTTGACCCTTCAACCCAACTGGCCTCAGATATTCAGAGGAGAGATGATCACCCTCAGATGTGACATCAAAGATGGAGGAGACACTGAGTGGACGTATGAATGGTCACCAGACAACTTAGACACACCTCCAACATATGATGAATACAAGAGTATCAGTGCTACTGAGGCTGACAGTGGAGAATACAGGTGTAAAGGTAGAAGAAACTCATATTCCTCAACAGACTGGAGTGATGTCATCAAACTGACAGTATCATGTAAGTTGGACTTTCTGTCATTCATACTGGAAATGTTTTAATGTTTTCATTAATCTAAATAAAACAGTAGGAAACAGTTGTCTTTCAACAATGAAAAACCACAGTGAAAGTGTTCAACTTGGCTCTTCAACACTTAAACACAAGGTTTTACCTTCACAAATGTAACATTCAGTAGTGCAGCAGCTAATTCATTAAGACACCCAGGAAAAGAGAGAGAGAGGCATGACATGTAAGAGAGCTCCTTGGCCAGGTTTAAACTAATATGTGTCCAGTATTTATAAATTAATTCAGTGTTAATATTAATGCAAATTTAAGTCTTACAGTTCAAGTATTTCTGTCTGGTTTGGGTTCCCTATTTAAATTGAAATAAAACACAGTGACATTACTTTCCTTTTTTATGTCTTTGCTCTAAATCAAACAGCAAACAGACCAAAGGCTGAACTGAGGGCTGATGACAGAGACATTCCTGTAGGGGGCAGTGTGACCCTGACCTGCTCTGTGAACCCATCATCATCTGGTTGGAAATACTTCTGGTACAGAGGAGAGAAAACATCTGAACATCTGACCTCTGAACTCTCAGCTGGACCAATCAGAGTCTCAGAGGAAGGAGTCTACTGGTGCAGAGGAGGAAGAGGAGAGCCAGTTTACTACACAGAGTACAGTGATCCAATCACTATCTACACAAAGGGTGAGCTTTACATTTGTCTTGGAAACAGAATCTTAAATGATATATTGTATTTATATTTGTTGTTTGTAGACAACTTTTAAATCTACATAAAAGAGAGAAGTCTTCAACAGATTGGAGTGATCCCTTGAGACTGACGGTATCAGACTGTAAATCACATCCCATTTTCTTTCAAAATGAAGATTATACAGTTCATTAAAAGGTTGTTTTGTTTGTGTATATATTTTTAAAGTAAATCTTCCGTGTGTACTGATTGTGCATTATCTATTTGCTCCTCTATCAATACATGTTTTCATCCTGAAAAATCATTTTCCAACAGAACCCCAGTCTGTCCTCACTGTGTCTCCATCATGGCTGAGTGCTGGAGCCTCAGTAACTCTGAACTGCAGTGTTAAAGATCAATCTGCAGGATGGAGGTTCTACTGGTATAAGACTGTTCCTGATCCATCACACAACTCCTACAGCTATGAGCTGCTACCTGGCAGCAGCAGTGGGACTGAACAGGATTCCTACATTGTTCATGGACAGACACACACAGCAGGATATGTGTGCAGAGCTGGAAGAGGAGATCCAGTGTATTACACTGATTACAGTCAACCTCAGTTTGTCTGGTCTGCAGGTCAGTCTGTTTCTATCTCTTAAGAAACAGATGTTATATCAGCTCTGTTCATCTTTTTCTAAATGATGTTAAACAAACAGTATCTTGAATAAAAGTAATTTAATTTACTGTGGTCTTGACTCTCTCACTAGCATCAAGCTAAACTTCACACTTTCCACCTTACTGGGTGGACTTTACTTGTTTCCTTCTGTGCTCACTCCTTAAGATAAAACACAAAAAAGAGATATGATATCTTGGCTAAAACGTTACTCTCAGTTGCAAGAAGCACTTTTGGTTTAGATGCTTAAGCTCTTCTTGTGCTTACAATCGCTGTAGTCACTTGGTTGTCTATCATATAAAATGCTCTTAAATCATAATTTTACCAAAATACTGAACTTTGCTGAAATAAAAAAAAACAAAGCTAAGGACTATTTGAATTGAAGTATTTTCCATTTAAAGATCTCTGTGCTCTGTTTGACCTCTTATCACATGTTGTTTTTCAGATTTTCACTCATCAGCGTCTCTCACAGTGAGTCCTGACAGAGCTCAACACTTCACCTCTGACTCTGTCTCACTGAGCTGTGAGGGAAACTCTACTGAGTGGAGAGTGAAGAGGTTATCACTGAGGACAGATACCTGTCAGACTGCACCACCTGGGGGACAATGACTGGATCTACATGCAAACTAAAGAGTAACTGGCTCAGTGATGCAGTGTACTGGTGTGAGTCTGGATCAGGAGAGTTCAGCAACGCAGTCAACATCACTATACAGAGTATGATTTTATTATATTTTGTTTTTCTTTGACTTATTATTTCAAACATCCCATTGTGTGTTGAGGAGTACAGTACACTGACATGTTAAGAGTTCTGCCCAACACTCATTTTCAGTTAATGAACATAGTTAAATAATTAATTACACTGTGATTTTAACCATGTATAAATATAGAATATAGATTTGTGGCTGATGTGTTCTTCAGTTTTTAGGTCCATGATCACCATTTAAAGTCCAGTGTGAAGGATTTAGTGACATTTAGCTGTGAGGTTGCAGATTCAGCAGCTGAAAGGGTTCTTGAACAGTAAGACACACAAGGTGTACGAAGATAAGACGTCAGATTTAATGATCTCTGTTAAATCAATGAGAAAAGTAAAAGAAATGAAACCCAGTATGTATCTTTTCTCATCTCTCCACATCCACTCATTTCCTCAAGTTCCTCGACCAGCTGATCTCTGACTGAAACCTCGTATTCTTTGACTGTTTAACAGATAAAACTATGATCCTGCTGAGCCCTGCCCGTCCTGTGACTGAGGGAGATTCTGTTAGTCTGAGCTGCAAATTAAGAAGTCAAAAAAATTTTTCCACTGTGTTTTTCTATCACAATGAGAAACTCATTCAAAATGACACCAAATGGGAGTTAAATATCTCTGCAGTGTCAAAGTCAGATGAAGGATTCTACAAGTGTCAACACTCAGGACAAGAGTCAGCACAGAGCTGGATGTCAGTTCAGGGTGAGTAGGAATAAAATGATTCTTCCATTCTTCCACAGAATAACAACTGTGATAATTATTAAAGCATTTTATAAATTCAGTGTTAGAAACATGTATATAAGTTTATGAACAGTTATTATGTGTTATTTCTTACAGCAGTGTCCAGGCCTGAACGCTCTTCATTTCCTGTACTGTTGATTGTTCGGCTGATTTGTGGAATCGTTCTTATTCTTCTTCTGCTCCTGTTGTATCGCTGTAGACCTTCCAAGGGTGAGACCTTCTTCTTCTGTTATTAGATGTTTTGTGTTTATGTTGAATTGAAATTAGGGGTGCACCGATCCGATATTAAGATCGGATATCGGCTCCGATATTGACAAAAAGGCTGGATCGGGGATCGGTAAAATGAAACAGATCCACCAGCCTATCCAATTTTTTTTTTTTTTCGCCGTCGCAGCACATCCTACGTCATTCTTCAGCGTCAGTGTGTTGCATGCTGGAAGAGCGCAAGTTGTTGTTTGACCAACTCTTTATTAGTTTATTCTCAGGTTCTGCTGCTATGTTTTATTTTGTATTTCTGTTTGCAGGACGTTACACGTGCTCACGTCACATTTCTCGGCTGATTAGCTTGTAGCCCCGCCATCAGTTGTTAGCCTCACCGGTCAGCTGTTAGCCTAGCAACGCTAACTTTCAAACCGATGTACTCAATACTATGTGGGCTGTCCATCGTTGCTCCGTTGGTCCTCCCTCCACCACAACCTCAGGGTTATTCACCGCCGGGCTGCTTTGTCTCCTCCTCTGCTGCTGCGGTCTCCCCGGCTCGCAGCGATGCTGGATGGTCGCCCCCGCTCTGTGCACGGAGCCTCCAGACGCTAGTTTGTTTACAGACGGTGCTACTGACCTCAGTGCTAGTGTTCCCTCCGTGCTGACTGACAGGCGCTCCATTCATTCTTTGATTTGTTGGTTCCACTTTATGTGTGTCCTTGGGTACCCTGACAGGCGCTATATAAATTAAATGTATTATTATTATTATTATTATTATTATTATTATTAATGTTACACATGTTTACAGTGTTCGGTAACTGTTGGATTATTTTGTCTTAGTTAGGAAAGTCTGGTGCCTTTAGTCCCTTTCACATGGTGGAAGGTATACAGTTTATTATTAATTCAACAACAGTATCGGATCGGTATCGGGTATCGGCTGATACGCTCAGTCCAGGTATCGGTATCAGATTGGATCGGAAAAAACTGGATCGGTGCATCTCTAATTGAAATACAGACATTTTCTGACCTGATGAGATAGAACAGCAGTACAACAACTCACAATACAAAACCATGTAACAACAAATCTTCATCTTTTTTACAGATACATGCTTCAAGAGGTTGGTGCAAAACTGTTTTGTCACATTTTGAACATAACAGAAAGACATTCAATGTTCCTGTTTATTAAATGTTTTGTATTTGCTTCATGTTTTAGGCCGATCCAGTCTGAGAGCTCCAACACAGATCAGAATGAGGCTCAGTGCAACACATACGACTCTCTTCTCCATGGTAAGTATGCAGTAATCTCTGTATATTCACACTTCTAAAGGACTCACATGACCTGAGGATCCTGTTTTTAAGTATGACATTGACAAGATGACTCTGACTGTGTCTTGTTTTCTCTGCTCTGTAGGTGATGTCTGTCTGTATGAATCAATCAAACACTCTAAAGACATTGAAAATGGTAGTTTATACATTTTATTAACATGAATATTATGTTAGAAATGCAACATCTTCATGATTTAAGTGAACTGATTCCAAGTGATCAATATAAAATCCTTTAACTAAATATGTACACTTCAGTTGCAGGTGGATCCCAGGATGTCACAAATTCTTCGATTGAACTGGAAGAAGGTTGAGTACTTTAAATACAGTCAGAAAATAGAAATACATTTTTTATTATTTTTTTCCCTGTATGGAATCATGTTATTGTCTTCACAGGGCCGCAACATACACCAGAGGAACCAATTTACTCTAATGTGAGGACAGGAGCTGCAGGGACAGTCAGTCATCATCACACTGCAGGTAACTATGAGTGCACGTGCAGTTCAGTTTATGTTGGTCACCTACCACTAGGTGTCACCAGAGTTGGAAATGTACAAATCTCATTGATGATCAAATCTAATTCTGAAGTGTTTTGATTTCCATTTAAACATCAGACGCTGCTGTATTGTCATGAAACAAACACAAAGGGATCCAATGTTTCCTTTATTTTTATTCTTCCTGTCAATCCATCTGTTCATCCATAAAGCTGCACAGTGCCGATGTGCCATCCCGAATAACATGTCAGAAATCATCCTTACACTGTATCTTTGTTTTCTGTGGTTTTCTTCCAGCTCTGTGAGGAGAGAGGAGAGGAGGAAGAGGAAAATGGTTGGAAGCATTTCATTAGACTGCTGTAGAAATATGAGACATGCTCAGTATTCTGTACAGTTAATTTGTTAACAGATGATGTAAAATAATGGCTTCATATGGATTTTATTATCGTCTCTTTTAGCACAAGACTACTGAAGCAGAATCCCTGTTTTATTTACACACTTCATTGTTACTTTTCATTTTTACAGTTATGTTGTCACCTTTTGTTTTTGTTGAGTTTTTGTAGGAAACATTGAATGCAACTTTGATACAACATGTTTGAGCTTGTGTAGCAGGGTACCAGCTTTAAAGTCAGCGTCTTTGTTAAGTGTTAGATCAGGATAGACGTCAACACTGACTTTTGGTAGAAGTAATAATCTGCTATCAAACAACATCTGTACATCTCCTATTGCATGTACAGTATGTATGTTTTCTCTCTGTCATTTTAAGTCAACTGAGAGGTATTGTGTGTATTTTTTCCCCTCAAAGTATTTTATATTCATCGTATTTTAAAATCTTTTGAATATTTTGTACATTAATAAACAGTTTGTTTTCCAGCAGTAAGCTGTCAGTTGTGTTTTAATTCCTTTTTTGACTGCACAGCCAAACTGCCACAGAGCCCTGTAGCAATGATCATGTCCATTAATGTCAGTGTGTCTTAAAGTGTTGATCTTTTTCATCCAACCATACTGCTGGTTCAGATTTGGAAACTTCAAGACATCTATGTAACTTGTACACTGTGTACCTTCAGTGAGAGGGTAGGATCACAGCGTTACATACATGTTGACTTCAACATACAAGTTTTCAACACACAACATTGTTATGACGTAATGAGTTTGGTTTGTAGTCAGCAGCTACATTACATCTGACAGTTTGTTATACACCTGAGATTTATGACAGTGTTGTTGCAATCAAACTGTAGGGGGCGCCAAATCACACAATATTCTAATTTATACACGAGTTGCTTTAATTTGTATTTTCTGTCATGCTTGTTGTTTTGTTGTTTCCTGTTTTGTTTTGAAGTTCTGCACTCATGTGTCCTGTTTAACTTTCCATTTCCTTCCTTTTTGTGGTTTCCGGCCCTTTTTCTATGTTCACCTGTGTCCTATTAGTTAATCAGCCCTTGTTTATATAGTCTGTGTAAAGTCTTAATTTTCCAGGTAGCAATGATAAGGATTTGTGATTTAAGTTAATACAGAGACAGGTCAATGAAACATCTTAGACTTAATTTTAATTTAATGTCATCAGGTTGATGAGTAAGTCCATAGACATATACATAGACAACTCATTGATCGGGTTGACCCGTTGCTCCGATACGTCGACGCCATATTGGATGTGGCAGCTCTGCCCTGTGAACTAATACAGGTCAATGGACTGAACTTTATAGAGCGCCCTTCTACAAAGTTACTTTGTCACATTTACATGTCAGGATCTGGTTATTATAGACACAGATTCAATATTTAATGGTCATGTATCATCATAGTAACAGCGTTACATACATTGGCAGCTGTAAACACTCATAAAAATATGACAAAAATCCATCAGTGGGTTTGGTGTCGACCTGTATACTGAACATATGGAGTCGTTAACATTTATAATCATCAGAGAACATAACAGACGTTGTTTTTGGTTCCTATCAGTTTCCTGAATATATCCGTACATGTGTGAATATGTAAATGAGACATTAACTTATAGCACTAGCACTGTAGAAGGAGCTTCATAAAGTTCAGTCCATTGACTTGTATTAGTTCCAAGGGCAGAGCTGCCACATCCAATATGGTGGCAACATCGACGTACAGTCCAGCGCTCAATGAGGCTTCTGTATGTATATATGTCTATGAATAAATCAGTCAGTGTACTTGATAGACTCCAGTCACTGTGCAGGTGAAATAAAAGCTTTTTCCACAGATCACCACAGGGGGGCGTCAAACCACACTAACTGATACTGACACAATGCATGTGCTCCTTTTTACCTCTGAGACGAGGGCGGCTGTAGTGAAGTCCCAGGATGCCGAGTCAAGGTTACCTGTGAGCCTCATTCTCAAAGAGTTGTAGTTCACTCTAAGTAATAATAACTCTGTCAACTTCTCTTATTTTAAACTATTCATGTTCTTTGACTGTTTTGCAGCTGAAAATGTCGCCCCGCTTTACTTGACTCAGTTTCTACCACAAGAGAAAAAAAGCACTTTGATCGTGTGAATGATGAAACCTTAGAAGTCAAAGTCTTACTGTCACCGCAGCACGTCTTTGTGTCAAACAGAACTGGAAAGTTTATATTTAGCTCATGTTGCTGAGAACTTGCTTTGTGCGTTCTTCTCACGCTAAGACACGCTTCAGTTTATTTTAGTATTTTATTTTATTTTATTCTCCCAAAGGCATCTCACTTATAGATACTTTACTCCATCTTATCGAGCTGCAGCTCACAGGCCAGGTTACGTCTTAAAGATTAAAAGTTGTGAAACATTGATAGCTAATATAATACTTGGCCTTTTTAGAATAATATCTGAAGACACCGGACTGACAATCTTTTCTAATTTGTTAAATTAAATTTTTTAAAACTGAATCAAACACATAAATGCACAAATATCCCTTCAATATAATCTTAGTAGGTGGTCTGATGTGTAATAATTACTGTTAATGCCACATACTGTTTGACATTTTTTTCAGGGACCAGTAACAAATTTTTGCACAAGAGAGAAGTTGATATATAAAATGAACTTATACTGTCAAATAAGTTTGGAAAGTAATTCAATGCATTTGCCACCCTTTTTCTGTGTAGTCAGGAAAAAAAAAGAGTCTAAATGTGAATCAGTTTGGTCTTTCAGAACACAAACTGTCTAAGTCTACACAACCCAGTGCTCAAATAACTAGGATTCGTAAGGAGATTGGCAATGGTAACTCTGCTTAGAGTGAAAAGAAACCTCCAACCATAATAAGAGACTGACAATTACTTTAGTAGAAAAGTAGAACGTGTATTGTCAAAATTTTAACCATTAATACTTAAAGACTTGACCCAAAAAAAAAAAAAATGTTTCACAACATGGACATGAACAGAAACAAATGGAACAAAGAGGAAAACAAAATCAGTTCAATCAGTTGAATGACATCTGTTACCAATGAGTTATCAGTTTCAATCCTGTTCATTTAGGTTATTCTCTTTTTTTTCCTGCAGTTCTTCACACTGTCCATGTCAGTTTGTCGCACTCAGTTTTTTGTATGTGTGTGTGTGCGTCAGGCCTGACCCAAAGAAAAAAAAATATATATATGAAAAAAAGTCGGAGATCTGAGATGTAATAAAAATATACGCAAATCTTCCAAAGGAAATGGGAAATCCGTTTTTTTGTCCTACCACCCTCCTGGAAAACAGGTGGTCATCAGATCCAGAACATCCTTTGCAGACTCTTTGCAAAATCCAGTCCATGGATAGCACTGCTCATTCTTTAAAACGATTCTATCAACGGAAGAAAAGAAAAAAAACAGCCTGCACAAAACATGCAGAGCAATTACTCAATGTGCAAAATAAAATGTATAATCCACCTAAAATTAATCACCTGCATTTGGATTTCAAAATAAGAAAGAATATCAGGAATATCAAGAAAGTCAGATATGCTGTTTTGCTTCAAGTTGTCATAGCTACTGGCCAATAACAATAATTTTTTTTTTATATATCTAAAAACAAAATAAATGACCAGTGGAACAAATAAAAGTATATATTAAACTTATACCGGGTTCACAACATCACTCCAAACAGCGTGTGTTAGCTCACGTGCAGTGCACCTGCTAAAAAAAGACACGTGTAGGTGTGCTAGCTGAGCTTTTCACTGCAAACACAGCTAACAACTCATTTGCGCATCCCCACAGAAAATAGCATATCCTGACTTTTATACTTTAAAGTGTACACTGATTCACACTATTTGTTCATACATTCCAGAAACAGGCTGCTAAATGCATAACGTTACATTTAACACTCACCAGGATATTCTTTGACAATATTCCACTCTCCTTGGCTTAACAATCACAGGACTCGACCATATCACTTTACAACTTACAAAAAGGACATTTTCAGTGATAAAACTGTGTTTTTTTTCCCAGTCCTTTCTCATTCCGACTTTCACAGGAAGTGAAGAAAGTTCTCTCCCTCGCTAAACGAAGCTGCCGTGTGCAGTCCTGCGGCGCATTCACAGTAAATTGGAAAAAAACAATACTTAGCGAAAAACTGCCATTTGCAGCACTGTGATGCATTCAATGTACATAGGAAAAAACAATATCTGTCAGAAAGACTCACATTAACTGAAAAATGAAAATAAAATAAAAGTTTTAACAATAAAATAACACTGGGTTACACATTGCTCAAGAAAAATTTAGGAATAGTTTTGGAGAGGTCACATGATTTGTGAGGCAGCAGAGAGAGAGTTTCCTTCCTGATAGATTAGATCATCCTGTAGATTACTGCTGCCTCAATTGGGAGGACTTGATCTGAGAATTCTTCAGTTTTAATCACAAGGCACTACTGTAGAGGAGAGTGTCTCCTCCCCCCAGCACAGAAACTTTTCATGGTCTAACTGTAAGGTGGTTTGCCACAACTTCACCTACAGGAAGTGACTGAACTCTTAGACCAACTGTCCTCGTGAACAGAAATGAGCATGAAGAGAGCAGAGAGCTCTCTCTCACAGCTCCCCTCTGTTTCACTACTAGTTCTATGGCTCAAACTTTACAGGTTTTATCATAGGAAAAATATTTTGGCGACAGTGGGTGATTTAGCTGTCATTAAGAGGACCAATACCAGTTTTCAAATCTGAACCAGCATCAGAAAATATAAATAAAGGACAGTCATGGAAAACCCACTTGAATTTAAAAGACGCCGGCATAACTGAGATCTACTTTATGTAGAGACAAATATAAGACTTAAAAGGCTTCAAACTACAAGGAACATTTAACTAGTGATGAAACCATCTAAGTTTGATAATGATGGCTCTATATGACCTACATAAGCAAACAAGATCATCAGTGAGAACACTGACTGTTTCTGAATAGTCATTAGTTATTCTGAATGCAGCACAACTCAAACTGGATCAGAAATTAAATTTGTCTCTCACCATTCACTACTGTACATTTTCTTTCTGAGATAAGGTCCCATGAGGTCCACCAGAAGGGGCCTGACTACTTTGTGCTTTGACATCATGAGTTACCGATGAGGGAAATGGAATGTAATTGATTTTAGCATAAGGCTGCAACATAACAAAATGTGATAAAGGTGGAGGTACCTAAATACTTTCTGACTGCACTGTGTGTACACACAACACACACCCTCATTGAAATACAGGCTCTGTGGGTGCAAGAACTGTTGGACGGCATAAAGTGTACAGATTAGCTAACAATATAATGTTAGTGTGATGTAAAATGGTTAAATCCAATGACTTTATGTGTCTTGGTTGTGAAAAAAGGATGAGCAATAAATCTTTGCAAGGGAGATGAGCAAATAATTTATTCACAGTGGACAGGAAGCGTAAATATATCAAAGTACACTGCGTTCAACGTCACTGCAATTGTCTGAGCTTTGTGTGAAAGGGAAGCAAGAACAGAGTGAGAACTGCACTCAGATGAAGAAGTTGATGAAAAACTCTGCTCTCACATTTATAAGAAAGTTAACTTCTCTTTTGTTTCTGCTGCAGTTTTATTAATACAAAGTAGGAAGTTTGATCAGAAGCAGAGTGACAGTGTCGGTGCTGGATGTGAAGATGGGGCACACTCTGCTCGGGTTATTCTGTGAGTACATCTGTGACTTTCTATGTGATGTTCAGTATTTATATCAGTGTAGTAGTTGTATAGACATGGCCTTTGTTGCTGATTTGTCTTTGTTCGGATTGGAGGATTATGTGAAGTATATTACTCAACTAGTTACTTTTGCTCTCACTTCTGCACACATACTTGGACAATGCATGTACAGTATATGATCTAAAGTATTATGTATATAGCTGTGGAATTACATATATTGCTTATTTTACTCGGCCTCTATATATTGAAGAGTTTTAAATGTGTTTCCGACCTCTGTAGCTGTGTAGCAGAATATCATCACAGAAATGTGTGATACTGTTGATTGATAAACAATAGTTGCCACTGATGAAACTCCATCTGGATTTTGTATTTGATTCTGGTCTAATGAAGTTTGAAACTTTATTTCAGTGCTAAATACACTCCTGTACGGACATGCTGAAGGTGACTAGTTATCTTTTCTATATTGACTGATTATGTTTGTCCTATATGTCACCTACTGTATCTCTCTTCATCACTTGTTTCCATATATGTTTCATTTTATTCAGTGCACATTGTGAAATGACTGGATTAGTGCTCAGTTGTTAAGGGAAGCTAGTTAGAAAGTGTAGCTCTGCATGATACCACTGACTTCACACTGGAATAAGTTTAGTGACTCTAAAGCTGCTTTAGTTTGGTTCACTGAAGCTGTGTAGAAAAAGCTGTTCAAAATGCTTTGTTAGAAATGGAAAGATTAAATCAAATAAAAAATTCTAACAGAATTAGCAGAATTAGCTTAGAATCAGCTGAGTTTACTGCAAAAAGAGTCCACTTGTTAACAGGTCACACATGAAGCAAAACACAAACAAAAAACTTTTTGGTTTTGGTCTTCAGAATCAGAATGGATTTATTGTCAGTGTAAGATCGGAATACAACAAAATTAAGAGTGCACCTTATGAATCTAGTCTGCATGATAAACTAGACATTAGACACAACACTAACAAAGAAGGATAAGGAAAATGTTCTTCCATATTGCTGTGGTCAAAACAGTCTAGTGTCTGAACTAAATGCATCCTGGGGAAGATCAGTGACTGATGAAACTAAACATGTGTTTACAATATATGTTTGATGTAGATTTAACTTTGTCATTGTTGTGGAAGCCCAGAGGGGCCAGTGAGAATTTATTTTTCAATTATTCAGATCCACATTCACATAAACATTCAAACCAACAATGTTACTCATGTACTTGCACTTCTGTATTTTCGCATGTAGTGAAGTGTAATAATTATTCCGTAAACATCTTTCAGTCGTAAAAATATCAGTCGCCACAAATCTTAATCCAAGATCAAATCAAGTCATGTTACATAATCTGCTAACATGTACTGTAATAGATGCATCTTTTGTTCAGAGTGCAGAGAGAAATTAAAACTCCCCTGGTGGAACATGGATGATTCTCGTCTTAATCAGTACATGATGGTGGTGGTGCACTTCCGCCTCTTGTGGTCAAAATGAGTATTTCAGAAAGAAACACTTAACAAAATGAGCCTAATTTCCTCTTGAAATTTTTTTTTTCACTCTTAGTCACACATGAAAAAATACAAATTTAAATGAACTTAGACATTGAATCACCTGAAATTATTGCATCACTTGCCCCTCAGGTCTTCTGACATTTCTGTTTCCTTTCTGTGAATTCTTGAACATGAACAGTTCCAAACAAGGCTGTTGTGACTCTGCAACCAAACTGGTCTGAAATATACAGAGGAGAGACGATCACTCTCAGATGCGAGATCAAAGATGGAGGAGACACTGAGTGGGAGTATGAATGGAGAACAACCAGCTCAAAAAAACCTTCAAATCAAAATGAACTCAGCATTAGATCTGTTTCTGCATCCCACAATGGAGTCTACAGGTGTAAGGGCAGAAAGAAACATATGCAGCATTCTTCAACAGATTGGAGTGATCTCTTCAAACTGACAGTATCAGCCAGTAAGTCACATCACATTTCTTTCAAAGTGAAGATTATACAGTTTATTAAAAGACTGTTCTGGCTCATATATATATATATTAAAAGTAAATCTTCAGTATGTACTGATTGTCCATCCATCCATCCATCCATCCATCCATCCATCCATCCATCCGGGGCCAGGTCGCGGGGGCAGCTGTCTGAGCAGGGACACCCAGACTTCCCTCTCCCCGGACACTTCCTCCAGCTCTTCCGTGAGGATCCCAAGGCGATCCCAAGCCAGCTGAGTGACATAGTCACTCCAGCATGTCCTGGGTCATCCTCTGGGTCTCCTCCCGGCGGGGCATGCCAGGAACACCTCCCGAGGAAGGCGTCCTGGGGGCATCCATTACAGATTCCAGAGTCACCTCAGCTGGCTCCTCTCGATGTGGAGGAGCAACAGCTCTACTCCGAGCTCCTCCCGAGTGACAGAGCTCATCACCCTATCTCTAAGGGAACGCCCTGCCACCCTGCGGAGGAAACTCATTTCGGCCGCTTGTATGTGGGATCTTATTCTTTTGGTCATGACCCAAAGTTCATGACCATATGAGGGTAGGAACGTAGATTGACCGGTAAATCGGCTCAGCTCTCTCTTCACCACGACAGACTACAGCGACCGCATTACTGTGGCTGCTGCACCGATCCGCCTGTCAATCTCGCACTCCATCCTTCCCTCACTCGTAAAACAAGACCCCAAGATACTTAAACTCCTCCACTTGAAGCAGGAGCTCTCCCCCAACCCGAAGGGAGCAGGCCACCTTTTTCCAGTTCGGCCTCAGACTTGGAGGTGCTGATTTTCATCCCAGCTGCCTCACACTTGGCTGCAAACCACCCCAGGACATGCTGGAGGTCCTGGCTCGAAGGAGCCAACAAGCCAACATCATCTGCGAAAAGCAGAGATGAAATCCCTCCGGCCCCTGGCTGTGCCTAGAAATTCTGTCCATTAAAATAATGAACATAACCGGTGACAAAGGGCAGTCCTGCTGGAGTCCACAATGCACTGGGAACAGGTCTGACTTATTGCCGGCAATGCGAACCAAGCTCCTGCTCCGTTCTTACAGGGACCGTACAGCCCTTAGTAGAGGGCCTCTGACCCCATACTCCCAGAGCACCTCCCAGAGAATGCCACGAGGGACATGGTCAAATGCCTTCTCCAAGTCCACAAAGCACATGTTGACTGGTTGGGCAAACTCCCATGAACCCTCGAGCACCCTGCTGAGGGTATAGAGCTGGTCCAGTGTTCCGCTGCCAGAATGAAAACCGCATTGTTCCTCCTGAATCCGAGGTTCGACTATCGGCTGAATTCTCCTCTCCAGTACCCTTAAATAGACTTTCCCAGGGAGGCTGAGGAGTGTGATCCCCGATAGTTGGAACACACCCTTCGGTCCCCCTTTTTGAATAGGGGGACCACCACCCCGGTCTGCCAGTCCAAAGGCACTGTCCCCGACTGCCACGCGATGCTGCAGAGACGTGTCAGCCAAGACAGCCCCACAACATCCAGAGACTTGAGGTACTCAGGGCGGCTCTCATCCACCCCCGGTGCCTTGCCATTGAGGAGCTTCCGAACTACCTCAGTGACTTTGGCTTGAGTGATGAATGAGTCAACCTCTGAGTCCCCAGCCTTTGCTTCCTCTATGGAAGGCGTGTCAGTGGGATTGAGGAGATCCTCAAAGTATTCCTTCCACCTCCCAACAATGTCCCCAGTTCAGGTCAACAGCTCCCCACCTCCCCTGAAAACAGTGTTGGTGGAGGATTGCTTTCCCCTCCTGAGGCGCCGGATGGTTTGCCAGAATTTCTTTGAGGTCAACAGGTAGTCCTCCTCCATGGCCTCCCCGAACTTTTCCCAGACCAGAGTTTTTGCTTCCGCGACCGCCCGTGCTGCCGCACGCTTGGCCTGCCGGTACCTATTAGCTGCCTCAGGAGTTCCCTGAGACAACCAGGCTCAATAGGACTCCTTCTTCAGCTTGACAGCATCCCTTACTTCCGGAGTCCACCGACGGGTTCGGGGATTGCCGCCACGTCAGGCACCGGAGACCTTACGGCCACAGCTCCGGACAGCCACATCAACAATGGAAGTGGAGAACATGGTCCATTCGAACTCAATTTCCCCAGCCTCCCTCGGGATCTGGTCAAAGCTCTCCTGGAGGTGGGAATTAAAGACTTTCCTGACAGAGGGTTCCACTAGACGTTCCCAGCAGACCCTCACAATGCATTTGGGTCTGCCAGGTTTGTCCAGCTTCCTCCCCTGCATGCGAGATCCTACTCACCACCAGGTGGTGATCAGTTGACAGCTCGGGCCCTCTCTTCACCCGAATGTCCAAGACACACAGCCAGAGATCAGATGACAAAACTACAAAGTCGTTATGAGCAAGCCCACACCAGCTCGCCGCCTCTCACTGCGGGCAACTCCAGAGTAGACAAGAGTCCAGCCTCTGTCAAGGAGTTGGGTTCCAGAGCCCAGACTGTGCGTGGAGGTGAGCCCAACTATCTCTAGCCGGTGCCACTGAACCTCCCGCACTAGCTCAGGCTCTTTTCCCCCCAGCAAGGTGACATTCCATGTCCACATGGCTAGAGTCACCATCCGGGGATTGGGTCGTCGGGGCCCCTGCCCACGACCGCCACCCAAATCACACCACAGGCCCCTTCTGAACTCTTCTGCGGGTGGTGGGCATACTGGAGGGTGTATTGCTTGTACAGAATGTATTTGATCCTCTATCAATACATGTATTCATTCTGAAAAATCATTTTCCAACAGAACCCCAGTCTGTCCTCACTGTGTCTCCATCATGGCTGAGTGCTGGAGCCTCAGTAACTCTGAACTGCAGTGTTGAAGATCAATCTGCAGGATGGAGGTTCTACTGGTATAAGACTGTTCCTGATCCATCAGACAACTCCTACAGCTATGAACTGCTACCTGGCAACAGCAGTGGGACTGAACAGGATTCCTACATTGTTCATGGACAGACACACACAGCAGGATATGTGTGCAGAGCTGGAAGAGGAGATCCAGTGTATTTCACTTATAACAGTAAACCTGAGTTTGCCTGGTCTGGAGGTCAGTCTGTTTCTATCTCTTCAGAAACATGTGTTATATCAGCTCTGTTCATCTTCTTTCTAAATGATGATAAACATACGGTATGTTGAAAAAAGTATATTCATTTGCTGTGGTCTTATGATCTTGACTGTCTCACGTCACACTGTCCACTTTACTGGGTGGAATTGACTTGTTTCCTTCTGTCCTCAATCTTAAACCTGAAACACAGAGAGATATGATATCTTGGTTAAAACTTTACTCTCATTTGCAAAAAGTGCTTTTAGTCTAGATACTGAAGCTCTACTTCTGTTTACAGCAGCTGCAGTCACTTTGTTGTCTATCAATTAAAATGTACTCAAATCATAACTTTACCAAAATAGTGAACTTTATTGCAACAAAAAAGCTAAGGACTATTTGAATTGTGGCATTTCATGTCTAAAGATCTCTGTGTCTCTGTTTGACCTCTTATCACATGTTGCTTTTCAGATTTTCACTCATCAGCATCTCTCACAGTGAGTCCTGACAGAGCTCAACACTTCACCTCTGACTCTGTCTCACTGAGCTGTGAGGGAAACTCTACTGAGTGGAGAGTGAGGAGGTTTTCAACTGAGGACAGATACCTGTCAGACTGCACCATCTGGGGGACAATGACTGGATCTACATGCAAACTAAACACTTTCCGGCCCAGTAATGCAGTGTACCGGTGTGAGTCTGGATCAGGAGAGTTCAGCAACGCAGTCAACATCACTGTACAGAGTATGATTTTGTTATGTTTTGTTTTTCTTTGACTTATCATTTCAAACATCCCATTGTGTGCTGAGGAGTACAGTACACTGACATGTTAAGAGTTCTGCCCAACAATCTGCTTCATGATCTCTCTAGTAATTAATTATTTTCATTTAATAAATATACTTAAGCATTTAATTACACTGTGATTTTAGCCATGTATAAATATAGAATATAGATTTGTGGCTGATCTGTTCTTCAGTTTTTAGGTCCATGATCACCATTTAAAGTCCAGTGTGAAGGATTTAGTGACATTTAGCTGTGAGGTTGCAGATTCAGCAGCTGAAAGGGTTCTTGAACAGTAAGACACACAAGGTGCATGAAGATAAAATGTCAGATTTAATGATCTCTGTTAAATCAATGAGAAAAGGCAAAGAAATAAAACCCAGTATGTATCTTTTCTCATCTCTCTACATCCACTCATTCTCAAATTCCTCAACCAGCTGATCTCTGACTGAAATCTCGTAGCTTTTGACTGTTTAACAGATAACAATACTATCCTGCTGAGCCCTGCCCGTCCTGTGACTGAGGGAGATTCTGTTAGTCTGAGCTGCAAAATAAAAAGACAAACATTTGACTCCATTGTGTTTTTCTATCACAATGAGAAACTCATTCAAAGTGACACGAGATGGGAGTTAAATATCTCTGCACTGTCAAAGTCAGATGAAGGATTCTACAAGTGTCAACACTCAGGACAAGAGTCAGCACAGAGCTGGATGTCAGTTCAGGGTGAGTAGGATTAAAATTATCGCTTCCATTTTCTTTATGTAAACTGTGTTTCTGTCTGAGAAAGAAATTTTGTGTTTTGAGTTTGAAGTAGCTTTCATTTCAGGTACCTTCCCTTGATAGATTCAGTTAAAAATAATGTTTCGTTTGAGCTGAAGAAAGTCTCCCATAAGTTGATTAACAGTTATTATGTGTTATTTCTTACAGCAGTGTCCAGGCCTGAACGCTCTTCATTTCCTGTTCTGTTGATTGTTGGGTTGATTTGTGGAATCGTTCTTATTATTCTTCTGCTCCTGTTGTATCGCTACAGACCTTCCAAGGGTGAGACCTTCTTCTTCTGTTATTAGATGTTTCGTGTTTATGTTGAATTGAAATACAGACATATTTCAGTTGCAGGTGGATCCCAGGATGTCACAAATTCTTCGATTGAACTGGAAGAAGGTTGAGTACTTTAAATACAGTCAAAAAATAGAAATACATTCTTTTTCCTGCATGGATTCATGTTATTGTCTTCACAGGGCCGCAACATACAACAGAGGGACCAATTTACTCTAATGTGAGGACAGGAGCTGCAGGGACAGTCAGTCATCATAACACTGCAGGTAACTTTGAGTGCACGTGCAGTTTAGTTTATGTCGGTCACCTACCACTAGTATAGGTGTCACTAGAGATGGAAATGTACAAGTACAACACATACCTAATGCCTTTTAGACTTTTTGGGCTTTTCTAAGTTTGTCTGTCTTGTTGATGTTTTCTGTAATATTTATTACATTTATTTCCATTGTTATGAAATTAACACGAGGGCATCCTAAATGTCCTTTATTTTTATTCTACCTGCCAATCCATCTCTTCATCCATCAAGCTGCAGAGTATCAGCCAGAATAACATGTAGAAATCATCCTCACACTGTATCTTTGTTTTCTGTGGTTTTCTTCCAGCTCTGTGAGGAGAGAGGAGAGGAGGAAGAGGAAAATGGTTGGCAGCATTTCATTAGGCTGCTGTAGAAATATGAGACATGCTCAGTATTCTGTACAGTTAATTTGTTAGCAGATGATGTAAAATAATGGCTTCATATGGATTTTATTATTGTCTCTTTTAGCACAAGACTACTGAAGCAGAATCCCTGTTTTATTTACGCACTTCATCATTACTTTTCATTTTTACAGTTATGTTGTCACCTTTTGTTTTTGTTGAGCTTTTGTAGGAAACATTGAATGCAACTTTGATACAACATGTTTGAGCATGTGTAGCAGGGTACCAGCTTTAAAGTCAGCGTCTTTGTTAAGTGTTAGATCCAGGATAGACGTCAACACTGACTTTTGATAGAAGTAATAATCTGCTATCAAACAACATCTCCTATTGCATGTACAGTATGTATGTTTTCTCTCTGTCATTTTTAAGTTAACTGAGATGTATTGTGTGTATTTTTTCACCTCAGAGTATCTTATATTCATCGTATATTTAACATTTTTGAATATTTTCTACATCAATAAACAGTTTGTTTTCTAGCAGTAAGCTGTCAGTTGTGTTTTTAATTCCTTTTTTGACTGCACAGCCAAACTGCCACAGAGCCCTGTAGCAATGATCCCTAATGTCAGTGTGTGTCATAAAGTTTTCATCCCATTCATCCAAAAAAGTGTCTCAGATTTAGAAATTTCAAGATAGCAGTATATAATATACAACCTTTGATGCTAAGAAAGCGATTACTTTATTCTCTTTGACAGGACAACTAACTGAACAGAGGCTGGCTTTGAGAGGGGGCAGGGTGTTATATGTGCATAAGATGATATCCCTTTTGCTGGAGCTCAGTCACTTCCTGTGGGTGTCATTGTGACCAAACTTGAAACAAGGATTTCGTCATAAAGCGATAATGTGTAATAACTCTTTGCTGAGGTGAGGGGATATTTTCCTCTGAAGCACTTTGTTTTAACTCTGTGATTGAAACTAAAGGATGAACAAACATCTGGATACTTTTTTCCCCAGAAAGCCTATTGAGTTCTTCATAAGCTGTGCTGTAGTCAGGTAGGCACTTCAATAATTCTAGAAGGAAATGTATTTATTTCATAGATTTACCATTTAGGCGGAAGCCTTTTCAGTAGCATCACAAATGACTAAGCCTTTGCGAGGTAGCAGTATGATCACATCTAAATAAGAAAGGAAATTGAAACTCTCTGAGGCCTCACAATCAGAAAGTCATGTTTTCTGACCGTGTGTCGCAATGCACTGACTGTTGTGTTCTAGTTTAAAGGTATTGTCACAATAACCTTTTGGTGAAACCAGGATCTAAGAAAAGAGCGTGATTTAACACATATAAAATCAACATGTCATCAACATGTTCTGAGGGCATGAATGTTGTTCGACTTTCTGATTCCTACTCTGTATTTCTTTAATAATGATTTTTTATAACAGCCTCAAAGTCATGTTGATGGTCGAGTGTCTTGTAACAGGGTGAATGGTGTCTCTGTCTCAGCAAATCCCTCATTGCTAATGCCCAAATAATGTAAATTTGTATTTTCTGACATGGTTTTAGTTTGTGTTTTTTTGAATTCCTCTTTTATTTTGAAGTTCTGCCCTCATGTGTGCTGTTTAACTTTCTATTTCCTCCCTGTGTGTGGTTTCCAGCCTTTTTTCTGTGTTCACCTGTGTTCTATTAGTTAATCAGCCCTTGTGTATGTAGTTGGTCTGCTTCCTGCTCTCTGTCAGTTTGTTTGTTCAGTCTCCTGTCTTGTTCTGCTCTGTTCCTGTGCCGCCTGGTTTCATGTCCCTGTCGTGTCTCTCTGGTTTTTATTCCCCATGTCACTCTGTTTGTACTTTTGCCTTTTGATTTGATACTTTGCTTTTCTGGTTTTGAGCTTTGTACAGCTTTTGTGGTTCATCTTTGTATGAAGTATTTTTTCAATCTGGATCTCAGCTGGCATCAGAGCTCGCTTTTTCTTCTTTACCTGCCGCCTTGTGTGTCGTACGTTTGGGTCCCATTCTGTGTAATGTGACATTTTCTGTTTTCTGGAATGTGCATTGGTCAAAACATTCAAATCTCATACTCATGAAATATGTATTCACTAAAATGATTAGAGAATTAATTTGAAACTTGAAAATCAAATAAAAGCAGCAACACATGCATTAGGACCAGATAGGTCACATAAAGAAAAAATAAGGTGAACTGCTCTGCAGAAGAAAACAAACCATTTTCTCCAATCCTCTTTCACACTGGTTGTCAGTCAGCACCATTGATGTGTCACACTACTCCAGTTCCCACCAACCAACAGTGGCATGACTGGCAAAATACCAGGGTTGTCTGCAAGGGTTTTAAAGTTTTTTTTTTAAGGTATTAAATGTGCCTCTGTGTTGGGAAATGAATTTGTACAAAGTACTGATATAGTAATTTAAAAACTCATTCATTTCTTGTCATATACTGAAACAATACTGTATGATTGCAACAAAATCCAACGGCACACCATTTGGGACATCAAAAAAAAGACTACCTCATGGTTTACGGCATGTGGCTTTCTCCGCCTCTCATTGATATCTACTTGTGAGCCAGCACCCTTACCAAGGGTGTGTTTTCCTTTCAGACAATATGATTTTACACACATTTAGTAAGTTAAAATGTGAAATTATAAAAATGTTCTGTATGAGATTTACTATGACGAGTGTTAAAGACACAGATTGTATTGTTCTGCATATGCCAGCAAAGACACATACACATCACAATACAGACACTATTATTAAAGGAAAAGCGGGCTTAAGAAGGTTTAACATGCACCAAGGAAACACAACATTCTAGTGACTTGTCTTATGCAAAAATATGCTGTGTTCAAACCCAGTTAAGATTCATGAGCTGTATGTCAAAGAAAGGGAAGCAGCTAAACTTGGAAAGAAGAAGTAGTTGGAGGAAACTTCCGATCCAGCATTTGTGCGACATAAACTTTCTGTCACCAAGGTTCCTTGTTTCTCTTCATCCGCTGCAGTTTCAAGCCTTGTTTTTACACAACACAGTATTTCTCAGAAGAAGAGAGGCAGATACTCTGGTTGTCAGCACTGAAAGTGACGATGGGACTCACTTGTGCGCTGTGGTTCTTCTGTGAGTACATCAGTGACTTTCTCTGTTTTTTAAAACCCCAACCCCACCCATTTTTTTTGAATGCCTGAGGCTATAATATGTTTGACTGCTTCTGTCAGTTTGACGCGTCTGCTTCAAACTTTCTTTCAGTGCTAAATATACTCCTGTACTGTGGACACGCTCAAGGTTATTATATATTTTTCTTTATTTTCACAAATTCATTCTAGATGACTCTTTATTTACTGTATCACTCTTTCACACAACCTCTTCCTGATTTATTTTCTTCAAAGTATTTATCATTTCCCTCTTTGTATCTTGTGTTGGTGTCTAGATTCTGTGCTGACCATTGAGCCAAACTGGTCCACTTTTTTCACCGGGGAGTCTGTGACCCTCATATGTGACATGGGGGAAGGACTAGAAGCTGACTGGTATTACACGATCCTCAGGGACGGTCAAGAATATCGTTACTACCTGACAAATAAGATCTATATATTACAGTATCTACTTACCGACTACAGTGGTGAATACCAGTGCTTTGGCCGTTACAAGGGCTCAACTGAGATAAAAAGAAGTAGTAATAAAGTCTCTCTTACTGTATCAGGTAAGTCATCAATGCTTTACCAAGCACTTTTTGAACCATGTGTACCATGTGTTTTACATTGTGCTACTTAATCTATAAATGTTGTTGGATTTTAATCTTGTGTAGAAACTATCTTGAGATTCAAGCAGCTGTTCACATCAAGGGTTTACACTATGATGTGAAAGCTTTGCTCACAAACCATCTAATAGTGTTTTTCTTGAAAAAAAAAAAAAAAAAAGCATAACAATACATTTCCGAAAGTGATAACAGTCATGTATCAAACAGGGCAGACCAATGGCCTTAGCATTTCTTTAGGATCGGTTTTCTATTGCCCTCCCGCAACAGCACTGTGCCTATGCTCTGGTTAGGGCTTAAAGTACTTGTTTCGAGCACCATAAACACGGCTTGAAAATGTCCTGAGGTCTCGTAAAAAAACACCTGGTTTTGCCACAAACAGGGCTGCAGATGGCCTGACTTCTTGTCAAAAAGATCCTTTTTTTGAAACCACATGGCCAGAAATGTCACAAGTTCTCATTGAAAACACTGAGCTTTATCACCACAAACACTCTCGACCTTTGAACCTTTTATCCTCTTCTAAAGCCCTTTGTAACCTCGGCTTTGTATGAAGCAACATAAAAATATGTCTTGTTTATTTATCCAGATAACGATGTCATCCTGGCAAGTCCTGCATCCACTATGTATCAAGGAGAATCAGTGACTCTGCGCTGTCGACATCGGACTAAGAGAAAGGAGAATGCTTCCTTCTACAGGGATGGATCACTTATATTATCAAATAACACAGTTGAAATAACCATTCAATTGCTGTCAGATAGCAGCTCTTACATGTGTAAATTTGATGAGGATGAAGAATCCCAACCAATACAACTCAAAGTGGAACGTAAGTAGATCTTCACGCCTACTGTAATACTTTGATTTCAAGGACATTTCATCACAAAGTTTCCAACCTGAAATATATCCAGTGTGATTTTGTCTCTGCATTATCTGAGGAACACAAACTGAGGAGATTACATTGTCGTGCATTTTTACGTGTGTTTGTAGTGACTTCAATCCATGGTAAGGTTAATTTCAATGCTGAATAAAATGCAAAACATGAGTGTAATTGCTCTTGATTTCCATCTTTCCCATTCCCAATGTTTCTAACCTTTCTAATCAACATTGATAATACTTACATGTTTATGTCTTTGCTCCACATTAAACAGCACACAAACCAAAGGCCAATCTGAGAAAAGACAACAGAGCCTATGTAGGAGCGACCAACGTGACCCTGACCTGCTCAGTGAACCCATCATCGCCTGGATGGAAGTACTTCTGGTACAGAGGCAAGAAAACCTCTGAACCTCTGACAACACATGATGTTTTCTTCATCTCTAATGAACAAATCAGTGTCTCACAGGGAGCCCTGTACTGGTGCAGAGGAGGAAGAGGAGAGCCAGTTTACTACACAGACTACAGCAATTCAATCGGTATTGACATAATTGATGTAAATACATGCTTGTGAGTTAGATCAAGGCTGTTCAAATGTTGTTTATTTCATTTAACTTTCTCTTATTTCTCTTATTTTTGTCTTGTTGAGCAGCAACAAACAAGGCTGTTGCGACCCTGCAACCCAGCTGGCCTGAGATATACTATTATGAGACGATCACTCTTAAATGTGAAATTGAGAATAGAGCAGACACTGAGTGGGAGTATACATGGTTATTACCCAGGTCACACCGCCCATATCATAATCAAAATGAATACATGATTAGAGATGCTCAGTCATCAGACGCTGGAGACTACAGGTGTATGGGTAGAGAGAAAAGTGGACAGTCCCAAACGGAGTGGAGTGATCCTTTCAGCTTGATGCTATCTGACAGTAAGTCATCAGTCAAAAAATCTTAAGTGCTGTTTTATTTACTATAATTTAAGATCATCCTCACATTTGTATCTGATATTGGAGATTACTAACCATACGCAATATGTTTTCAATCCAACAGAACCCCTGCCTGTCCTCACTGTGTCTCCATCATGGCTGAGTGCTGGAGCCTCAGTAACTCTGAACTGCAGTGTTAAAGATCAATCTGCAGGATGGAGGTTCTACTGGTATAAGACTGTTCCTGATCCATCAGACAACTCCTACAGCTATGAGCTGCTACCTGGCAGCAGCAGTGGGACTGAACAGGATTCCTACATTGTTCATGGACAGACACACACCGCAGGATATGTGTGCAGAGCTGGAAGAGGAGATCCAGTGTATTACACTTATTACAGTGCACCTAAGTTTGTCTGGTCTGCAGGTCAGTTTGTTTTGACTTAATGCTGCTTGCACAATTGAGGAAATGTATTTATCATTGTGAACCCTTGACAATTTGATTCACACCAGCATCAGGTCGAATGTTCAGTTTTTCAGACGACCCTGTAAATCAAAAATGTGATGTTGGCTGAATGTTTGACTTAAGAGATCCTTACCCCATTCGTAAGGTTAATATGTTAGATACATTGTTGTAACTGAAATGTTTTTTAAAAAAAATGATTTCGGTTTTCACTTGGGAATATTTAGTTGCATGTCATGGCATATTTTTTGCAGACATGCCACCAATAACCAGATCTGGAAAACAATCAAATACATTCACTTACATATGAGCTATGAACTCGTGTAATTTCCTTTTCGCCCTGTCATCCATTCCTTCCTTCCTTTCTCTCTTGCTTGTTTCCACTATTTTGCTTTTTGCTATTATTACATAGGTACTCTATGGTACTTTCACACTCAGTAATTCCTGTTGAGGATCAACTTGACTCCCCACTTTCATCTATCCATCATCTTTCACTGCATGAAAAGTGGGATTTTCGTCAGTATGCGGCACTGTAGATTGTCGTGGAATTTCAGGTTTGCGACAATTTACGGCAATTTGCAGGCAACACTGAAAACTGACGTAAATTGTCGGAAACTGACGTGGGCCTTGCTTGGCAGTTGTCCCCCCATGACCACCCTCCCCCTGATTCTAGGGGAGGCTTTAACATGTAAATGAAAATGCTGGGAGCTATACAAATGCAAATCAGGGTAGCAGGGGGAGTTTTACCCCAGGTGACCTTTTCCTAAAAGGTATTAACTTCATTTTAAGAAAATCTCTGGTATAAATAGATGAGGCTCAGTATAGCCTAATTATAGACTCTTACATTTTAGCTTGAATTGATTTGTTTAATTAAAATATGCTAGATTAATTACTGTGTATGTCATTAGCAATGGCCAATGTTATGTAAAAAGATTATTTATTCCTTTTTTTTCTCTCTCCTGAGACCAAGTTAAAGATAAAGCGCCAGTTGTTAAGTTAAAATGTGCATGACATATGAGATAAATAAGATATTGAAATATATAAATAATTTCTGTTTAAAATGTGTGACATTAAAATATAATTTCATGGGTTCTGAATGTTTAAAAGAAGTTAAAGTAATTCTTATTTCGTGTGAGAGTTCATGACCTCTAAGAGTTTACACTTCCGGGTTGACCGGAGCGTCACTGACGAGGAAGAAGGAGCAGAGAGTTAATGGCGTAGAGCAGCTAACAGTGGGCTGTGTGTGTCCGTCAATGTCTTGTTTTATTACTAACGGACTGTGAACTATATTCGGACGACGTGCCTTGAGTGTGTGAGCTGGACTCTCCATCGCAGTCGAAGTGTTCGTGTTTTATTGGACACGAAGCAAGTTCGGCTAAGCTAGCTAGCAGGAGCTAAGCTAGGCTAGCAGGAGCTAAGCTAGGCTAGCAGGAGCTCGGTTAGCGGCCCGGCCTTGTCGAGAGGAGGCCTGCGCTGACGGGAGGAGCTTTGCCGGGTCGCCGCGGAGAGTGTAGCCGACGGATGTCGTTTCGCTGCCGCAGAGGGACACGGAGGTTTATCGCTGCGAGCATTTTATTTTCACAGACTAACCTTGCATCACACCGAGGCGTATTAGCTCGGAGCTCTGTCTGCAAGTCCAGATTTACATGATGCTGATAATGAGGCCATCGTGTGTAAGTAACGTTTACTGTTTTCTCCTTCATGGTTTAATTTTACAGTGACTTACGTTTTCATTATTCATACTACTTTTCATTTAATTGTTTTCCAGCTGCCTGTAAGATAGTAACGTTACGCAGGAGCCTCAGGTACAAACAACCAGATCTTCCATCGCAGGCTGAAGCTGTGAGGAGTTCAGCTCGGAGTCGTTCGAGAACAAAGAGGGTAAGAGTTGTTAGATTAAATCCGTTTTTGGTCAATGTGACTATTATTCGGGTGCATTAATAGATGTCTTGCGTCCATACGCAGTGCATCACGCAGTGCATCGCGCAGTACTGATCTGGTCTTTATTGATTGTTTTTACAGAGAGCTAGCTGAGGATGAGGTGGAGCTTTGAAAGTGCGCCGCCATGGACCTGATGTCTGAGGGGGAAGACGGCACAAGACGGCTGGTGTCTGGATGGAGCCGGGAGCTCACCGAGCTCTGTGCCGCGCTGCAGTCGAGATTATAGAGGCGATTCCGAAGTGCAGAGCGACAACCGACGTCTGCAAAATGGACCGAATTCAGACAGAAGGCCGGCAGTTACCGACAGCTCCGAGGCGGCAGACAGACACTTCACGGTGCTGCAGGATTTTAGGCTTCTAGTAAGCTTCCTGTTGTTGTGTGGGCGGATTATATTTTGTACATAGTTGTGAAGTGTTTGTGTTAATAAAGCTCTTTCTTTGAATAAACAACACCTTCCTGGCATTTTCCTTTACTCAATAAATTGTGAGTAAACCCCACCCCATATATATATATATATATATATATATATATATATATATATATATATATATATATATATATATATATACATATATATATATATGGGGTGGGGTTTACGTTTATAATGACTCAGATTGACCAATAGTGACAGATCTGACAGATCTGCCAGCCAATCACGAATGATTTTTCGTGTTTAAAAGTAGTGGTTTCATCCAATACTGAGGGAGGATATTCAAGCCAGCCCACACATTCTCTGGCCAGGCGTGGTTTCGCTGCTATTCATATGCAAATTAGAGCCGTTCGCACCTCCGGGAGCTCCACTGACGTCATGGTTCGTTTCCGACAATTTGTGGCACAGCGAACGCGGCGTTTGCAGGCTGTAAATTGCCGTTAACTGCCGAAAATTAGGGAGATTTTCGGGCGTTTACGGGGACGAAAATCCCACTTTTCATGCAGTGTTTTATCTATTTCAGCCCTGCTTTAAAAGCTGTGCAAATTGAGACTCTGTAGAATGACTTTTTCAGATAAATGTGAATGGCAGTCTCATTCAGTGGATTAGAACATTTCCAACTGACTGCCCTCAAAGAGATATGATGAACTAGATCTTTAAACATACATAATGCAGTGTGCTGTCACAATTTCTTATTTGAAATTAAAGTCTACCTAACAACCTACCAACCAGTCATCTTTTGGGGGATTCAAGTGGACATCATGCACCGAGAGGGCAGTAATGCAATTTGTTAAAAGTTTGCAAATGTGTATCATAAATAATGTGTGTGCTTATGGCATAAATGTGCACTGTGCACAATTTATAACAGTTTCATCCTCAACAAAAGAAATGATTAAATCCACTATAAACCTAAATGTTTATTCCCATTGTTTACCTCTGTTGGTGTGACACCTTGTTTCTATTCTCCATCATCTAACACGATTCAAAATACAAAAAAAACCAAGGGACAATTTGCTGTATGGTCTGTTTAATCACATTTTTCATGTGTTCATTTTCAGATTTTCATCCAGCAGCGTCTCTCACAGTGAGTCCTGACAGAGTGCAGCACTTCATCCAAGATTCAGTGACACTGAAGTGTGATGGCAACTCTACTAGTTGGAGAGTGATGAAGTTTACTGAATATGGCAACGTGAAACATTGTTCCTACTGGGGAACAGTGTCTGGATCCACATGCAACACCCATACATCACAGTTCATTAATGGAGTGTACTGGTGTGAGTCTGAAACGGGACAGTTCAGCAATGCAGTCAACATCACCGGACAGTGTGAGTTTAAATCACATTTTTTGCATCTGAATTATTTCAACACTAGTTTTAGAAGTGTAATTGGAAACAGACCATTAATTTGCTTTAACGTATCATTATGATTAAGAAAATATTGATTGCACAACGTAATGGATCCAGAATACTGACATCTTTGGCTTTCAAGCCTGGGGACTATCTTTGACAATGCCATTATGTAAAAGCCCGACCCTAACCCACTTCAGACAATCAGGTCACATTTCCCACGCTTCACCTGCCAAGTAACACCCAGCTGATTAAAAGGGTCAAACCATCAGAAAAACACAGTTCAGCTCTGAATAGATGAAGCTACAGGAGTTCTGTAGGACTGTTGTAAGTGCACAGACTTGAACATGCTCAGAGATGATGCCACGCAGGAGTACCACATCAGTCGTGAAGCATGTATACCATCGGTGTGTTGGTTTGAGTCCACAAAGTCCAGCTGTCATTCGGTCAGATGACATCGAAAGTTACCGCACCTCCAGAGCGAGACAGCGAGAGGGCATCAAGGAGGCAAAGCAAAGTCATCAGAATAGGCTGGAGACCAGAAGGCCAGAGACATCAACACCAACAACAATGAAGACATGTGGGTGTTTGTATGCCCTTGTGTGGCTGCAGGGGGAGATGGACGTATATGTATTGCTGTAGGGGGAGGTGTCTGTGTGTGAGTGTCTAAGAGGTGGTGAGGTGTGTGAGGGAGGCTGCGGGGGGTGATGGCTCTGACAGCTCTGGGGAAGAAGCTTTCCCTTAGTCTGTTTGTTGTAGTCCGTATGTTTCTGTACCGCTTACCTGATGGTAGCGGTACAAACAGTCTGTGGCCCGGATGGCATTCAATACTATCTCCCCAGTAAAACTGATTTACACACTTACACACTGTGAGCTTGAGTACTACACCTACTTAAATCTTGATTTTTGCTTATTATGTAAACGTGCAAAGTTTACACAATGGACAAAATCATATTTTAGATACCTGCTTTAACCATGATTGAAAGATACAGGAAGTATAGAAGCTGGATCAATATCAGATCAGGCTCAGCTCAAGTATGCCTCATCTGAAAAGCTTTGTTCAACTCCCATCATTGTACATCAATTTGCTCAACCTGCATCTGATCTGTGACCAAAACTTCACATTCTTTAATCTTTTAACAGACGATGAAATAATCCTGGTGAGCCCTGTCCATCCTGTGGCTGAGGGACATTCTGTCACCCTTGGCTGCAAGATGAAGACAGAAAGAGTTCTTTCTAATGTGGACTTCTACAAAGATGGACAACTCATCCAAAATGGTACCAGGAGAGAGCTGACTATCCCTGCAGCGTTAAAATCAGATGAAGGCTTTTATAAATGCAAAGGAAATGATTCACCACACGGTTGGCAGAGTTGGACATCACCAGAGAGCTGGATGTCAGTAAAATGTGAGTATGATTAGCTGTCTTCTGAATTTTTTGGAAGATGTGTAACATAGATAAATGTGTTATTTTGTAAGAGAAATCAAGGTAAAAAAAAAAAAAAAAACGATTTTGAAGAGGTTCCATTTAAACAAAAATTAAAAGAGATTATGTGTTATAGCTGTGACCAGACCTGAAAGCTCCTCATTTCCCGTGCTATGGATTGTTGGACTGGTTTGTGGAGTTTTATTGATTATTCTCCTACTTCTACTACTACTGGTGTGTCTGTATCACCACTACACAAAGTCAAAAGGTGAGATACATCTCAGCTGTATGTATGTAGTAACATCAGTCCAATTTCAAATACAAAGACATGTAACAGCAGTTGTCTTTCTTTCTTTTTTTTTCTTTACAGAATCATTTTTCATCAGGTTGATACAACACTATCCTGTCTAATTCTCAACATGACAGCAGTAAGTAACATGCTTCTTATCCAATAAACTGTATTCACTTCACGTTTTGATCCCACCAGGTCACCGTCTGCTACGGACCACATAATCAACCAGGATGAATCCCAGTTCAAAGAAGTGCCTTCTTCTCTCTATGGTCAGCTTTAATTCTGATCTATTTCCTTCTGGTTAGCTTTTGTCGCAGTTTTTGGAATTCCATATCACGGTATTAAAATGATTACTATGACATTGGATTGATTTGAACTGCTCCGTAGGTGATGCTGGTCTCTATGAATCAATCAAAGGCCTTGAAGGAGCTGAACATGGTACAGTTTATACCTTTTGGTTGACACCGAGCGATTAAGAATACTATAATAACATCTAACTATAAGAGGTTTGTGACAACCCCTTAATTCTGAAAACATCTGTATTTCAGAGGAATCAAGTGATGCCACATATTCTTTGATCGAGCTCAGAAACATTAGTAAGAAGAGTAAGTACTTTATTTCATGTAGTGAGACTAACATGTTGTTTTGAGGTACTCTCGTAGGCTGGCACTGCCTAAATAGTGCAGGGAAAGGGTATTTCTCTAATGCATTCAGCTGATCTCTCTAACAGGGAAAAACAATGGACCAGAAGAGGGCGATGTTTACTTAAACGTCAAGATGGAATCAGCTGCAGGTACAGTCAAGTTCTACAGAGTTTTATGTTGGATGCTGTGTTGTAGTGTAATTTTTTAATATCAACACTTGTAGTCGTTGCTGGCGTTTTTATTTTATGTTACGATGTGTGCTGTGCAGTTTGACAGGGTTTTTCTTAAAACAATGGAAATAAACTCAATATTTTAGTTAAAGTTGCAGGCAGTCTACCTTTTCAATGCGTCTTTGGGTAAAAAATACATATTGAGATTTGAGATAAAGCAACACCAACATGAAACCGATATCCTCTATTCTATCCAAGCACACCCAGCGAGTGCGTCACAATGTGGTATGAGTGCGCCTCCACTCACCCCCCCCCCAAAAAAAAAAAAACAACAAAAAAACAAAAGGGATATTTAGGAATAACAATAGCTACTTGTGAAAGTTTTAATTTACAATTGTTTCTGTCAACAATTCAAACGAATTTGACATCTGCTGTACCTTGTGCGAGAGACACTCAAATGAGTAAGTTTGAATTTAAAGGTGCTTGGGATGTCAAAAATCAAAACATAAAGCTGCCTTCACAAGCCAGCAGCAAATGTCTGCCATCACCCATTATTGTTCTGTATTTGCAACCGGCAGTCCAACCCTTGCGCGACTGACTAAGCACTCACAACAATAATTCCTGCAACTCCGGTAAACGACCTCGGGACAGTAAAATTGCATTTATGATTATCTTTAAAAGGTCTTAAAACTTGTTGAGACCTGCAGCGACTGCTGTTTAACCCTACTTTCGAGTTAGGGTTGCACGGCTTAATTAAAGGATAGATTCACAACTCTTAAAGTCTGTTTTAAAACATGAGATGCCAAGATGAACATCAAATCAGGTTTTGCTCTCTTTAATCTTTTACCTCTGCTCATAACTGTTGCATGTATGTAAATAAAATCTGAAATGAGGCCTCTGTTTTTAGATGACAATGTGATGTACGCCCAGGTACACTGCCACAATAAAGCCATGAAAGACAGTAAGTAAAACCTCCATCATCCTGCAGCTGCTACTGCACAGTTTGTGTTGGACAAAAATAGTGGCTGTAATTTCTTATATCTATTTATTTCCTAGTTTCTCATATTTGTCTTTAACAAGCTTTGAAATCTTTACTTGCAATCCCTTCAATCAAGTACACTATTCCGACTGATATTGCAACCTGTAACATGCTTTCTCTGTTGTTTGGCACACTGTGTTTGTTTAAAATTGTGTACACACGCACCGGCAATCACATCATATCATCCGCTTTTCTTAGGAAAGTCAAGTCCTGCAGCATCGGATGAAACTGTCTATTCTGAAGTCAAGCCAGGAGCACCTTTGGGTAATAATAAAGCGATAAAATAATGTGCATAACGGAATGGGCCACCGTAAAGATTCAGCTAAATGCGTTGAAATTGGAAGCAAAATGTGGTAAAGCACCATTAATTCTGAAATAACCTGAAATTTTTTATGTTGGTTTTCTTTCAGGTCAGTAAAGAGATCTGTATCACTAAAATCAATGTAATGGATGCAACATGGAACCAATGACATCCAAATATCAGAGAGTATTTTGTAAAGTTAATTTAATAGCAGGTAATTTTTAAAAAATGCATCATATGGTTTTAATCTTTTGTTGTAGCATAAAGGCTAATGACTATTATCATGATTTAAATGATCCTGATGTGTGTATATGTCCTATATTTCTTCTTCAGCTCAATAAAGTCGAATGTAAACAACTTTGTTAATAGGCTGCTCCAAAATATTTGAGCTGAAGTCGGTTCTTTTCAGATTTTGATGGAGAAACTTCTCAGATTTCTGACATTTAATTTACGACATTATATGTTATGTGATACATATTTAGACTTCCTGTGCCTTTTTTTTTTTTTTTAATGGTTGGAAGTTACCGTGTGTTTTAAGATGTTTGTACCAATAAACTTGCTCCAGCTGTAAGTTTTCAGTTGTGTTTCTTCACTTAATTTGTTTTATAAAACGTTCAAGGACAGAAGGAATGTAGATGCAAATAGGCTTAGATTCTGTTACAGCAGAGGGATTTATGGCCTCCTTTTGTAGGATGATGGACCATCAGGTACATCTCTGATATTGATCAAAAAAGTCTAAATGATTAGAATCAAAGCTATCTTCACGATAAGACATTAAGTCATTATAACTAGAGTTCAAGAACTAGACCATCCATCCATTGACCTCGACCCTCTTTCCTCCACCCACCGACCGCTATCCCCTTTTCCTCCATCCTCCAACCTCGACCCCCTTTTCCTTAAAATGAGTATCGGCCTTTATTTGTCACTATTTGGGAAAGCCAACGTTTTAAAAATGTCCTGTATACCTAAATTTAATTACATTCCCCAAGCCCTCCCAGTTAGAATTCCACTCAAATATTTTGAAAGATTTGACAAGCTTTGCAACAAATTTCTCTGGAACGGCAAGCGCCCCAGACTTAATTTACATAAACTACAGAGGCCAGTTGACCAGGGGGGGCTGGGTATCCCTAATCTTTTGTTATATTATTATGCATTTGGTCTCAGACATCTTGCCCACTGGTCCCTGCCTCCAGAGCGAGCTCCGACCTGGCACCGCATTGAAAGCACTCTATGCGATGCGCTACCTCCCATCCACTTTATCTCTGCAGTATTGTCTGAAGAAGCGCAAACTCATCCCATACTTGCGAACATGCAATGGACTTGGAAAATAATTTCAATTAAGATTAAATTTAATCCCCATCTGAATTTCTCAGCAAGCATCTGGCTCAACCCTAGATTAAAAATAGAGAAGAAACCATTTCTTTGGAAGCAGTGGGTGGATAGCGGTATTTTGGTACTAGGGGATTTATATGAAAAAGGCATAATGAAATCATCTGCGGCTCTGAAGCAACAATTTGGTCTCCACCAGCGGCAGTTCTGGAGATATCTTCAAATTAGGCACCTTCTAACTCAAACATTTGGCTCCACTTCATCCGCCCCGCCTAATTCTGATGTCCTCTCTAATGTTGTTAAAATATTTGGTACTGGTCACGAGGCTTCCAAATATTATTACATGCTGCTTAAATGTTTTAATAATCCTTGCCCTAATCTTAAATCAGTCTGGGAGACGGACCTTAATCTATCTTTTACTACACAGGAATGGAATAACATTTTAAAGAACAATAAAAAATTATCTAGAGAACTCAGAACTAGACTAGGACAGTTTAAGATAATAAACAGGGTATACTGGTCCCCCTCAAGGTTATTTAGGGCGAAATTAAGAGACAGCCCAAACTGCTGGAGGTGCGGGGTGGGTGTTGGCACTCTTTTCCACATGATGTGGTCCTGCTCTGTAGTACAAAGATTTTGGACCGCTGTCCATGAGAATATAAAAATTATCCTCAAATTAGATATTCCATTCTGCCCGAATTTGTTTGTTCTTGGTGACCCTCTCCCTTTGAAACATCTTCCTGGGTCACAGGCAGACTAGGTCCAGACATCCCTTATGTTGGGGAGAAAACTTATTGTGACAGAATGGAAAGCGACCTCCCTGCCGTCAGTCAGGATATGGTTTTCTCAGCTTGGCATAGTCGCCGCACATGAGCGCCTTTCCTTTAGGTTGGCTAATCAGGTGGATAAATACACTGCAAAGTGGGGGAATTTCATCTCCCTTATCAAAGGTCGTCAATATAACTAGGTAACAACAGGCCAGCTCAAATTTTTATGAGATTATTTTGAATGATGATACATGCTGCTTAACTGTCTGCACGTCTGCCAAAGTATTGTTATATATGTACAATGTGTATGAATGTCTGTCTTTTTTGTCATTTTTTTAATTTAAATTTCAATCACCTATTATTTGCATTGTTAATTCTTCTCTTACCCAGTCTGTGTCGGCAGAGTTAGATTTGTTTTTATGTTTTATTGTGTATGGTGTTTTTCCTTTTTATTGTTCATGTCTTGTCTCTTTCTTGTAGCTTTGGGTTGATGACTGTCTGGTGTGTTGTTTGTCTTTGTTCTAAAACAATAAAAAATACTGATCTCAAAAAAAAAAAAAATGAGTATCGACCAGAAAATAGTTGTAGAAGAGAGAATATGAAAATTCTCTATATATTTTTGTGATTTGACCTTGAGCCTATTCGAAACACATTTTTTTTCCTTTCTGCATGGTTGAACTGTTCTCGCAGCTTCTTATCAAGATGTTAGTGTGAAATACATTTTCGTATGTACATTTCCTCTTTTTCTGTTTCCGTCAGTGGTGTCAGAAGTGGTTTGTATTCGAAACCAAAGTCGTTCATTCATGGTTTAAGGGTTGTGCTGTCCATTGGGATGCTTTGGGAACTCTCTATGGTTTTCTGCCAAGTGAATGAACTAGAATTTTTATAGACATCCTGACTGTGTGACTGGGTGCACGTCAGCAGTGCTGGCGCCAGTGTGGTGACTGTGTGGTGACTGCTATCATTGCAACACCTCTTTGAACTTGTAAAGAGGAACTGCATTGCTGTGTCACTCGTGCTGACAAGTTGTGGTTGTGGTTGTGTTTGCAAACACACAGGCTGCTTACACTTGGTATCAATTGAGTGATCCGAGCAAAAGCACTGTAGACAGCTTTACTTACGTCACTTCACACCAGGCATCAACATGCCTCTCCAGTGACCACTTGTGATCCATCTAACCTCCCCGCTCTGTGTAAATATACACGTACATCCCTAGAACAAACGGATACAAGGTTTTTCACACAAAGATCTCTTCAATGGGTGACGTTTGCTGCTCTACACAAGTAGGCCCAAATAGATAAGAATTTGTTGTGGAGAGCTTTTCTTCTAACGCAACAACTCACAAAACTGAGCGATTGTCTTTTAAGGTGGTTTGGGGACTTTCCCCCATGGACGGAGTGTTCACACCTGATGATGTCTGGTCTGAACAGCCTAACTAGACCAGATGGCCTCTAAGCTACTGTAGCACAGTGATGTATAAGAGGGGCATCATGAATCAGGAATACTTTTTCTCATCATCATATGTAGTCCTCAAAAATGATGAAATGATAGAAATCATAATTATCATCATCAAAGTTTATGACATGCCTGTTTTACATACAAAAACTGATATTTGTTCTCTGTATTTTAAAGCAACAAGCAAACAACTAACCCCTAACCCTAACCCTAGATTACCAACATGTTGGGTTGGTTAAGCGTCCCAAGCAGCAACAAACAGGAAATATGAGAAAATCCAGGCAGAGGGCCGCAGGGTCTGGGACACTGAAGTGCCTTTTCTCCCCACCCCATTCTCCTTCTCGGCCTGTAACGTCCACTGCATAATTTCATTTTGCTGCTTCGTGTGCAAAAAAGGGAAGAGTGTTAAGCTGAGAGGCCATTTTTAGAAAGACAAGCGTAGATATAGCAGATGTAGACGTATGAGCTCATGATGAATTGCGACATCAACATTTTTCAGCCTACATTTTCCTGTCTGCCAGTCAAGTCTTGCACTCGACTGGCAGACGGACACACTGTCAGTGCTGCATGTAGAGATGGGACACACTTCGCTCTGTGTGCTGGGGCTGCTCTGTGAGTAGTGCCGCTGTTTCTGCAGCAATGATGGGATACTGTACCTATATATGATCTTACTATGCTCACTGAATGCGTTTTAAAGATTTTCTCATCTTTTTTTGTGTTCATCTTGGTTGATATGCGATAATAACTTGTGCTATGACAGTTTCTGTCAGTTTTGTAATGTCTAATGAGTTTTCAATATTTATTTTAGTGCTGAATAAACTCCTCAACTGTGGACGTGCTGAAGGTAATTGTTCAAGCTTCCTTGTTGTCTGTTGTTCTATTTATTCACTCCAAGTAGTTTCACACCTTTTACATCACTCTCAGTGGCATCATCTGTTTGTTCCTGTAAGTGCATGCGTCACTTTAATCCTTCCATTACTGCAGATTTAGTTTTAGATTAGATAAAAACAAGTGCTTCAAAATGTTAACTTGTGTTGTGGTTGTACTTTATATTCTAATGTTGTGTATGTTTGTGTTTAGGTCTTGACGCTGTACTGACTGTTAAACCAAACTGGCCCACTTTATTCAATCATGAGTCAGTTACATTCACATGCGACTTAACAGAAGGAAAGGACACAGATTGGAAATACACATTCACCAGGATTGGTTCACGACTTAGTCTCTGCGGTACCGAAAAGTCCTGCTCATATAAACTATTGAAAAACAGCAGCGGTGGCTATCAGTGCACTGGTCATCACAGGAGCAGAAATCTCACAGCGGAGAGTAATATTGTCACTCTAAATGTCACAGGTAGGTGATCTGATGTTTATTTTCTAAAGATGTTTTGTGGCGAGACTTCTACAGCTTCTTCTGAATACAACTAAAAGGAACAGTTCACCCAAAAATGTTAAATTCAGTCATTATTTACTCATTGTCGTGCTTATGGAGAACTGGTTGAAGTCTAAAAAATATTTACAGAGCTCTGTCAATAACAGCTGAAGTCGATGGGGACTTGCTAACAATTCAAACATATATTTTTTTTTTTTTTAAAATACATGAAACGGCTCCATACAGCTTGTCCAGTAATCCCCTAGACACACAGTTGATTTGAAAAGACGTTATTTACACCCTTAATGTGCAGTCAAGCTTGCTCACAACCCGCATTAGTGGTGCACACTAATGTTTTAGCCTCGCAACTACATTAAAGACTTTGTTTTTTTGGATAAATGTGCCCACCCAGTGGCACCCAGTGGAGAAAACTTGTTCCTCTAGGGTGCCCCGTCACATACTGCTGGTGCCCTTTTTTATTTTCGTTAATGCCCCTCAAACATCCTCAGTCCACCACTGGCATGGAGCCATTTTAGGTTTTGTTTTTGGTTGTTTTCACACATTTTAAGTGCAAGCAGTCTCCCATCTACTTCAGTTGTTTTGGAGAATGTTTTGTTTGAACTTATCTTTAAATGGTTATCGAGATTATGATTCCATACTTCACAAACGTTTCATTTAGCAGTAGTTTGTCACCTCTCAGGTTCCTCGTGAGACTGTTGATTGACAATTGATTAACCAACATGTTTTGAAATTAATGTATTAAATGTGCAGGCTCCAAACACTGCGCGCCATCAACAAGACTTGACTTTACTGTTTTTTATTCTGTGACATCGCTTACCAACAGTGAACACCCGCCCTGTCATCTCTGTGTCTCCGTCATGGCTGAGTGCTGGAGCCTCAGTAACTCTGAACTGCAGTGTTAAAGATCAATCTGCAGGATGGAGGTTCTACTGGTATAAGGCTGTTCCTGATCCATCAGACAACTCCTACAGCTATGAGCTGCTACCTGGCAGCAGCAGTGGGACTGAACAGGATTCCTACATTGTTCATGGACAGACACACACAGCAGGATATGTGTGCAAAGCTGGAAGAGGAGATCCAGTGTTTTATACTTACTACAGCAAAGCGAAGTTTGTCTGGTCTGGAGGTCAGTATGTCCATTTATCTTTTCTTATCTTAACTTTTTACCTTAACATGCTCTCAATCGACTAAATAAAGGATTCGTCCATTCATTCATTAATTCATTAATTCATTCAGTCATTAATTAATTAATTCATGCATTCATTCATTCATTCACATGGTCTTTTCCTAGCTCTTAGTTCTTTTTGTGCCTAGTACTAATCCAACCATAAGCACAACATTGGCTCGACATAAAATTGTATGTAACTGCACCTGAACAAACGTAAAAATGCAACATGAAGAACGGAAAGTTTCAACATATCAGTCCAGAAATGCACTTTGCCGGCATTTATTCTGTAGATTGGGTTGGAGCCGCCACAGTACTGAGACTGAACATTAAAAAAAGTTCAAAAGATCATTTTAACTGTGCTGTCCGCAATCTCATCATATTCCTGCAATGTTATTTTGCAGATTTTCATCCAGCATCGCTCAGAGTGAGTCCTGACAGAACGCAGCACTTTCCCTCTGAGTCTGTCTCTCTGAGCTGTGAGGGAAACTCTGCTGGGTGGAGAGTGATGAGGTTTACCAAAGCAGATCGTCTGTCCAACTGTTCTGACTTTGGGACGGTGAAGGGATCCACATGCAACGTCCATAATTTCAATAACAATACAGCAGTGTACTGGTGCGAGTCTGGATCAGGTCAATTCAGCAATGCAGTCAACATCACTGCGCAAAGTAAGTACATTCTTGGTGCTCAAGTGTAAATCAATCAAAAATAAATAAACTTGTTATTTTTATTTCCTCTGACTTCTCATGTCAGTCATAACCTGTCACCACCAAAGCTTTTCTATTAGGGAGGTTTAATTAATGTGAAAATATCAGCAGAATGTAAGTGTATGTGTGACAAATGTGATTTTCTCACTGTTTCACAGATAAAAATATTATCCTGCTGAGCCCTGTCCATCCTGTGACTGAGGGTCATCCCGTCACTCTTGGCTGCAAATCGAGGACAAATTTGGTCTCTAATGTGCTCTTCTATCGTAATGGAGATCTCATCCAAAATGACACCAGAGGGCAGATGAATATCTCTGAGGCGTCAAAGTCAGACGAAGGCTTCCACTGGTGTGAACACTCAGGAAATGTGTCACCGCAGAGTTGGGTGGCCATCCAATGTGAGTATGATTAAAACTTCCTTTTTCAAAATCACAGTCACTTCAAAGAAGTGGTGTCATTACTTCTAGGAAGGTGTTCCTAGAAGTAATGATGGCTGGAAAATGTCTAATTTTGCAATAAATGTCTTATACAGTCTAATAATGAGCACAAGTGTGTACAGCTATGATGAGTATTTTGTCTTTAATAGTCTCTGACCTGTAAACTACAGAAAACGTTTAATAATTGACTGACTTTCACTGCAGTGTCCAGGCCTGAAACCTCTTCCATTACTCTGCCAGTGATTGTCGGGCTGGTTTGTGGGATGTTACTGAGTATTCTCCTGCTGCTGTTGTGTTGCTGCAGAAAGTCAAAGCGTAAGACCTTTAACGTCTAATATTTAAATGATTACAATCTGATTATTTAGAAATCACAGATTAATTCTGAATTCCTGACATGAAATACAAGTGAAATCAGTTTGCCATACCAGACAATGTAACGACAATTATCGCTTTCCCTCCCACAGATTCGCTCTTTGCCAGGTCGGTACAACACTCTCTACTCTCTGGAACTTCAAAGCAGCGAATGTGCCCTTATAACCCCAACTGTTTTAACAATATGTTTTAGGACAATGCCGTCCCAGAAAACCAATCAGGACTCCGCTAACCAGGACGGAACTCAACCTAAAGTGCATTCATCTCATCACAGTGGTCAGCCTTTAAATATAATTATTATTGATCATTTATAACGCAGTCTCCAGAGTGAATGTTGACAAAGTACACCTCTGCAAAACCACAGAAGACATAATACATTGCAACTTTGATGTCTTCTCTATTCCTCTATTGTCATAACACTGTGCTCATACTCTTGTAAGGTTTATGCACAAAAACACTTGGTTAGTGTTGGGAAAAGATCCTGGTTTGGCTTGAAATATCTGTTTTGGTTGCCACAAACATAGCTGTAGCTGTTGCCCTGAGGTCTCTATGGATGGAAGGATGGAAGGATAGATAGATAGATAGATAGATAGATAGATAGATAGATAGATAGATAGATAGATAGATAGATAGATAGATAGATAGATAGATAGATAGATAGATAGATAGAGTTTATAGATAAGTCCTCAAAAACACTTAAAATAGTAGTTAATTTATTTACACAGAACAGTCAGAAACACTCAAAGACAATAGACAATGATTTCAGATGACTGAACGTTAACTGAACAGTTAACATTCCAGTACTGTACATTTCAGGTGCCGAAGAATCCAGCGATGGCATATACTCCTTGATTCAACTCAAATACTTTAGAAATGAGGGTGAGTACTCAAAGTACAAGCAGTAAGTACTATGGTAAATAGAGTTTGGCAATGCTTGAATAAAAGAATGTATGAATAAAGTATGAATAAACCAGAGGAGAGCTCTGTTTACTCTACTGTGAAAATAGGATCAGCTGCATATGGTCAGTTATAAAAGCCCATCAAATAGTTTGTTTTAACATCATTAAAATAGACCCTGTACATAATTACGGTTCTGAGTGGTTCAAATCACCCCAGTGATCACAGAAAAACTGTATAGATTGATCAGAAAGATGTATCTGGTATTTCACAGGTTAACTAATCATCTCTCTCTAATCATTTCTAGGAAAATTGTCTCCCGGATTAATTGGTGAAACTGTTTATTCTGAAGTCAAACTCGGTAAAAATGCTGCCATATGATGTGAATGTTGTGATTTGTGTCTTTGATTAATAAGCAACTACATATTTAACAACCTTTAATCTCTACGGTCTCTGTCTTTTTCCAGGTCCATGAAGAGTTGTGCATTTGCATAATGAACTTACCTTTGTCTTTCAAACATGGTTTGAAACTTTACAGAATTTGCCTTGTGCCTAATGGTTATTCTGCACCTTTAAAACTTTTGTATTTAACTATATCATACAGAAATTACATAAATACTAATTCTTTGTCAAATGTTTTCTCTTTGCGATGCTTCCAAGTAAAACATGGTAATACTTGTTGAATGCTGTAGTTCAATTTTATTGAATCTACATAAGATAAACAGTATGCCCTGTATACTTGTTGGGCTCACTTCCCATCTGCTAACATGGAGGGGGAGGGGTTTATAACCTATACTGCAGCCAACCACCAGGGGGCGATTATGATGTTTTGGCTGTAATGCTGCCATCTTTATATACAGTCAATGGTGTAAAGGTAGCTGTGGCGTCAGCACTATCTAAATTTGGCTATCCAACGACACATCTCTGTAAGTCTGAACAGGAAATGACAAACTGAGCGGAGTCAACTCATGCTGACTAGCAGTGTCTTGGCTGGTTGCTTCTCTGAGGGTCTCTCAGGGTTTTCGTAATCAGCATCTGAAATTAAGAATATTGTTAAATTCTGTAAATATGTACATGTTGCAGATTTAGAATAGAGTGCAACCAATCAACATCTGGCATGAAAAAAATCTCAGTATGAAATGTGCGGATTTTGTTCATCTTGTTGTTGTTATTGAATTAACTATTTAATTTTTTTTTTTACATTTGACTCAGTGTTTATATAGTTTTGAGATTGTCGGAACACTTCAGCCATCCCCTTCCTCATTTTTAAAAAAGACACTATGACTAGATGGTGCATTCAAAGCCACAATAATCATAGCTGTTTTTATTGCAGTGTGATTCACTAATATGCATGTAAAATAGAGTGTAACTATATAATATTTTGTTTGCACAGCTGCCCTGTGTACAGTAAATCTAAAGTAACTTGTTAGTTGTAGAAAATTAAGGTGTGGTGTCACGCTGTCTAATCGTCTGTCGTCTGTCACACATTATCTTGGTGTGAAAAGGAAATGAAGTTGAGGTCAGTCATGTCAAACTGACATGCATTGCCTTGGCTTGTTTTTTCTAGGGCTCTAGTAACAGAAAAAGCAGCTTAAAAGAAAATGACATTTGCTGTGAACGCTGTATGTTTTATCATGTTTATTACAAAATATTAGATGTATAGATGTTTCTTGTTCACTTCTGTGAGATCATTAACATTAAACTTCAAATTCAGTTTGTTACACTTGCGTGTGTGTGTGTGGCAGAAGCTAAAACCTCACCACATATGGTGATGTGTGACAATACAGACACCACTGTTGTTGTGCTGCCGTTCCTACTCGGTTCGCATGTTCAGTTGCCTTTCTGTTTTACGTAAAAATACATCATTAAAATGAATTATTATTGTTACTGCAATATTTACTTTTTTTGCCTAAACCTAACCAAATGGCAACAGTTCAGTTTAAGTGCCTACACCTCACCAGTCTGTGACCATTTAGTTATTTGTGGCTATACATAACCAAGTAGTTTTATTGCCTATACCAAACCAAACCAAATCAAGCCAAACCAAACCAAGCTGTTTAGTTTTTGTGCCTAAAACTAACCAAGTAGTTTTCGTGGCCAAGCCCAACCACATGGAAACAGTTTAGTCTAAGCGCCTAAACCTAACCAAGTAGATTTAGTGCCAAACCTAAAGTTTTTTTTTGTGGCTTAACCTAACCAAATGACGTCCATTTGTTTTTTGTGGTTACTGTCAACTCTACATTGAGCTTTGTTCAATAAATCGACTTTGGCCAGCAACACCTCAGTGACAAGACGGTTAGGAATTTAGCCAACATGCAAATCTGAGAATATAACCTGCAAGACAAACATTATTCACAAGACTACAAGTCAGAATTGAGTTTTGGGTTGGAACCCAATCTGGTATTTAGATGCCTTTTAAACCAGTTAAGAACAGGTAACTAAACAATTAATTTGTGCCATTCTGGTTTGGTCTTATATGCAGGGCCTATATGATGTCTTGTGCACAAAATGTGTGGCCATACTCAGGAAGTACAAAAAGAGGAAGAATAAGAGGTTGTTGAAACGTTTTGTCACATATTTATAAGACATGTAAGTTCTGTTCTGCGCAGTTCTCTGTTTCTGTTCCTGATGAAGTCTTGGTTTTCCTGTTCATACGAAGCAGCGTAAAAGAGTGTCAGTGTTGGATGTGAGGATGAGGCACACTTTATTCTGTGTGCTGCCATTATTCTGTGAGTATAGCGGTGACTTTGATTGTTTTAATGGTACAGTATAGGAACATTTATTGACAAGAGCACAGTTTGAGATACCTTTCTTTATCATCTGCCTGATGAGCTTTCTTCTTTATTATAGTGCTGAATACACTCCTCTACTGTGAACACGCTCAAGGTGAGTGACCGGTTTTCTTTCTGTCTTTGTCTTTAGTCATTTAAGATTAATTTCCACCTACTGTGTTATTGTGGATACATTTAAAATCTCTTCTCAAGTACCAACACACAGGGCTGAAGAGTGTGTCATGCATGTGTATCCTTGTTGGTTTCCAGATGCTGAGCTGACCTTAGCGCCCAACTCATCTTATTTATTTAATGGAGAGTTTGTTACCTTCATATGTGACATGAGGGAAGGACCTGACACTGACTGGCAGTACAGATTCAACAGGAATGGGCTACAGATTTTCTCCTTCAATACAGACAACACACACTCACTTCAACTGACGCCTGACTTGAGTGGTGATTATCGGTGCATTGGTCATCACAAAAGCTCAACAGAGTTTAAGAAACAAAGCAATACTGTCACTTTATCTGTATCAGGTAAGATATCAAATATGTTTTTTACTGTTTTATGGTACCGGCCCGGCTTGTACCTCTAACATACAACTGAAACTAAAAATAAAATTGAGTAAGTATGTAAGAATTGTCTGCATTTTCTTCTGTATTCTATTCCTGTAACTAAGAACCACAGAGTAAAGTGCTTCCTGTTCCCATGCACATGCCTGTGTACTTAAATGGTCATAAGATGTGCTGTTAATCAGTTACGACCTCGCTTTTAGCTGAGGGTTTTGCTGTAACAGGCAAGCACAACAGCTTAAGAGTAAACATGGATGGTTCAAATTTACTGTCAGTTAGCACAAGCTACATAAAACGCATAAACTGTATGTTGCAAAGAAATAACTCCAGTTGGTTGCCTGTACTACCTCACACGATTCGGTTCTGTAAGTCATCCTATATGCGCACTAGTGCAGTGCCTGCTCAAAACATGGTTTTCTACACAGTGAGAGGTTTACAGATCCAGTCTTAAGGGCAGCTCCGATAACATCAAACTTGTGTAACAGTTTGGGTCTGCGTACTATTCTATTATACATGAACAAAACTGTGTCAACATGTATCCCTGACATTATCTTTGAGTTCAGAAGCAAAAAAATTAAGATTAATCTAATTCAAGGAAAAACAAGATGCTGTCCGGTGACGCTGCTCCCCTTGTTAGTATGAAACCCAGTAGGTCTTAAAGGTACATATCACAATTTCAACTGTTACACATGAGTTGATATGCATCACGTTACTACAGCAAGTTGTTGCACCACGCTAATCTCCATTCTGTTGAAGTCTGCTTCCCCATGACATCACGTGAGCGGGATCACATATGAGCCTAGCTAAGGTCTGCAGAGCCCTGCAGCTGAAGCCGCGCCTCCGCTGGTGCACAAGCGGTGTTTTAGGTTCACACATCACGTTTTCCAAATTGCACCAAATTTGGTGATGCATTTCCTTGGGTCCTCAGCATCAATCCTGCCACGTTTAAAGTAGTTCTAAAGATATGCAAACAACATGCAGATGACATGAGATTCCTTGCTTTATAGCTAGATGCAAAGTAGTTTTAAGAAATGTACCTCATAAAGATATTTCTTGTATATTCTAGCACACAGACCCAGGCCAACTCTGAGAGCTGATAGGACAGCTATCCCAGTAGGGGGCGCTGTGACTCTGACCTGTTCTGTGGAAGGCTCTACTGGCTGGAAATACGAATGGTTCAGACGTACCTCAGACTCTGATGAAGAAATGGTCCTAACAGATGGAAACAAAATGGAAAACCTCATCAGTGTTGCACAAGCAGGCATCTACTGGTGCCGGGGAAGACGAGGAAACCCAATTTTCTTCACGGAGCAAAGTGATGTGTTTCGCATTGAGATAACTTGTAAGTTGAGCACTTTTTTATTTTTTTAGAACAACATGCATTCATTATGTGTCTAACAAGATTAGTACTGAAAAGTATCACGTTTTCTCTGTCAATTCTTTCTATTTCTATTTGAATGTTAACTGTGGTGTGAACAGTGCCCAACAGGATCTCTGTGACTCTGCAACACAACTGGACTCAGATATTCAGTGGTGAGGCTTTTGCTGTCATATGTCAGATTGAGGGAGGAGGAGACACTGAGTGGGAGTATGAGTGGAGAACAACCAGCCAAAACACACCTCCAGCACACAGTGAATACAGGATTAGCCATGCTTCTGTTTCCCACAGCGGACAGTATTGGTGTAAGGGTAGGAACAGCCTGTTCTTCTCTACAGAGTGGAGTGTTGCCCTCCCACTGAGAGTATCACGTAAGTCAGACTGTCCTTTATTTATAATCTGTCACGTTTTTGTGTTATTTCATATGCCTATCTATAAAAACATGACTTTTTTTCACAAAAATTAACAGCTAATAAACCCAGGCCGACAGTTGCAGCCAACAAGCAAATCATTCCAGTTGATGGCGACGAAACACTGACCTGCTCCGTTGAAGACCCCGCTGATTGGAAATACTACTGGTTCAGACGTGCCTCGGTTTTTTCAGAAAGTCAGCTGATTAAAGATGGTGAATCAAATGGAGTTATCAGTACCTCACACGGAGGAATCTACAGCTGCAAAGGTGGGAGAGGAAACCCAGTTTTCTTCACAGAGGACAGTGATGCAGTCACCATTGAGAAAAGAGGTGAGTTTACGTGTCCACAGTATCCAGTGGTTTTACGCTTCCCGTTCGTTGTCTATGTAAGCAATCGCTCACAAGTTGAGGTTTAGTCTACTTAAGGTGACCAGATCCAACCAAAACCAAACGGGGGACAAATAGTATTTTTCTGTGGGACAATGTGGGACATGCTACCAATGCAGAAGTTATGTCCATCAATTTAGATTGGATTGACATAATACAAAGCGCATCGCCGTGATGACTGCCCTCACTGTTTTCTCTGCAAGCCATTGGATTAAAGCACAGTTACACTAGAGTGTGTCAAAAGCATCTGTCCTTCAGTGGTTTGACTATGAAAACTATATTGCCAACAAAAATGTTGGACATCAGCTAACTATGTGGGACACCATCTAAATAAATGGGACACAGGGACAAGGGATGCAAATACTGTGCAGTCCTGAATAAAGTGGGACACTTGGTCACCAGAAGTCTTCTAAATGCAAATGAAGGGTGCCTCCCAAGATGCTGTAAAAAAAACACAAGAACTACACATTATCGTTATTTAAGACAAATTCATGTGTTACAAGAAAATCGTATCAGTGAAACATTTTAGTCCACCATGTTTGACTGGTGTGAAATGCCAGAACAGACCACCTGTGAATAGCATTCGTGGCCAGTAAGTTTTTGTGGGGTTGTCAGAGGGTGTTTCCTCGCAGAAACTCTTGTGTGGACACATATCATTAGTGCTTTAGTTTTGACTTATACAGCACGCAGACTTAATGCTCTAAAGTTTCATTTGTTCATTTTCTCTTTACAGTTTCTGACAAGGCTGTTGTGTCGCTTCAACCCAACTGGCCTCTTATATTTGGTGGCGAGACGATCACTGTCAGATGTGACATACACCAACTTAAATACCCTGAGTTCGAGAATGTTAGAATGGATTATATAGCCTTTGAGCTGGAGTATGGAAACGCAGAGTGGGAGGATGAAAACGCTGAGTGGGAATATGAGTGGAGCAGTCCCAACTCAGGCACAGTCCAAACTAGTGATGAATACAGGATAAGAAGTGCCACGGTGTCCAACAGTGGAAGCTACAGGTGTATGGGAAAGCTCAGACAGGACTTGTATTCCTCAACTGAGTGGAGCGATGTCATCACATTGACAGTTTCACGTAAGTTGGCATGTGCCTACATTGTATATCACACATGCATGTCACTTTCTATGGTTTTGAGATCTTGCTGTGGCAATTGATGACATGTTATGGAAATTGAAATTGTCTGCATTGTTAGTCAAAGTCTGTTAGACTTTGTTGTTGAGTTTGTGTTAACAGCGTAATGCAGTAACTTAACAGGGAAAATAGTGGGAAAAAACGAGGCTTTGTACTGCTAAGCCATGAGCTTCAGGATAATCTGCACTAACAGAGTGTGTTATGTTTAAAATCTGGATACAGCTTTGAAAGCACAGCCCCATTCGAGCCGCTCAGTGGCACATGAGGCCAAAAATTCGACTTCCTTGGTATAAATTACCCCGATGTTCTGTGTTGTGTGGCCCATAGAGCATGTGCACTAGAGACATCCACGACCAAACTGGCTAACTGCTACTTTAGCACCTGACTCTTCCAGACTTTTTCAAATCTTATTGGATTTGACGGCCTAAATTCAGATTCATTTCGCTGGGGCTGTGACGCATTAAAACAAATTATCTATCATTGTACAGCTTTTTCTTTAAGAACGTCATTTCGAGCCCCGGTGTATCACCTGACGCTTTACTTGCACAGTTTGGCAAAGCCAGCTGCTCTTCCCTGGGGCTTGGCACCCACTCTTTACTCACATTATGTTACACCAATACAAACACCATGACAAATGGCTGCAAACCACACTGGATTGGCCAAACTGAAAGCCTAGACAACCCTATTGTTTGGGCAACTTACAGCAAATTACTTATAATATTTTCTCAATTTGCTTGTTTTGTGTATATTTGCATGTGTTTTCTTAAGTTGCAGTATGTTCAGTTTTCAGAGCCACATCATAATGACTCTTTTTATGTCTTTTCTACTGAACAGCAAACAGGCCAAAGGCTAACCTAAGTGCTGACAACAGAGCCTTTTCAGTAGGGGGCAGTGTGACCCTGACCTGCTCTGTGAACCCATCCACACCTGGTTGGGAATACTTCTGGTACAAAGGAGAGAAAACATCTGAACCTCTGACCTCTCAACTCTCATCTGGGCAAACTAGAGTATCAGAGGAAGGAGTCTACCGGTGCAGAGGAGGAAGAGGAGAGCCAGTTTACTACACAGAGTACAGTGATCCAATCACTATCAACAAAATTGGTGAGTGGCATTGACATATTACACATATTTTTAAGAAAACTGAATATGTGGTAATGATTGCTGATTATGGAAAATGACAATAACCATTCATATGATATGTTTTTTGTGTCCATTTTGTTTAACATGATCAGTTACAAACAAGGCTGTTGTGACTCTGCAACCCAACTGGTCTGAGATATACTCAGGAGAGACGATCACTCTGCGATGTGAGATCCAGGGAGGAGACACTGAGTGGGAGTATGAGTGGACAACAACCAGCTCACACCAACCTCAAAATCTAAATGAATACCGGATTAATTCTGCTTCTCTATCAGACAGTGAAGACTACTGGTGTAAAGGCAGAATGAGAAGAGCCCAGCAGAATTCAACAAAGTGGAGTAATTCCTTAAAATTAACAGTATCTTGTAAGTAGATACAATTTTATTCACAAGATAAGTTCATGAAAACCTTCAGGTTGTTGTGTTAAATCTGTATCACTCACCAGTACATGTAATCCACCACCAAGTCTAGGCTATACATCAAAACATATTTTTGTTCTGCGAAAATCACTTACCAACAGATACACCGAAGCCTGTTCTCACTGTGACGCCATCATGGCTGAGTGCTGGAGCCTCAGTAACTCTGAAGTGTGAGGTTGAACATCCCTCTGCAGGATGGAGGTTCTACTGGTATAAGACTGTTCCTGATCGATCAGACAACTCCTACAGCTATGAGCTGCTACCTGGCAGCAGCAGTGGGACTGAACAGGATTCCTACATTGTTCATGGACAGACACACACAGCAGGATATGTGTGCAGAGCTGGAAGAGGAGATCCAATGTTGTTCACTCATTACAGTGAATCTATGTTTGTCTGGTCTGGAGGTCAGTCCGTATGTTTCTTCCCCTTCTTTTCTCATAAAGAAGCTTGTGTGTTTTTGACTCTGTCAGTCAAATGTTGGTTTGTTATTAGATTCAAAATATTTGCGCCTAAACAACACCGCATTTTTTATTGTTAATCACAGATCACAGATATATTGATATCAGTGTATGATTTGGCTGATGTGAAAGCTGTTTTTGACGGAACACACTGCAGCAAAAGATGCTTGGGGTGATATATAATTTAGAAAAAATCTGAACCACGTCATGTACGCATCTTTAACACAGATAGTTGATATTTAAGGAATCATTAAATGTGTTTATGTATATTCTGTGAATAAGAAAATATTGGCCAATATAAATCAATATTATTTTTTTCATTATGAATTTGTTCACTGCCTATTATCAGTTTAGCATGGCCCCTAACCCTAACCCAAAAAAAAACATTATAAGTCAGGCACTGATTTGAAGTAATTATCTACTAATTTGAGACACTGCTATTCTGAAAGCAACATAGTGCAGAAACAAGTGATAGGGGGGCGGAGTGGCTGACACAGAGACACCATTCAACCTATTACAAAACACTGTACCACCAAAAACGATTTTGAAGCTGTTTTATTAAAGTAAGAACGTTACATAATGTTGCTTTAAAGGAGACTATAATCTCCACAGTGGCACAGATGGACAAAATGTGAAAAAGTAAGGCAAAACTTTTAACACCTACGAACAGTTTATCCAAAGCACCGCAGTTTTTTTCATAACATTTAATGCACAACGGTTTGACATGATGTAAGTGCAGTAAAATTATAACATTTTATTGGATTGTTGTCTTTTTAATCTTATGGCATCTGTATTTACTCTTTACTAATGTTGTTTCAGATTTTCACTCATCAGCGTCTCTCACAGTGAGTCCTGACAGAGCTCAACACTTCATCTCTGACTCTGTCTCACTGAGCTGTGAGGGAAACTCTACTGAGTGGAGAGTGAAGAGGTTATCACCTGAGGACAGACACCTATCAGACTGCACTACCTGGGGGACAATGACTGGAACTACATGCAATATGGACGGATGGCACAACGATGCAGTGTACTGGTGTGAGTCTGGATCAGGAGAGTTCAGCAATGCAGTCAACATCACAACAGGATGTAGGTCTTCATTTTATTTCCTATTCTGATCATTGTATTGTATAGATCTTCATTGACATACCAAGAAGTGCACTTGTCCATCCATTACATGGTGACTTTCGATAACTAGCATTAATAGAACTAAGTTTGGCCTATGATGCAAATAATTTTTTCTAATCTTTGTTATTGATCATGTTATTTAACTGTTTTACAGTTCGTATTATCCTGGTGAGCCCTGTCCATCCTGTTCCTGTGGGAGACTCTGTAACTCTTGTCTGCACCTTGGGAACAGACGAATTACTTTCCGATGTCACTTTCTATAAAAATAACGAACTCATCAGAAACGACTACAGCGCGGAGCTGAACATCTCTGAAGTCTCAGAGTCAGACGAAGGCTTCTACAAATGTGAATATGCAGGTGTTGTGTCACCAGAGAGTTGGATGTCAGTAAAATGTGAGTATGATTGAAGTAAACAAATCATTGTTTCAGCAAAATTCTCTTTTTTAACAACAAAATGGAATGTAGTCATTATAGAAGAATTATAATGTTTCTAAACGGGCATTCCTTGAATTGATTAGAAAAGAGCACAAACGTCACACAATTAGAAAACAATGTTAATGCTGATGATGTTTTCTGTTCTTTTCCACATCATCAATCTGCGTTGGGTCATGCTGACCATTTAACCCTTGTTTGGGGTTCCCTCTTGTGTAATCCTGTAATGGATAACATAAACATTCCGACTGCCTGCCTGCGGGTCCTCTAGCTCATTTGCATGACACTGCAACCACGGCCAGGCAATGTAAACAGCTCCTCAGTTCAAATTGGTATACCAGAAAGCTTAGGTTTTTGTTATTCGATTCTTGTAAAGTGTTTAAAGATAAAACCGCATCTGGCAGGTACAATCAGCAAACCATCAAGTGATACAGTAGTGATGAAACAGCAACAAACTTACATCACATATGCTTTTTTATGCCATACAGCATATGTCCAAAACTCCTATTACACTCTATAATGCTGTCATTCAGTGATGCTACTGATACTAAGATGACTGCTGACTTCTGACCATGATTGACACCTCATTGGGCCAGATAGGAGCTTATATGCCCTCCCTGGAGCCTACAACAGCCAATGAGTGATTGCATAGCAAGCAGACCCACTCTCTATTACCTCCCCTCTCTCCTGAGCCACTGCAAATATATAGTTTAAAGGGGGTTTCTAAGGCCTTAACCTATTATTTTTATGCAAGTTTACTCTTTGTATAGTCTGTTTTTCTACCAAAGCAGTTGCTTTGCTAACTATTTTTGTACAAAGTAAGTGTAAATAAAGAACCTTAATGAGTTTATGCTTCTGTTATGCTCAAGCAGCCATTTTTTCAAGCAATGAATATGTCTGTGTGTTGAAGCTCCTATAGATGAATACCGGAAGCACCCAAAAACATTTGACTGTAACCTTTGAAAAGAGCCCAAAACCATGCACGTATTCCAAATGGTTCAATGACAGCTTTGAATTTACTTTGGGCGGAACTGTGATTGGTGTATAATTGTACATAATTTCCCAGAAATGAAACAGTTTTGAATTGATAGCTATTCTTTATCATTGCAGCTTTCAACTCTCCATTTCCTGTGCCACTTATTGTTGGGCTGGTTGTTGGCATCTTACTGATTGTTCCCCTGCCACTGTTACTACTGTGTTGGTACAGAAAGTCCAAAGGTGAGATGTTTTCTTTTTAAAAAAAATCATAAAATCATATTAAAAATCACAGAGGAATTCTGATGTTCTAATGAATGTACTTACGCGTAAAAATGACTTTTTTTTTTTTATAGATACATGCTGTCACAGGTTGGTATAATACACTCTTGTCTCATCTTAGACATAACATGATTTAATAATTTTGTACTTCATACATTTCTGCATATTACTACTTCTACTACTTTTTTGTAATACTATATGTTTCAGGCTCATCATGTGTCAGGGAACCAATCAGAGCTCTGCTACAGTTCATACCGTCAACCAAGACGAAAATCAACAGCAAGTATACTCCTCTCTTCTTCATGGTCAGTCTTCTATCTAATCACGAAAGCTTTCACAGCTGTTTTCAACGATCTTCTCAAATCATATCTAATTATTAATCTTAGAAATACTAAAATACTAAGGACTATGCTATGATGCAGACATGACTAATTTTATGTTGTCTTGATTTTTACTGATTTAAAGGTGATGTTTCCATCTATGAAACAATCAGTGGCTCAGGAAACACTGGAAGTGGTAGTGTATGAACTTAGTCCAACCTGATTTCAATGGAGTAATTGCTATTCAAGCCGTTAAAAACTTTTTAATTACAGGTGAACGGTCAGATGAATGCAGTCGTTACACATCTCAGATTCAGCTCAAAGGTCTTGGAAAGAGGGGTGAGTGCACAAAACATGAAATTAAAAAAATACATTTATAAATTGTTTATTTAAACAGCAACAACAGAACCACGAAATACAGCCCCACATTGGTATCCACACACTTGGTGTGCTAATGTATTTTTTTTTTCATTTAGTTTTAACAGGAATGCGTGATGATTCAGCAGAGAGCTCTGACTACAGTAACGTAAATCCAGATTGAACAGGTACAAATATTAACACTATATATTTATCTTCAAGATAATTTGCATTTGAATCACATGTTTTAGTGTATGATATTAGCACTATTAAATACACCAGAGGTATATATATGTGTGAAGATGAAGGGACAGGAAGAATTTAAGAAAAATGTTATGTAATGTTTTGGGGTTAATGTAAAAAGTTTCAAATTTTTCAACTGAATATATTGCAATTTTGTTCCAGGTTCATAAAGAGAAGTGCATCATAAGCTAAATACGAGACGTGTGGACAACAACTTGTTAATATTCATGTTTGAATGGTGTGTGTCTGACTTATTCAGCTCATGCCACCCAACATCAGATGAACAATATTGTGAGCAATTTGACAGCATATTGTATGAACGATATTCTTTTGCGTTTATGCTTGTTTTGTACATAATTTTTTTTTTATTTTGTGTCAATTATGTTTAATATTTTAATAATATTTTCAATAATATTTTTTTCCTGGTTAAATGGCTTGTAACTATGTAAGTGTATTTTCACATCAATGAGTTTCGTAGGGTGGTTTGTCATCTCCACTCTTTTTTAACTTGTATAGATAAATGCGCGCCAACCCTTCAGATTTGTCCCACTGTTTTCGCGATTGTTAATTTCTCCCAATTTCATCTACTGTTACCAAAGCATATGATTTATCTCAATGAGTAGCCTATGTTCCCAAATTGCAACATGCCATATAAATGAGGTTATTCTGTTCAGATTAGTTGACGAATCTCTTGAAAATATCAACTACTAAACTGATATGTTGTCATGAATATACATTTGTTTGCAGTAATAAAGTGTTTTGATCTGAAATCTTTTTTTATGAAAGAAATTGTTAGAAACTCTGCTAACAGCAAGTTTTTGGATGCTTAAAAAGGTCAGCCACACTTTTAAAAACACAAAATAAAAAGTAAAATACATCCAGGTGAAACTAAAATACAGAAAGTGTGAAACCTTTTTCAGAATGACAGAAGAAAACGTGTATGTGTAACAGGATGTGTTTTTCACATACAATACATTTACTGATGTCAATATGTAAGACGATTTGATAAAAAAATACAAAAGATACAGGCTTTCAAGTCAACAGTATTAAGGGGCACATTTTTTGTTTTTTGGAACAAACGATAACAAATGTGGGAGTTTTGAAAAGAATAAACAAAACAAAAGAAGAGATACTGAGTATAAACATTAAAAAACATTTCAATTACTACATGTGATAATTTGTAGAAGATTCAGACCATATGATATATTTCTTTTAAAAAACCTGCTTTAAGATTAGCTTTCACAAAATGCTGTGTGGTTGCAGATGTGCACATAATGATAACATAAATGCTCTAAATACAAGCATACAGTTTACCATGTTGTCATCAATTCCATTGGTTTTGTTGATGGAGATTTCTTTCTTGACCTAGAAGAAAACCAAAGCAAAGGGTGATCTAATGATCAAGGATATGACATTTTAACAGTGACAGTGACAGACCATTTCTGAATCATACTATCTATTACGGTATAACATTTATATTTTATACAAAGTCTATTATCCTTGACTGTACCTTCAGCTGATCTCCTTTGTACATTCATGTAAACAGCGCTTTCTTCTGGTTCTTCATCCATCCCTTTAAGAACAATCAGAGGACTGCATGAAAACCAACTTCCTATACTTTGTTTAAACACTGCTGACCTAGAAAGAGTTCTCAACTACTGCATGTCATTCTCGCCACACAAAATTAAGTACTCACTCTTCGCAGCAGCTTTTTAGGACCAGTCAAAGAATTATGACATATCATTGGATTCAATTGAAATGTAAATATGTTTTAAACTCAGAGGACTGTCAAAGCATAAACTGTACCATATTCAGCTTCTTGACGGCCTCTGACGGTTTCATAGAGACAAACATCACCTATAGAGAAATAAATATCAAGACAAGGTTAGTTTATGAGACCAATTGAACAACATCTTTTGGATAAATTAAAATACAAATATGTAAAGATTAGTTGAACTGCTTACCATGGAGAAGAGTGGAGTAATTATCATTCTCGTAGTCCACACGATCCGTGTTGGCGCTCTCAGGCTGGACTGGTCTACAACATGTATCAAATATAATACATTTAAATAAGTACAGAAAAATATATTGATATTGTGTTCAAAATGAGACGAGAGAGTGTTGCTCCTACCTGACAAAGCATGAATCTGTGAAAAAGACATCTGTTGTAAGATGGTTGTTATACTGATGCTCTATCTCATAAGATCAGAGTATGTGTGTGTGTAAAAGATATCTAATAATAGAAGAAGAATGTCTCACCATTGGACGCTCTGCAGCGAAACAAAACGAGCAGAGGAATAACAAGAACGAATCCACAAACCAGCCCAATAATCAATGGTACAGCAAACGAAAACCTTTCAGGCTCTGTTGCAATAAAAAGTAAAAATTAACTGTTGATGAACTTGTATCATGGCATGTTTCTAAAACTGAATATGCTGAATCCAACAGATGAAGCTGTCTGAAACTAGAACTACTTCAGTTCAGTTTTTGACTCAATTTCTCCCACAGACAAAAACACAGTTAATAAAATGCAGCAATTATTAGATCAATTTTTATTTACCAATATTAAACCACACCGTGGCTCTAGAGAGTGCCTTCAGGTTTTTAAAGTTTTCAGCGTTCTACACGCTTGGAAATGTGGGTGAGAAGAGGAGTATTCAGTTGGTTGAATTGGAAACCTCACTGTGAGAGGCCAGTAAATCCTATACACATTGACCTTAAAACTGAAGTACAGATCTCCCTTAAACCTACATAAACTTAATGCATGCTACATCCAGTCCTCATCATTATGAGGTGAGGTTGGCCCTGCCAGCATGCAGTAGAGGTTTTATTAAACAACTTGTTTTTTTTGAATTGAAAACATTACTTAAGACATCATGAAGCAGAGTATTGGTCAAAACTCTTAAAATGTCAGTGTCCTGTACACCTCAACACACAATGGGATCATTTATATTAGAAAAAAAACAAATGTAGTGAAACCATACTCTGTATCGTGATGTTGACAGCGTTGCTGAACTCTCCTGATCCAGACTCACACCAGTACACTGCATCACTGAGCCAGTAAGTCTTTAGTTTGCATGTAGATCCAGTCATTGTCCCCCAGGTGGTGCAGTCTGATGCAAAGTGGCCCTCAACTAACCTCCTCACTCTCCACTCAGTAGAGTTTCCCTCACAGCTCAGTGAGACAGAGTCAGAGGTGAAGTGTTGAGCTCTGTCAGGACTCACTGTGAGAGACGCTGATGAGTGAAGATCTGAAAAATATTATGTGATAAGAGGTCAAACAGAGCACAGAGATCTTAAGATTATAAACGCCACCATTCAAATATTCATTTTCTGAGGATTGCAAAATATCTTAAAGGTTCTTAAAGGTTACTCGAGCCTACAAAATTGAAACAGTCCCTTAGGTTCTAACAAAGACCCCTAAAATCCAACCTAGCACCATACCAAGTGCACAGATCATTTAGAGGAGAACTGCCATTAATGGGCATGGCTGGTGGCCATATCTGACTTAGGGCCTATTCAGGTCAGGTGCCAAACCAGAGGAAGCAGGGTAAGCGCTCAGACTTTGGCAGTGAGAAGTTAGGCAAGTCTCCTCAGTACCAGCTTAAGCGGTCGCATTTAAAATCTCTTTTTAAAATAATAATAAGAGGTCAAACAGAGCACAGAGATCTTTAGATTATAAACGCCACCATTCAAATATTCATTTGCTGAGGATTGCAAAATATCTTAAATCTGAAAAACAACATGTGATAAGAGGTCAACTATACTGTAAAATCACCTGGTAAGTTTAACTTGATACTCTTGAGACAGTAAAGGTCATTCGGTCACAACAGTCAATTAATTTCTTCCATTCGAGCAATATGAACATACACAGCCAATTATTTGTCAACCGCCAAGTTACTGTATGTTATTTACAGAGCTGGTGACATGACAAGAAACAGACTGACCTGCAGACCAGACAAACTTAGATTTACTGTAGTCCGTTTTATACTCTGGATTTCCTCTTCCTGCTTTACACAAATATCGTGCTGTGTGTGTCTGTCCATGAACAATGTACGAATCCTGTTCAGTCCTACTGCTGCTGCCAGGTAGCAGCTCATAGCTGTAGACACTTCTTGATAGTTTGGGAACAGTCTTATACCAGTAGAACCTCCATCCTGCAGATTGATCTTTAACACTGCAGTTCAGAGTTACTGAGGCTCCAGCACTCAGCCATGATGGAGACACAGTGAGGACAGGCAGAGGTTCTGTTGGAAAATGATTTTTCAGAATGAAAACACGTTAGCATGTACAAATCAAATACATCCTGACCAACATACAAACTGGAAGATTTGCATTTAAAGCACATGTGAACCAAAACAGCTTTTAATAAACTGTCTAATCTTCACTTTGAAAGAAATGTGATGTGACTTACTGTCTGATACTGTAAGTTTGATGGGATCACTCCAATCTGTTGAGGAGTTTGAACTTTTCTCCCTGCCCTTACACCTGTAGACTCCACTGTGGGATGCAGAAACATATCTGATGCTGAGTTTATTTTGATTTGAAGGTATTTCTGAGCTCTGTTTTCTCCATTCATACGTCCACTCAGTGTCTCCTCCATCTTCGATCTCACATCTGAGTGTGATCCTCTCTCCTCTGTATATTTCAGACCAGTTTGGCTGAAGAGTCACAACAGCCTTGTTTGGAACTGCTCATGTTCAAGAATTCACAGTGAGAAAACAAAAATGACAAAAACTTAAATCCACATCAAACACAATGGGCCTCATCTGTCAAACGAACGTACGCATTTATCAATTTGGACGTGAGCGGAAGCTACGATCAGATCTCACGTCAGGTCTGAGCTCGTGTATGCAAATCTGAGTGTGTGGATTTGCGGTGCAGCACAGCGAAATCTGGCTGAGTCTGAAAATAATTATCAAACAAACCTCAGCTGTCATTAAGCATAAGCAGTCACATATTTAGAACAGATCAAAACGGATTATTTTTTCCGTTTTTACTGATGCCACTTTTTTGTAAAATAAAATATGATAACATGACAGCTAATTAACGAAATACCCAATAACCCCGCTGGCAAACCTGCTACAGAGCAGGAGCGCAGATTCAACAGTGCGCACACACGCACACGGGTCACAGTGGAGCTGCTTCGGGGTGCTGAAGGGCAGGTGGCTCTATCTCGGACCAGCAGGGGGAACTCTGCTGTATACCCCAGAGAAAGTGTGCCATATTATTTTGGCCTGTTCAGTTTGCACAACATTGCATCAGTGAATGGAGCATTTGATGTGCCGGCGCTGCCAGGATGCCGATCTCCATCTCGGAAAAGTTTCTCTTCTTGCCAGTGTTTCTTCTCTCCATGTTTGACCTCAGTGGGCGAGGCCTCCGAACCAGGAATATTTAACGGCGTAACATGTTAATGACGATCGAATTCAGCCGCCGCATTTATGAAGACCCGATCATTCGTACGCTGGAATTGGTCAGAAACGAACGTTTCATAAATCATACGTGTGTCCTGTCGTAAGACCAATCCTGCGCTCAGATCTGCACCCGTTTTCACGCAAGAATGATAAATGAGGGCCAATGTCTTTAGCTTTATCAATCAATAACTATGAATAGAACATACATTTTTATTCTGTTTCCAAAACAAATGTCAAACTCACCATTTTTGTAGATAGTGACTGAATCACTGTCCTCTGTGTAATAAACTGGCTCTCCTCTTCCTCCTCTGCACCAGTAGACTCCTTCCTCTGAGACTGTTATTGGTCCAGCTGAGAGTTCAGAGTTCAGAGGTTCAGATGTTTTCTCTCCTCTGTACCAGAAGTATTTCCAATCAGACGATGATGATGGGTTCACAGAGCAGGTCAGGGTCACACTGCCCCCTACAGGAATGTCTCTGTAATAAGACCTAAGTTCAGCCTTTGGTCTGTTTGCTGTTTGATTTAGAACAAAGACATTGAAAAGGAAACTTATACATTAGTGCAGCCCACACAGGTGAGAAGTACTTGAATTGTTGGACTTAAGTGTGCATTAAAATTAACACTGAATTATGTGACCACTGAAAACACATCAGTTTAAACTCTGGCATGCCATACACCCCTCTCTTTTCCTGTGATTCTTTTTATATAATTTTAAAGTTGCACTCTTGAATTCTAAATTTGTGGAGGCAAAATCTTTTTTTCATTGTTGAACAACTACTGCATTCAGACTGTGAGGGTCACATCAGTCTCCCAGAATACCCAAACACTAGCTTGCATTTAATACAGAGACTCGACTGTTTGACTGCAGCAGTAAGGAGGAATGTTTTATAATTTGATTATAGCACTGACACTTTTGGACTTCTGCAGCTCTGACAGATAAAACTCAAAAACAGACTGTGGCAGCCATGTAAGTACCTAAAATGAGAAGGATGATTTGAACTGCATGCTGACAGTTCGGTGTAATTAGTAACTATATTACTAAACAATGAAATAATAACTCAAACTTGTTGGTGATACAACAAACCTGTGCAATTAAAAATAATAATACTCATACCTTAAAGAAGGCATTAATATAGTTATTGCAAAAACGGGAATGATATGGAGTAAAATGATACGTATATGAAAAAACAAATGCAAAAAAGAGGAACTGACTAGTGAGAGTGATACAATAGGCGATAAACAATAATAAGTAAATATCTGTAAATAGATAAAGACAATTGCTCACCTTCAGCATGTCCATAGAGGAGTATATTCATCCCTAAAATACATTTGAAAAGTTCATTAGACAATAATCATAAGTATTTAAAACCAGCTGGAGTTTCATCAGCCGCTTATCAATCGACAGCATCACACATTTCTGTGATGATATTCTACCACAGAGGAAAGAAACAAATAAAACAATCTCTCATATTTATTACAACAGTTTGGACTAAATGCTGTACATGCATTGTGGCAAAAGCCAAATCAGCAACAGAGCTCATCTGTGTAAAACAATCATGTTCATGAATCTGATACTGAAAGGCAAAAAAGGAAAATTGTGACAGATGTACTCACAGAATAACCCCAGCGCACAGAGCAAAATGTGTCCCATCTTCACATCCAGCCAGATGCTCTGCTTCTGAGAGAAATGTCTTCTTTGCATTAATATTGATGAAGCAAATAGAGAAGTTAATGACAAGAGTGTCTTATCTTCCTTCCCCTTTCCACATAACTCTTACAACACCTCTTTACATTTCCTGCTAATTACACTGACCTCCACCTCTGTCCAAAAAAAAAAAAACAAACACAAATACAACAACTTCATTTGATAGTTATTCAGCTACTCAGAGACATGAATGATGAATAAGGACCATTAAACATATGTACATTTGCACAAACTGCATATACAACAAGAGTGGATGAATGATATAAATATGCTAAAGGTTATCACTAAAACTCATCAGATAGGAGAGCAAAAGATGAGCATCTTTTGAGGCAGAGTTAGACTTCCATTCACATATAATGCATTAAATGGAATAATGTTTTAAGTCATCTCAAATGTGCCGGATTGGGTTGAGGTCACTCTGTTCAGGCCACTTTATCAAGTTCATTCACACCAAACTTGGAAAGCGACTTCTTGATTTACCATTCTTCATGTGGCAGGCCATTTGACACTAGAAAGGACCTTCCTTAAACTTTTGCCGAAAAGAGTTGGAAGCAGGCTATTGTTTAAAGTAGCACTGAGATTTACCTTAGCTGGAGCAGAACCACAAAATACAGCCCCACTTTGTGTGGTAATTCTAAAAAAAATATATATATATTTTCGATATCTACATATATATACATATATATATAAATATGGAAAAAATATATATAATCCATATATATGTTGTATTTTTTTTCTGCATTAGAACTGTATGATATCAGCACTTTTACATACACTAGAGGTATAGATATGTATGGAGGGACAAAACCTTTTTGAGAAAAATGTTATGTTAAATGTTAAATGTAATCCCTGTAATAGCATTGATTATGTTTTGGGGTTAATGTAAAAAGTTGCCATGTTTCAACCGTATATATTGCAATTGTGTTCCAGGTTCATAAAGAGAAGTGCATCATCAGCAAAATAAGAGACGTGTAGACAACAACGTGTTAACATTCATGTTTGAACAGTGTGTATCTGACTTATTCAGCTGTGGCCATCCAAACATCAGATGAACAATATTGTGAGCAATTTGACAGCATATTGTATGAACGCTATTCAACTGTTGTGTTGGATTTCATTTTCTGATGATTTCTGCTGACTTTGCTTTTGTGTTTATACTTGTTTTGTACATACATTTTTTTTCATTTTCTTGCAATTATGTTATGATTTTTCCAGGTTAGATGGCTTGTTACAATGTAAGTGTATTAACTAGGTCTGTCAAACGATCAATTGTTTTAATCGCGATTAATCGCATTTTGTCCATAGTTAACTCGCGATTAATCGCAAATTAATCGCAATTTTTTTGGCACATTTTTTTCTGTTCTAAATGTACCTTAATGTATTTTTTCATGTTCTTAATACTTTTAACAACATAAGAAAGGTCAAATATGCTTGCGCTTTCAGCGTTTATTCAACACTTCAAATCATGCAGGAAAATAAATCCAGGGTTGTCTGCTTTTGGCGAGGGGGGGCGATGGGCTCTCTGCATCTGCCGTCTGTTTGGCTTGCAAGTGGTGTCCACTGACACTGCACGTTTTTCTTCTTCGCCTTTTTCACACAGTGTGCTGCTTTCTGTCAGTCAGTATCACACTGATGATCGCCATGGCTCCGGTGCACCAAAACAATAAAAAGTACGACTTGAAATTCAAACTTTCTGTCGTGATATATTTAGAGGAAAACTCGGGAGAAGCAGCTGCTAGACGTTTCTCTGCCTGCTGGAGGGAGGAAGAAGGCTAGCGAGGAGCCTGAGATAAACATGCGGGGATGAGTTATCAGCAAACGGCCACAACACGAGAGAGTGTCCCGCAAAATGATCAGGGCGATGGAGAAACAAATGTCCGCCGCCGTGAGTGACAGCAGAGATGAGGAGTTTGCAGCGAGTGCTGCTTTTCAGTCTGCCGTGTTTTTAACGAACCGCCAACCCTGCTTCTTCTTCTTCTGATTCCCTTTCTTCTTCTTCTGCCACCCTCTGTATCAAGACTACGGGTGCCGCCGACGGCCGTAATCATACAATGCGCGTTTTGCTTTTTTTTTTTTTTTTTTTTTTAAATATACTGAGCGTTAATCGCGCGTTAAAAAAATTAACGGCGTTAAGAGGACGTTGCGTTAACGCGTTATTAACGCGTTAACTTTGACAGCCCTAGTATTAACGCATCAGTAATGGAGTTTGGTAGGGTGGTTTGTCATCTCCACCCTTGTTTAACTTGTATAGATACATGCCTCCCAACACTGAAAATGTCAACGCCTAAAGTGATATGCTGTCATAAATATACATTTGTTTATAATCATAAAGTGATTTTATTTAAAATATTCTTTTTTAATGAAAGAAATTGTTAGAAACACTGCTAACAGCAAGTTTTTGGATGCTTAAAAAGGTCAACCACACTTTTAAAAACACAAAATAAAAAGTAAAATACATCCAGGTGAAACTAGAACACAGAAAGTCTCAAACCATTTTCAGAAGACAGAACAAAACTTGTATGTGTAACAGGATGTGTTTCTCATATATATTACATTATCTGATGTCAATATGTAAGGTGCTTTAATCAAAAACTACAAAAGATGCCCACTTTCAAATCAAGAGTATCAAGCGCAAATTATTTGTTTTTTTGGAACAACAAACAATAACAAAGGTGTCTACAAGAGCAAATAATACAGAAAACAAAAGAAGAGATACTGACCATAAACATCAAAACATTTATTACATGTGACAATCTGTAGAAGATTCAAAACATATGATATATGTATTTCAAAAGACCTGCTTTAAGATTAACTCTCACAAAATGCTGTGTGGTATTTGGACAGCAGAGGTGCACATAACGATAACATAAAAGCTCTAAATACAAGCATGTAGTTTACCATGTTGTCATCCATTCCATTGGTGTTGTTGATGGAGATTTCTTTATTGACCTAGAAGAAAACAAAGCAATGGGTAATCTAACAACCAAGGATATGACATTTGAACCGGTTATTTCATATACTGTGACAGTGACAGACCATTTCTGAACCGTACTATCTATTACGATATTACATTTAAATTTTGTACAAAGTCCATTGTACTTGATTGTTCCTGCAGCTGATCTCCTCTGTACATTCATTTAAACAGTGCTTTCTTCTGGTTCTTCATCCATCCCTTTAAGAAGAATCAAATGACTGCATGAAAACTAACTTCCTGTTTAGACACTGCTGACCTACAAAGAGTTCTCAACTACTGCATATCATTCTCACGACTTAACATAAAGAACTCGCTCTTCTCAGTAGTTTTTTAGGACCAGTCAAAGAATATGACATATCATTGGATTTATCTGAAATGTAAACATTTTTAAAACTCAGAGGACTGTGAAAGCATAAACTGTACCATGTCCAGCTTCCTGCGGGCCTCTGACAGTCTCATAGAGACAAACATCACCTACAGAAAAATAAAAATCAAGACACGCTTAGTTTTTGATGCAAATGAACATTGCCAGATTTGTTTTATTATTTAAAATATGATATGTAAAAAAATAAAGATTAGTTGAACTGCTCACCATGGAGAAGAGTGGAGTAATTATCAATCTCGTAGTCCACACAATCCGTGTTGGCGCTCTCAGACTGGACTGGCCTACAACACGTATCAATTACAATACATTTAAATAGGAACGTAAAAATATATTGATGTTATGTTCAAAAAGAGAGGAGAGGGTGTTACACTTACCTGTCGCAACATGAATCTGTGAAAAAGACATTTGCTGTCAGATGGTTGTTATACTGCTATTCTATTGCATAAGATCAGAGTATGTGTGTGAATTTGAATAATTAAAAAACATCTAATAACAGAAGAAGAAGGTCTCACCATTGGACGCTCTGTAGCGAAACAAAACGAGCAGAGGAATAACAAGAACTATTCCACAAACCAGCCCAACAATCATTGGTACAGGAACTGAAGACATTTCCGGCCCTGTTGCAATAAATAGTAAAAATGAACTGTTAATGAAGTTGTATCATGGCATGTTTGTAAAACTGAATTTACAAAGTGCTGAATCCAACAGGTGAAGTTTTCTGAAAATATAACACAGTTTACGATTTAAAATAAATCAAAGTTTAATTAAACACTTAACTATGTTTAATAATTGAAAACATTTTATTACTTGAGAAATCAAGCATTTAATAGTAAATGAGAGTGTTGGACAAAGCTCTTAAAATGTCAGTACTCCTCAAAACACAATGAGATAATTTCTTTAGAAAAAACAAATGTAGTGTAATCATACTCTGTATAGTGATGTTGACTGCATTGCTGAACTCTCCTGATCCAGACTCACACCAGTACACTGCATCACTGAGCCATTTAGTCTTTAGTTTGCATGTAGATCTAGTCATTGTCCCCCAGGTGGTGCAGTCTGACAGGTATCTGTCCTCAGTTGATACCCTCCTCACTCTCCACTGGGCAGCATTTCCCTCACAGGTCAGTGAGACAGAGTCAGAGATGAAGTGTTGAGCTCTGTCAGGACTCACTGTGAGAGACGCTGATGAGTGAAAATCTGAAAAACAACATGTGATAAGATGTCAAACGGCGGTGAGAAGCTTAAGCAGTCCCTATTTAAATCCCTTAGTAACACCTTATAACAGAGAGCTGGTCCAGTACCTCCTGGACAGGGGTATACCCAGGATCTTACAATACACAGCCAATTATTTGTCAACCGCCAAGTTGCTGTATGTGAATTACAGAGTCAATGACATGACAAGAAACAGACTGACCTCCAGACCAGACAAACTTAGGTTGACTATAATACGAGTAAAACACTGGATGCCCTCTTCCAGCTGCGCACACATATCCTGCTGTGTGTGTCTGTCCATGAACAATGTAGGAATCCTGTTCAGTCCCACTGCTGCTGCCAGGTAGCAGCTCATAGCTGTAGGAGTTGTCTGATGGATCAGGAACAGCCTCAAACCAGTAGAACCTCCATCCTGCAGATTGATCTTTAACACTGCAGTTCAGAGTTACTGAGGCTCCAGCACTCAGCCATGATGGAGACACAGTGAGGACAGACTGGGGTTCCTCTGGAAAATGATTTTTCAGAAATAAAAATATATCCTGACCAACATACAAACTGAAAGATTTACATTTAAAATATATATGAACAAAAACAACTTTTAATGAGCTGTATAATATTCACTTTAAAAAATATGTGATGTGACTTACCTTCTGATACTGTCAGTTTGAAGGGATCACTCCAATCTGTTGAAAACTTTTCGCTTATCTTTCTGCCCTTACACCTGTAGACTCCACTGTGGGATGCATACACAGATCTAATATTGTGCCCTTTTGGACTTGAAGTTTTTTCGTTGGTAGTTGGTTTCCATTCATACTCCCACTCAGTGTCTCCTCCATCTTTGATCTCACATCTGAGAGTGATCATCTCTTCATTGTATATTTCAGACCAGTTTGGCTGCAGAGTCACAACAGCCTTGTTTGGAACTGTTCATGTTCAAGAATTCACAGTGAGGACACAAAAATGAAAAAGTTAAATCTACATCAAACACAATGTCTTAATGGTCACAACAATGAATGAAACATATATTTGTATTCTATGACTCTGTGGTGGCATCAGCCATTTTCTATGGAGTAGTCTGCTGGAGCAGCAGCATCTCAGCAGCAGACAGGAGGAGACTTGATAAACTTATCAAGAAGGCCAGCTCCATTCTGGGATGCTCTCTTGACTCAGTGCAGGTGGTGAGAGAGAGCAGGATGATGGACAAGCTGTCATCGCTACTGGTGCAGGAGTCCCACCCCTGCAGGTCACTCTCACAGCACTTTTATTGCTTATTTTTGCTATTGTTTCTGTTTTTGTAATATTCTGTCGCTGCTGTGACAAACAAATTTCCCCGTCTGCAAGACAATAAAGGAATTCTTATACTGATTCTGATTCTGATATTCTGTTTCCAAAACGATATCAAACTCACCATTCTTGTAAATACTGACTGGATCACTGTACTCTGTGTAGTAAACTGGCTCTCCTCTTCCTCCTCTGCACCAGTAGACTCCTTCCTCTGAGACTCTGATTGGTCCAGCTGAGAGTTGAGAGGTCAGAGGTTCAGACGTTTTCTCTCCTCTGTACCAGAAGTATTTCCAACCAGATGATGATGGGTTCACAGAGCAGGTCAGGGTCACACTGCCCCCTACAGGAATGTCTCTGTCATCAGCCCTCAGTTCAGCCTTTGGTCTGTTTGCTGTTTGATTTAAAATAAAGACATTGCAAAGGAAACTTATAAATCAGTGCAGCCCACACAGGTGAGAAATACTTCAATTGTTAGACTTAAATTTGCATTAATATTAACATCGAATTTTTTGACTACTGAAAACATATCAGTTTAAACCTGGCGACGAACTTCTCTGGCATGTCATACCCCCTCTCTTTTCCTGCAATTCCTTTTATTTAATTTTTAAGTTGCACTACTATATGCTCAATTTGGCAAGACAAAATATTGTGTCATTGTTGAAAGACAACTGCATTCAGACTGTGAGGGTCACACCAGTCTCCCAAAATACCAAAATGCTAGTAGCCATCAACAGGATGCATTTAGTACAGAGACTCGATTGTTTGAGGAATATTTTATCATTTGATTATAGTACTGACACTTTTGGACTTTTCCAGCTTCACTGATTGCAAATAAAGTACAGAGGACCCATATATATATATATATATATATATATATATATATATATATATATATATATATATATATGTATACAAAACCCGACTGCATGTTACACCCAATCATCATCAGAATGAGGTTAAGCTGACACTGCCAGCATACAGTACAGGTTTAAAAATACAGTTTAATTAAATACTTAACTATGTTTATTAATTAAAAACATTTTATTACTTGAAAGATCATAAAGCAGAGTGTTGGACTAAAATCTTAAAATGTCAGTGTCCTGTACTCCTCAACACACAATGGGATCATTTATATTAGAAAAAACAAATGTAATGAAATCATACTCTGTATAGTGATGTTGACTGCGTTGCTGAACTCTCCTGATCCAGACTCACACCAGTACACTGCATCACTGGGCCAGTAAGTGTCTATGTTGCATGCAGATCCAGTCATTGTCCCCCAGGTGGTGCAGTCTGACCAGTTTCTCTCCTCAGTTGATACCCTCCTCACTCTCCACTGGGCAGCATTTCCCTCACAGCTCAGTGAGACAGAGTCAGAGGTGAAGTGTTGAGCTCTGTCAGGACTCACTGTGAGAGACGCTGATGAGTGAAAATCTGAAAAACAACATGTGACACGAGGTCAAACAGACCGTAAATTCACCTAGTAAGGTGAAAAAAAATTAAGTTTCACTTGATGCTACTGAGACAGTAAAGATCATGAGGTCACAACAGTCAGTTCATTTCTTCCATCCGAGCAGTATGAACATACCCAGCCAATTATTTTCATCAGTCACCAAGTTACTGTGTGTTATTGACAGAGTTGATGACATGACAAACAGACTGACCTGCAGACCAGACGAACTGAGCTCTACTGAATTCAGTGTAATACACTGGATCTCCTCTTCCAGCTTTACACAAATATCCTGCTGTGTGTGTCTGCCCATGAACAATGTAGTAGTCACGTTGAGTTCCATTGGTGCTCCCAGGTAGCAGCACGACATGGTAAATATTTTGTGATAGTTCAGGAGCAATTTTAAACCATAAGAAGCTCCATCCTGCAGATTGACCTTTAACACTGCAGTTTAGAGTTACTGAGGATCCAGTGCTCAGCCATGATGGAGACACAGTGAGGACAGGTCTGTGCACTTCTGGAAAATGTTTTTTTTTTTTTTTTTTTCATGAAAATATGTATGTTAACATGTGCAAATCAAATACATCCTGAACAAAATACAAACTGGATGATTTCCATTTAAAATACAAATAAACCAAAACAGCCTTTTAATGAACTGTATAATCTTCGCTTTGATAGAAATGTGATGTGACTTACTGTCTGATACTGTCAGTACGAAGGGATCACTCCAATCTGTTGTAGACTTGTCACTTTTCTTTCTACCCTTACAACTGTAGACTCCACTGTGGACTACAGTAGCAAATCCTATTCTATGTTCATTTAGATTTGAAGGTTTTTCTGAGCTGGTTGTTCTCCATTCATACTCCCACTCAGTGTCTCCTCCATCTTTGATCTCACATCTGAGTATGATCATCTCTCCTGAGTATATTTCAGACCAGTTCGGTTGCAGAGTCACAACAGCCTTCTTTGGAACTGTTCATGTTCAGAGTAAGAAAACACAAATAAAAAAAAAAAAAGACAACTCCATTCTGACAGTAAAGAACAGTGTCGACTGTTTGGACAAAAGGTGATGAACAGGAAAAAAAATAATAAGTAAATATTTGTAAATAGATAAAAGACAATTGCTCACCTTCAGCATGTCCATAGAGGGGAGTATTGAGCACTAAAATAAAGATGAAAAGTTCATTAGACAATAATCATAAGCATTTAAAATCCAGCTGGAATTGTATCAGCCGCTTATCAATCGACAGCATCACACATTTCTGTTTTTATATTCTACCACAGAGGAAAGAAACAAACAAAACAATATCTCATATTTATTACAATATCTTGGACTAAATACTGTACATGCACTGTGGCAAAAGCCATATCAGCAACAGAGCTCATGTGTGTAAAACAACCATGTTAATGATTCTGACACTGAAAGTCAACAAATGATATAAGTGACGGATGTACTCACAGAATAACCCCAGCGCACAGAGCAAAATGTGCCCCATCCTCACATCCAGCACAGACACTCTGCTTCTGAGAGAAATGCTTTCTTCAAATATGTTAAGTTACTGACAACACACATGTTCTTCAACTTCATCATCTGATAAAGTGCCTTATGTTCCTTCCGTTTCTCCATATAACTCTTACAACACATTCACACTTCCTGTCAACTGCAAAGATATACCAACTCATTTTTGTGCGAAAGTTTGTGTTGATGTTGATGAAAAAATGTCATATAAAAACACGGCATAAGAATGGGCGAAATAGGAAAGCACGCCACCTGGTATGGAGACACAGGGACCCCCTTCCCAGAGCCATTATGTTCAGTAAGTTGTGACTCAAATAAGAGACTCTCCAACTATAAGGAATGTAGTTACATGACGTTTTTAGTGTTCTCACCACAAACTATGTGAGATATAATCAAACTATTTTTAGATAGGGCACCACCTCCATCAATTAACTCATCAACTGATTAATGAATTCAGAGGAAAATTATTCACATCAAATGAATAACGGATCCATCTGAAAGTTGTAAATTCCGATGACATTGACTTCCACCTCTGTCCTTCAAGAAAACACAAATACAACAACTCCATTTGATATTTATTGAACTATTCAGGGACAAGGATGATGAATAAGGACCATTACACATATATACATTTCCACATACTGCATGTACAACAAGAGTGGATGAATGAATTGTAAATGTGTGTATTAAACTGTTGCTGACTGATGAACACTCATGTGGTACGCGCATTTTGTTACATCATTATCTTATTAGTTATCAGAAAATTCATCAGATAGCAGAGCGGAAGCCTGCAAACGAGCAGCTTTTGAAGCAGAGTTAGTTTCATAAGATCAAAATGATAACATGTTCTGCTACAGCTGCATAAAGTGGTCAACAAAACCATTAAAAATCCAAAAGAAAGGGATGTGCTGTGTTTAACATATAATGCATTAGATGCTATAAATGTTTAAATCTTCAATCAGTCAGAAACTACAAAAGATGCTGACTTTTAACGTTGTATAACAACTGTGTGTCTACAGGAGTTTTAAAAAAGTGACAGAACGATAAACCAAAGAACAATAACAGAACACAAACACTGGTACTAATCATCATGTAAGACATCTGTTGAACATTCAAAACATATAATATATTACTCTTAAATGATGAGAGTATTTTCTGCTTTTAGACAGAAATACTGCCTGATATTTGGACAGCACTGCTGCAAACAGTGATAACATTAGATGCTGCAAATTCACAGACGTCATTTTTCATGTTGTCGTCCGCTCCGTTGGTTTTGTTGATACAGATTTCTTTATTGACCTGATAGAAAAAACAAAGGAAAAAAAGATTTTGAGTTGAAATTGTTTGAATACAACTATCTGTGGTGGTGTTGTGTTTATAATTAGTGAAATGACTGTTGTACTTGACTGCACCTGCGGCTGATCTCATCTGCACATTCATGTAAACAGAGCTCTCTTCTGGTTCATCATCTGTAGGAAGAATCCGATGAATGCATGAAACCAACTTCCTGTACTTTGTTTAGACACTGCTGGCCTACCAAGAGCTTTCAGCTATTGCATTCTCACCAAGTAAAATAAAACATTCAGTCTTTTTAGCTGTTTTTTTTTTTAGATCAATCAAAGAATATGTGGCATCATTGGTTTAATTACAAATGTCAATATCTTTTAAAACTTAATGAATCAGTTGTACCACAGTTGTACCATGTTCAGCTTCTTGATGGCCTTTGATTGTTTCATAGAGACAAACATCACCTACAGAGAAATAAATATAAAGACAAGGTTGGTTTGTGATACTAATTTAGCATCCTCAGATATTTTGTTTATTCAGAATGTATCATCTAAAACATAAAGATGAGTTTAACTGCTTACCATGGAGAAGAGCGGAGTAATTATCATTCTGGCAGTCCACACGATCCCTGTCGACACTCTCAGGCTGGACTGGTCTACAACACGTATCAGATACAACACATTTAAATAGGAACATAAAAATGTATTGATGTTATGTTCAAAATGAGATGAGAGAGTGTTTGCACCTACCTGACAAAGCATGAATCTGTGAAAAAGACATTTGTTGTTAGATGGTTGTTATACTGCTGCTCTGTCTCATGAGATCAGAGTATGTGTGTGAATTTGAATAATTAAAAAACATTTAATTACAGAAGAAGAAGTTCTCACCATTGGACGCTCTGTAGCACAACAAAACGAGCAGAGGAATAACAAGAACGATTCCACAAACCAGCCCAATAATCAACAGTAGAGGAAATGAAGAGCTTTTAGGCCTGGACACTGCTGGAATAAATAGTAAATATTAGCTATTAACAAACATTTATAACATATTTCTAAAACTGTGTGCTTTAATAAATATGTTACTCTGCTAACAGGGGAAGCTCATGGAAACCAAAACTACTTTGAATCCAGTTCAGTATTCAACTTAATTTCTTTCTCAGACACAAAACACAGTTTACATAAAGAAAATGGAATAATTACTTTAATCCTACTCACCCTGAACTGACATCCAACTCGGTGCCGACTCTTTTTTTGAGTATTGACACTTGTAGAATCCTTCATCTGACTTTGATACTGCCAAAATGTCTAACTCCATTCTGGTGTCATTTTGAATGAGCTTGTCATTGTGATAGAAAAACACACTGGACGCAGTCAAGTCTCTTCTCGAATAACAGTTCAGAGTAACAGAATCTCCTTCAGTCACAGGACGGGCAGGGCTCTGCAGGATAATATTTTTATCTGTGAAACAGTCAAAGAATACGAGGTTTCAGTCAGAGATCAGCTGGTCGACAAAATACTTCAGCATGAGTAGATGTATAATGATACATTGCTCATTGTTTTACAGAGTGAATAATTGATGTTTTATCAAATAACTCATGTGTCTTACTGTAGAACTTAACTCTTGTCAAACTAACAGATGTTGTAAAAGTTGTAAACCTACACAAACCTACCATCCAATCCTCACCATAATGAGGTGAAGCTGGCACTGAGAGTATGTACATAGGGCAAATCACAGCTTAATTAAAAACCCAACTATTTCCATTCATTTAAATCAACTCATTAATAGATCATTAGGCAGAGTGTTGGTCAAAACTCTTAAATTTCAGTCAACTGTATTCCTCAACACATAATGGGACGTTTCAAAAACAAAATATTTTATTCAATAAAACATATTAAATAAGAAAAAATAAGATATAATGAAACCGTACTCTGTATAGTGATGTTGACTGCGTTGCTGAACTTTCCTGATTCAGACTCACACCAGTAGACTGCAACACTGGGCGCGACAGGTCGCAGACTGCATGTGGATTGCTTCATTGTCCCCCAGCTGGAGCAATTTGAAAGGCGGCTGTCTTTGGCTAACCTCTTCACTCTCCACTCACCAGAGTTTCCCTTGCATTTTAGTGACACAGAATCAGAGATGAAGTGTTGAGCTCTGTCAGGACTCACTGTGAGAGACGCAGATGAGTGAAAATCTGAAAAACAACACGTGATATGAGGTCAAACAGAGCACAGTTTACTTCAGATTACAAACTCCGTAATTCAAATATTCTTTTGCTTTGATTCTTTATGGCTAAGGATTAGCGCAAACGTTGCAACAAAGTGGGTCTTTGTGTAATTTATAAATTTGATGTTCAACTGAAATCGAAAAATCAGAAAATGATCAAATTATTTGCTCTGTTTATGACATTTTGTGACCTGTAGCTTTCCGGATTAACACACTGATCTTTTAGGCCCTTCTCCTGTGCTTGTTTAGGCGAGCGGACAGGCCTGGTGGTGGAGCGCTGTAGTGGCTGGGCAGGTGGCTCATAATATGTAGCATCAACTCTGCAGCTGGCGGGTTGTTGTTACAAACCAATGAATTTACTTTTTAACCAGACCTCAAAAGAGACAAGAATTACCTATGTAACGTGCTATTTCCTGACTGTGTGTTCAGTGGATGTCTGGGGTTAATGATAGCTGAAGAGCGGATGCAGCTGAATTCGAGCCACTACAGTGAACAGGCCAGATGGTGGTGATGGGTTGCCCTGCCACTGCTCCGCCACCCGACCTGTCCTCTCTACCCAACGAGCACAGAGACACTGCAGTCAAAGCGAAGGAGGAGGAGTGACCCGAGAGGTGAAGAAGAAGACCAGGGGAAGGGCCAAAAAAATTGTTGTGTCAAACCTGCAAATCTAAAGCTCATGAACTGCCATAAACTGAGAAGTTTACGGGACTCACTGTGTTCCCTATTTTCGACCTGAGTGGAAAATCAAATGTACGAATTTATTGTTTTTTTTTGTGTAAAAAAAAAAAAGTTAAAAGAAAAGGACAAAAGAAAAAAGGAAATTCTGTCCTCTCCTGTCTGTAAAATAATCCAGTACGGTTGAAAAGAGAAAGCTTGACTTGATGCTAGTGAGAGAGTAGAAATCATGGGGTCACGACATTAAATACATTTCTTCCATATGAGCAGTATGAACGTACACAGCCAGTTATTTATCCACCTAGTTTTCAAGTGAGTTTTTTCAATATACTGCATATTGGTCACAGACAGAAAATAAATGAACAGAGGTGATGACATAACATGAAACAAACTGACCTCCAGTCCAGACAAACTTAGGTGCACTGTAATGAGTGTAATACACTGGATCTCCTCTTCCAGCTCTGCACACATATCCTGCTGTGTGTGTCTGTCCATGAACAATGTAGGAATCCTGTTCAGTCCCACTGCTGCTGCCAGGTAGCAGCTCATAGCTGTAGACACTTCTTGATAGTTTGGGGACAGTCTTATACCAGTAGAACCTCCATCCTGCAGATTGATCTTTAACTCTGCAGTTCAGAGTTACTGAGGCTCCAGCACTCAGCCATGATGGAGACACAGTGAGGACAGACTGGGGTTCTGTTGGAAAATGATTTTTCAGAATGAAAACACGTTAACATGTACAAATCAAATACATCTTGACCAACATACAAACTGGAAGATTTGCATTTAAAACACATGAGGACAGGCAGGGATTCTGTTGGAAAATGATTTTTAAAATGAAGACAGGTATTGATAGAGGATCAAATACAATGTACAAATGAAATATCTGATGTGACTTACTGTCAGATACTGTCAGTTTGAAGGGATCACTCCAATCTGTTGAAGACTTTTCACTTTTCTTTATGCCTTTACAGCTGTAGACTCCACTGTGGGATGCAGAAACAGATCTAATGCGGAATTCACTTTGATTTGAAGGTTTTTCTGTGCTGGTTGTTCTCCATTCATACTCCCACTCAGTGTCTCCTCCATCTTTGATATCACATCTGAGAGTGATCGTCTCTCCTCTGTATATTTCAGACCAGTTTGGCTGCAGAGTCACAACAGCCTTGTTTGGAACTGTTCATGTTCAAGAATTCACAGTGAGGAAAGAAAAATGAAAAGTTAAATCTACATCAAACATAATGTCTTAATAGTCACAGAGCAGGTCAGGGTCACACTGCCCCCTACAGGAATGTCTCTGTCATCAGCCCTCAGTTCAGCCTTTGGTCTGTTTGCTGTTTAATTTAGAACAAAGACATTGAAAAAGGAAATAAATTAATTAGTGCAGCCCACACACATAAGAAACACTTTAGTTGCTTGCATTAATAATAAGTTATTTATAAATGCTGGATACATATTAATTTAAAACTGGCCAAGGACCTGTCTTGAACGTCATGCACCTCTCTCTTTTCTTGCACTTCTTTATTCAACTTTTATGTTGCAATGCTGAATGTTGTATTTGTGAAAGCAACAGCTTGTGTTTAAGTGTTGATGAGCCAAGTTGAAATCTTTCACTGTGGATTTTCATCGTTCAAAGACAACTGCATTCTGCCTGAAGAAAATTGATCCACGCTGTGGGTTACTGTGTATGATCATATTTCCAAAGATGTAGTACTCTGATTACTGGCTTATTATTAAATAACTTTGCTCCCATGCAAGGAAAAAACTAACAAAGTTTGTTGTTGCATGAGTTGAGGAGAACCACATTATTATCGTTAGAGAAAGAAGCCTATCTCTGTGTTGCCTCATTTATATGAAATTGTCATTATGGATGAAAGATGGTCCAACTTATACAATGCTGTCACTCTGTTGAGGAATATGAGTCACTTCTAACGTTCACACCTGTGTTCTCCACTGTGAGCCTCAGAAGCACTGATAATCTTGTATTTACTGTTTCTTGTCGTGTGTAAATGTAATCTTCGTGTTCTATTCTGTTGCTAAGTGTAAAAACATTATGACAAATGTGACTCAACAGCTACACTAAAACAATCAAAACAAATTAATGCTGCATTGTTGAAAGACAACTGCACTCAGACTGTGAGGCTCACATCAGTCTCCCAGAATACCTAAACACTAGTAGCTTTCCACAGGATGCATTTAGTACAGAGACTCGACTGTTTCACTGCAGCAGTAAGGAGGAATGTTTTATAATTTGATTATAGCACTGACACTTTTGGACTTTTGCAGCTCTGAGAGATAAAACACAAAACAGACTGTGGCAGCCATGTAAGTACCTAAAATGAGAGCGATGATTGGAACCACACGCTGACAGTTCAGTGTAATTACTGACTATATTACTCAACGATAAAATGATAATTTCAATAAATAACAAACCGTTTCAAACAGAAAAAAAAACTCATATCACTGATACCTTAAAGAAGGTATTAATGTAGTCATTGCAAAATGTGTACTTATACATGGAGAAAATGATACGTGCATGAAAAAGCAAATGCAAAAAGAGGAACTCATCAGTGAGATTGATACAATAGGTGATAAACAGGAAAAAATTCACAAGTTAATATTTGATAACAGATAAAAGACAATTGCTCACCTTCAGCATGTCCATAGAAGAGTGTATTCAGCACTAAAATAAGTTTGAAAAGGTTCATTAGACAATAATCATAAGTATTTAAAATCCAGCTGGAGTTTCATCAGCCTCTTATCAATCGACAGCATCACCCATTTCTGTTTTTATATTCTACCACAGAGGAAAGAAACAAATAAAACAATCTCTCATATTCATTACAATATCTTGGACTAAATGCTGTACAAGCATTGAGGCAAAAGCCTAATCAGTAACAGAGCTCATCTGTGTAAAACAACCATGTTAATGAGTCTGACACTGAAAGTCAAAAAAGGAAAACTGCGACAGATGTACTCACAGAATAACCCCAGTACACAGAGCAAAATGTGCCCCATCTTAACATCCAGCACAGACACTCTGCTTCTGAGGGAAATGTTTTCTTCAAATAGAGAAGTTAGTGACAACAGAATGTGTCTTCACTTTCATCATCTGATAAAGTGCCTCATCTTCCTTCTCTTTTTCACATAACTCTTGCAACACGTTTACACTTCTTGCCAACCGCAAAGACATACCAACTCATTTTCGTGCAAAAGTTTGTGTCGATGAAAAAATGTCACATAAAAACATGGCATAAGAATTGGTGAAAAAGAAAGTACGCCACTTGGTATGGGGACACAGGGACCCCCTTCCCAGAGCCATTATAGGTAAGATTGTGACTCAAATAAGAGACTCTCCAACTATAAGGAATGTAGTTACATGACGTTTTTAGTGTTCTCGCCACAAACTGTATAAGATATAATCAAACTCTTTTTAGAAAGGGCACCACCTCCATCAATTACCTCATCAACTGATTCATTAATTGAGAGGAAGATTAATCACATCAAATGAATAAGTGATACATCTGAAAGTTGTAAATTCTGATGACACTGACCTCCACCTCTGTCCTAAAAGAAAACACAAATACAACAACTCCATTTGATATTTATTGAACTACTCAGAGACATGGATAATGAATAAGGACCATTAAACATATATACATTTGCACATCATTGTTTGTACAAGAAGAGTGGATAAATGATAAAGCATGAAAGAATTGGAAATGTAGGTATTACTCTATTTCCGAATGAATGAATGAATGTTCTGACCATTCTGAGCATTTCAATCACTTCGGTAGAATAGATGAAGAAAGAGAGAGGAACCCACTTAATGAGGAATGCCGTATATTTATAACTCTTGATAGCTTTAAGACATAAGGCTGTCTGTGGTTGGTGAGACGATGCATGTCCTCTCAGGTCTGTTCTTCATCTTTCTGGACATCCTCTCTCTTGAAGGTCGGAGGTCTTTGGGTCTCTGTGTGTCTCTGTGCATTCTAACACAGCCACAAAGAGCCTTTCTGTTAAATCATTAAAATGTTTATGAAGGACTGTAGTTTCTTCGCATCTTGTTTTGTTTTTTCGCCAAGGATGCATAAAATGGTCAAACCAAACTTTTAAAAATATAAAACAAAACATATGTCCATCCAGATGATGCCAAGATGAGAGTATCAAGCCATTTTTTAAAAATCACAGGAAAAGTTGTATTTGTAACAGGATGTGTTTTTCACATATAGAACATTAAAAGTCATGATTGTTTAAATTTTTTTTAAATACTGAAAGCATGATATACCAAAGAAGACATACAGAAGATATACGTGTACTAATGATTATATATGACACCTGTAATATATCCAAACCATATGATATATTTTTCTTATATGAACGTAATAGATGTAATTTTTCATGTTTTGATCCACTCCATTGGTTTTGGTGATATTGATTCTTTACTGTCCTGAAAGAAAACCAAAATAAAAAAAAAAATATATAACTATGTACGTTCACACACACACACACAAACATATGATAGAACAGCAGTACAACAGCAGAATACATACACTATATTTCCAAAAGTATTCGCTCACCTGCCTTGATTCGCATATGAACCTAAGTGACATCCCATTCTTAATCCATAGGGTTTAATATGACGTTGGCGACATATGTGAGTCATGGCAGGTGAGCGAATACTTTTGGCAATATAGTGTATGTATATGTGTTAGTGTGTGTGTACATAAGTGTGTGTACATCCATACAATACATGCTATGAAACAGGAGCAGAAGAATAATAAGATCGATTCCACAAATCAGTCCAACAATCAACAGTTCAGGAAATGAAGAGTGTTCAGGCCTGGACACTGTTGTAATAAATAAAACATAATAACTGTTCATAAACTTATATACCATGTTTCTAAAACTGGATTAACAAAGTGTTCTAATAAATATCACAGTTGTTGTTCGGAGATATAAATACACATGAACAGACACAATGAAGATCCTTGTTTCAATGTCACACAAGTTGTGATACACAAGTAAACACTGACAGTACAATATATGCCAACATGTCAGAATACAGTGTGAAATCAGCTCTTCACAATAAATCATGATGGAGACTATCTTCAGCTCAAAGGAAACATTCTTTTCTACTGAATCTATCAGGGAAAGTTATCTTTCTCAGACGAAAGAAAGAGGAATCATTTTAAACCTACTCACCCTGAACTGACATCCAGCTCTGTGCTGACTCTTGTCCTGAGTGTTTACACTTGTAGAATCCTTCATCTGACTTTGACACTGCAGAGATATTTAACTCCCATCTGGTGTCATTTTGAATGAGTTTCTCATTGTGATAGAAAAACACAGTGGACTCAAATGTTTGTCTTCTTAATTTGCAGCTCAGACTAACAGAATCTCCCTCAGTCACAGGACGGGCAGGGCTCAGCAGGATTAATCTTTTTTTCTGTTAAACAGTCAAAGAATACGAGGTTTCAGTCAGAGATCAGCTGGTCGAGGAACTTGAGAATGAGTGGATGTAGAGAGATGAAAAGAGATACATACTGGGTTTTTTTCTTTGACTTTTCTCATTGATTTAACAGTGATCATAATATCTGGCATTTTATCTTCATACACCTTGTGTGTCTTACTGTTCAAGAACCCTTTCAGCTGCTGAATCTGCAACCCCACAACTAAATGTCACTAAACCCTTCACACAGATTAGCCACGAATATACATATTATATGTATACGTGGTTCATGCAGGCTGAATTCTAGATTTTTTTTCCCAAATGGTTTGGTAAAAGGCCTTTATGAACACATCAACACCTTTTCAACATTTCAACATTTCAGCAAGTTGGTTGAATTTAAATTCTAGTTGAAATAAAAACATGTAATGATTTTGGAAATAATAATAATAATAATAATAATAATAATAATAATAACAATAATAATTAATGTTTAACTCCCAGCACAACATGCTGATTGTGTGTTTTCCCAGCCACCTCCATTTCCTCTTGTTCACAGCTACAGTATTAGCAGCAGTATTGTGTAAACTTTTCCTCATGAAAAATCTCCCAATTCCAGATATCGATAAATAAAACTGAACAACATAAAGGAAGCATCCTAAAATCTTTGTTTCTGTTAACAAAGTGATGGAGGTCAGACCAGTAGCTCATTCTTGATACAATGAGGGAGAACAGCTGTCTTACTTTTGTTTTCAGAAACTCACCAGTTTCCTCAATGACGACTGCATTACTATCAGGTGTGACAACATATGGTTCATTACTCCATGCTGAGCAGGTGTATTTGCCTCCTTGGGAGATAACCCTGTTTGTTTTGTTGACAATTTCAGCTTGACTTAAAGTTCATATTTGAATCCAGCAGGATCCTCCAGAGAACATGCCAGTGTCACGTTGCCCCCCAGTGGTATGATTGTCCTGTCTGCTGTTAGTGTGACTCTACGTCTACCTGCTGTTTGGTTTAGAAAAACAATAAAAGAAAAAAAATACTATCATGAACATGCCATCACAAATGTTCTTACATTTTCACATAACTCAATGAAAACACTTATTGTTTCAATGCACTGAAATGTTGAACAATTTTGACACCACAAACAGCTGCAAGTACAGAAAACACAAGAACACAGAAAAAAGTTCACATCAGGATAAATATGTTTCAACACTAAATACATTTCTAGAAAAAGGACGGATAGTATGTGTACCCAATATCTGAAATAACAACCAATTATTTGGATTCTCTGTGCAGTATTTAAAACAATAGTAATAATTCATCACAGTGAGACAGTTTATTACCGTTCACTTTTAGAAGACTTTCTGTGGATTCTGTCCGATTATCAGTCTTACACTTGCACCAGCCCTCATCTAACACTGACACTTGATAGATGGTCTTTTCTCCTGCTCCGTATAATGGATTGTTTCTCTGTTGAAGAGGCGATCCATCTTTGTAAAAGGTAGCTTTCATCGAATGACTTGTAATTGTGTACAATTCTTACAGCGCAGAGCCACCAAGTGACTGTTGCAGCTCTCAGAGGCAATACCAAGAAACACAACATTAGTCAGTCAGGTTCAGACGGTTGTAAATGACTGTGTCACCTGTTGGTTTGTCCCCCTCATCAGAGTGATCTTCTTCTCCATAATTCTGCTCTGTTAAAATGATCAAATAGGTAACAGCCTCTTTGGTAATTGTGCAGTTTCATATCAAGATCAGCATCAGCACTCCCTACAGACATATGAATACAAAAACTCTGAGAGACAAAGTGTTGGGGAGAAGTAAACTAATTAATTATAACACACAATGAATGATCAAACAAATACATTCTGCAGTGACTTACTGAGTACATCATAATCCAAGTAGTTAAATAAGTACTTAAGTAAAAATGAATATATTATTATTTCAATTGTACCATTGCGTCTCTTCTCTGTCTGCTTTTACTGTCCCAGCCCCGCTTGCTTTTTTTTCTTTGCTCCTGACTGCAGTGAAGGCATGTCGAGTCAAATGTTCAGATAAGTTGTTGAGAGTTTTTTAGAAGTTGCTTTGCTGAGTATGACTTGATCAAGACTGATACATTAGGTGACATATAGGACATAATCAGTCAATATAGAAAAGATAACTAGTCACCTTCAGCATGTCCGTACAGGAGTGTATTCAGCACTAAAATAAAGATTCAAACTTCATTAGACCAGAATCAAATACAAAATCCAGGTGCAGTTTCATCAGTGGCAACTATTGTTTATCAATCAACAGTATCACACATTTCTGTGATGATATTCTGCTACACAGCTACAGAGGTGGGAAACACATTTAAAACTCTTCAATATATAGAGGCCGAGTAAAATAAGCAATACATGTAATTCCACAGCTATTTACATAATACCTTAGATCGTAAAATGTACATGCATTGTCCAGGTATGTGTGCAAAAACTAGTGCAAAAGTAGCTAGTTGAGTAATATACTTAACATAATCCTCCAATCTGAATCAAGACAAATCAGCAACAAAGGTCATGTGTACACAACTACTACACTGATATAAATACTGAACATCACATAGAAAGTCACAGATGTACTCACAGAATAACCCGAGCACACCGAGCAGAGTGTGCCCCATCTTCACATCCAGCACCGACACTGTCACTCTGTTTCTGATCAAACTTCCTACTTTGTATTAGTTAAAATGCAGCAGAAATAAAAGAGAAGTTACATTTCTTATAAATGTGGGAGCAGAGTTTTTCATCAACTTCTTCATCTGAGTGCAGTTCTCACTGTTTGCTTCCCTTTCACACAAAGCTCAAACAACTGCAGTGGCATTGACCGCAGTGTAATTTGACATGTTTACGCTTCCTGGCCAGGTTGATTCCTCGTCCTTATTTCACATCCAAGAAACACAAAGTCATTGGATTTAACCATATACAGTGCCTTGCTAGGTATTCACCTCCCTTGAACTTTTCCACATTTGTCACATTTTAACCATAAATGTATATGTATTTCATTGGGATTTTATGTTATAGACCAACAGCTCATGGTGCATAATTGTGAAGTAGAAGGAAAATGATACATGGTTTTAATTTTTTTTTTTACAAATAAAAAACAGAAAAGTGTGGTGTGCAAAAGTATTCATCCTCCTTTACTCTGATACCCTTAAATAAAATCCAGTGCAACCAATTGCCTTCAGAAGTCACCTAATTAGTAAATGGAGTCCACCTGTGTGTAATCTAACCTCAGTCTAAATACAGCTGTTCTGTGAAAAGTCTCAGAGGTTTGCTAGATAATATTAGTGAAAAAACAGCATCACAAAGCCCAAGGAACACACCAGACAGGTCAGGGAGAAAGTCGTGGAGAAGTTTAAAGCATGGCTAGGATATGAAAAGATATCCCAAGCTTTGAACATCTCACAGAGCACTGTTCAATCCATCACCTGGAAATGGAAATGGAGTATGGCACAACAGCAAACCTACCAAGACATGGCCATCCACCTAAAGTGACAGGCCAGGAAAGGAGAGCATTGATCAGAGAAGCAGCCAAGAGGCCCATGGTAACTCTGGAGGAGACTCCTTGTACGGCTTCTGAAGCAGACAATAACTGCACAGTTCTTCATCAAATGATCATAGTCTTGAAAAAGACTTTTTTTTTGTGGTTTCAAATGGCGGTTCTCAAGCTCTGATTCTTAAACTAATTCGACTTCTTCTGGATCAGGCGGTGATACTTTAACAATATATTAAAAATCAAAAATCAAAAAGAAAAGAATTTCGTTCTGTTAAAAACTTGACAGTGTCACTCCTGTGATCTGAGTTTAGGCTCACAAAAGTTTAATCTAACTAAACTATTTGTTTTTAATACTGTTTTTAATGTTTCAAAATTGTGTTTTACCTTCCCAAAACTTCACCATGGCTTAAAAGTGGAATTTTGTCTATGTGACAAGATGTGACATGATTATGATCACTTATCATTCAAAAAAGATTAAAACATGATTAAGGCATAAAACACACTTCAAAATACAATATACAGTAAAACCAAGGACTTATACATATTCCTTCTAGTTCTATCTTAACAAAACATGTCAGGGACATTTTACTGGTAAATAACACAAGTATTAAACACAAATCTTCAGATCTGCAGGCTCACAGAAAGGGAGGGAATGGGGTATTACCCAGACCTCAGACTCATTAAGCAATAAAACTTCATTTTGGCATAACAATAACATAGAGAAATGTGGAAAGCCTCAGTTCTATCGGTTTTCTTTACTATTCATTAATTTATTGAAATTAAGAAGGTGAGATCCTAGTTTATTGATTATTCAAAACTTATTGGAACTTGGGTGAGTATAGAGACTGCAGTGGGATTGGAATGTCAGACACAGGACCTACAACGGTCGTAAATAACAGTTTGACACGTGAGGTGGAAGAACACACAGATTAGGTTTCCCACCTAGCATTCCCCTACTGGAGAATGTTTCAGAGGGAGAGAGATGTAGATCGGTAAGGCACATCAAATCACAACATCTGTGTTAGAAAACAGTTCTTTCTTCTGATGTGGAGAGAGAAGACTATCATGCTTGACCTCGTCTGACCTGAGGAAAAGGAGTTCATCTTCTTTTGGAGGGGGGGAGACCAGATGTGAAAATTGGTGGTAAATTACTAAAAGAAGTCTCTGATGATGTGTTTATAGCAAGAAAAACATTGTCTCTTCTTACTTGGTAAAGAGGTTTTGAGACAACCAGGCGCCTTTAGAGAAAACAGTCAACTTGGTAATTAATGACAGAAACGGGGACTCTGTGAGAGGCAGAGACAGTTTCTCCTCTACTTACCAGATCAAAAGGTGACAGGGGCTCTCAGGCCCATATGCTGGAAGAAGGAGCCAGTTTGGGTCAAAGGTAATCATGGCAGAACAGGACCTCTTTAAGATGCAGAGACGAAAGGGCTTGTGTTCCTACAATATTTTCTCTCCCTCTACTCTTGACATTTTGGGGTTTATGTTACTCCCTCCTATGGAATTTGTTTTACTTATCTTTTATTCATTAATCTTATTTGTTTATGTGTTTTTTTCCTTTCCAAGGCGATGAGATGTGGGGGGCTTCTTGCCCTCTGATGGCGTAGCGGGGACCTCTGCTGGGGGCGGCTTGCAGTATTCCTGAATATGACTGTAATCGCCCCAGGTTTTATGCATGCATGTACGTATGTATATGTGTGTGTGCGTGTATCTAACAGTGGCTGTTGGACTAAGAGGGGAAATGAAAGTCAAGAGGGGACATTTTTAAGGTCCCCGGTTGGACTTGCCTTAAATCATATATGTTTTTATGTGCATATATCTATGTGTGTGTGTGTGTGTGTGTGTGTGAAACCTTTCTAACAGTGGTTGTTGGAGTCGTAGCACTCACATAACAGGGGACTTGAAAGCCAACAGGGGACATTTTTAAGGTCACCGGTTGGACTTTCCTTAATCATGCTAGAATCAGAATCTCACTACACTATAATCACTCGCTCTGGACACTGCCCACATTACCGTTAACCATTTTATTTTGTTTGTTATTTTTTTGTTTGTTTGTGTTTGCTTTTGTTGTTCTTTCTGCACTATTATGTAAACTAATTATTTTTAATTTACTATATCAGTTCTTTGTACACATTCAGTACCCTAAAAGATCCTTTAAAACCCTTTTGGGAAACCGCAGAATTTTGCTGTTTATTCAACTGTAGAATCTTATCTGTAAATCTAATAAAAAGGCAAGGATACAAACCAGGAACAACATGGGGAATGAAAAACAGGGAGACACGACAGGGACATGAATCCATGAGACACAGGAACAGAGCAGAACAAGAAAGGAGATTCAACAGCAGGAAGCACACCGACTATATACACAAGGGCTGAATAATTAATAGGACACAGATGAACACGGGAAAAGGGTGAGAAGCCACACAAAGGGAGGAAATTGAAAGTTAAAAAGGACACATGAAGGCAGAACTTCAAAATAAAACAGGAAACAAAAAAGACAATTTAACCATGACAGAAAATACAAAATAAAGCAACATTATGTAGAAATTGGAATTTTGTGCGATTTGGCACCCCACAGTTTCTGAGTGCAAAAACAGTCGTAAATCTCAGGTGTGTAACAAACTGTCAGATGAAGCTCATTACATCATAACAATGTTGTGTTGAAAACTTGTATGTTGAAGTCAACATGTATGTAACGCTGTGATCCTACCCTCTCACTGATGGTATACAGTGTATATGTGTACAAGTTACATAGATATTTTAAAGTTTCCAAATCTTAAGCAGCAGGATGTTTGGATGATTAAGATCAACACTTTAAGACACACTGACATTAACGGACATGATCATTGCTACAGGGCTCTGTGGCAGTTTGGCTGTGCAGTCAAAAAAGGAATTAAAACACAACTGACAGCTTACTGCTGGAAAACAAACTGTTTATTGATGTAGAAAATATTCAAAAGATTATAAAATACGATGAATATAAAATACTTTGAGGTGAAAAAATACACATAATACCTCTCAGTTAACTTAAAAATGACAGAGAGAAAACATACATACTGTACATGCAATAGGAGATGTTGTTTCATAGCAGATTATTACTTCTATCAAAAGTCAGTGTTGACATCTATCCTGGATCTAACACTTAACAAAGACGCTGACTTTAAAGCTGGTACCCTGCTACACATGCTCAAACATATTGTATCAAACTTGCATTCAATATTTCCCACAGAAACTGAACAAAAACAAAAAACTTTGTTCTTTACCTTTTACCTCACATATAATGGTTACCTTTTCACCTTGAATAGCCATCGCTCACCTTACATACTGACATTCTCTTTTGACCTTACATATCATTACACCTGAGAATATGTGTGAGTTATGATGTGACCTGAGCGTGAACTTGTGTCAGTTACAATCTGACGTGGGGTCAGCAGTGACCTCGGCTCATTTAAGGGAACTGTGTTGGTCCAGAATAAACGTTCTGTTCTCAGGACACTTATCAGTTCACTGTAGGTACTGAGGTGTTTTCAACACCGTCTCATCTTCTGCTCTGAACCTCCCTTTGTGTCTCATTATCATTGTATTCTATAAACTGAGACTTTCTCTGTAGCTCTTTGTCAGACTCACCCAGAATGCCCTGATGTGAAGAGCGCTGACCTTTCAGCTGAAACACGCTGACTCTGTTATTCTCTATTTTTCGGTCTTACTTTACAAAATACTGTTTGTTATTTGGACAGCGCAACTGCACACAGTGATTCCATAAAAGCTGTCAAAGTAGGCAGATGTCGTTTTTCATGTTGTCGTCCGTTCCATTGGTTTAGTTGGTGCAGATTTCTTTACTGAGCTAAAAGAAAAAGCAAAGTATACAAAAAAGAAATTGAAGTTTATGTGAGGAATCTTTATGATCAATAAAATAATGTGCAAGATTATTGGATTAATTTGAAATATAAATATGTTTTAAACTAAAGGACTGTCAATAAATAATTTACAGTTAATTGTCTTATTCTAGTATTTCTAACAGCTCCATGGTAAATAAAAAGGTATAAACTGTACCATGTTCAGCTTCTTGACGGCCTCTGATTGTTTCATAGAGACGAACATCACCTGCAGAAATAAATATCAAGACAAGGTTAGTTTACAAAACTGATTAAACAACTTAGATTATTTTCAGGCCACCTAAACATAATATGTAAAAATGCTTACCATGGTGGAGAATGGAGTAATTATCATTCTCGTAGTCCACATCTTCTGCATTGGCGCTCTCAGACTGGACTGGTCTACAACACGTATCAGATACAATACATTTAAATAAGAACATAAAAATGTGTTGATGTTATGTTCAAAATGAGATGAGAGAGTGTTGCACCAACCTGACAAAGAATGAATCTGTGAAAAAGACATTTGTTGTTAGATGTGTAACTCACTCTAAAATATGTCATTTCAGACAAATAAATATGCTCAAGGATTGTCAAGAAGTCACTTACAGTTAAATTAAATTGTCTTATTCTAGTATTTCTAACAGCTCCATGTTAAATAAAAAGGTATAAACTGTACCATGTTCAGCTTCTTCATGGCCTTTGAATGTTTCATAGAGACAAACATCACCTGCAGAAATAAATATAAAGACAAGGTTAGTTTACAATACTGATTAAACAACTTAGATTATTTTTAGCTAAACTAAAACATAATATGAAAAAATGGTTACCATGGTGGAGAATGGAGTAATTATCATTCTCGTAGTCCACATCTTCTGCATTGGAGCTCTCAGACTGGACTGGTCTACAACAAGTATCAGATACAATACATTTAAATAGGAACACAAAAATGTATTGATGTTATGTTCAAAATGAGATGATGTGTTGCACCTACCTGACGAAGCATGAATCTGTGAAAAAGACATTTGTTGTTAGATGGTTGTTATACTGCTGTTCTATCTCATGAGATCAGAGCATGTGTGTGTATTTGAACACTTAAAAAACATCTAATTACAGAAAAAGGAGTTCTCACCATTGGACGCTCTGTAGCAAAACAAAATGAGCAGAGGAATAACAAGAACGATTCCACAAACCAGCCCAACAATCAACATAATAGGAAATGAGGAGCTTTCAGGCCTGGACACTGCTGTAAAAACAGTAAATATTAACTATGAATAAACTTATATAACATGTTTGTAAAAGTGAATTTACAAAGTGCTTTAATAAATGAAACATTTGTTGTCCAGAGGCTTTAATTAATATCAGAGTCAACTTAATCCAACAGGTGAAGGTGTCCAAAACTAAAACTACTTTGAAATCAGTTCAGTATTCAGCTGAATTTATTTCACACACAGAAACAGTTCACATTAAAAAGAAAATGGAAAAGTCATTTTAATCCTACTCACCCTGAACTGACATCCAGCTCTGTGCTGACTCTTGTCCTGAGTGTTGACACTTGTAGAATCCTTCATCTGACGTTGACACTGCAGAGATATTTAACTCCCATCTGGTGTCATTTTGAATTAGTTTCTCATTGTGATAGAAAAACACAGTGGACTCAAATGTTTGTCTTCTTAATTTGCAGCTCAGACTAACAGAATCTCCCTCAGTCACAGGACGGGCAGGGCTCAGCAGGGTCATATTTTTATCTGTTAAACAGTCAAAGAATACGAGGTTTCAGTCAGAGATCAGCTGGTCGAGGAACTTGAGAAAAGATACATACTGGCTTTTATTTCTTTGACTTTTCTCATTTATTTAAAAGTGATCATAAAATCTGATGTTGTATCTTCATACACCTTGTGTGTCTTACTGTTCAAGAACCCTTTCAGCTGCTGAATCTGCAACCTCACAGCTAAATGTCACTAAATCCTTCACACTGGACTTTAAATGGTGATCATGGACCTAAAAACTGAAGAACACATCAGCCACAAATCTATATTCTATATTTATACATGGTTTAAATCACAGTGTCATTAAACACTTAACTATGTTAATTAAGTGATAACAATTAATTACTAGAGAGATCATGAAGCAAAATGTTGGGCAGAACTCTTAACATGTCAGTGTACTGTACTCCTCAACACACAATGGGATGTTTGAAATAATAAGTCAAAGAAAAAACAAAATATAATAAAATCATACTGTGTATAGTGATGTTGACTGTGTTGCTGAACTCTTCTGATCCAGACTCACACCAGTACACTGCATCACTGCGGCAGTTAATATTTAGTTTGCATGTAGATCCCGTCATTGTCCCCCAGGTGGTGCAGTCTGACAGGTATCTGTCCTCAGTTAACCTCTTCACTCTCCACTCAGTAGAGTTTCCCTCACAGCTCAGTGAGACAGAGTCAGAGGTGAAGTGTTGAGCTCTGTCAGGACTCACTGTGAGAGACGCTGATGAGTGAAAATCTGAAAAACAACATGTGATAAGAGGTCAAACAGAGACACAGAGATCTTTAGATATAAAATGTCTCAATTCAAATAGTCATAATATTTGTTTTTTAGTATTTTGGTAGAATTTGATTTGTACTTTGACCTCCTGCTACCATTTTGAATACATTTCATATGATAGATAACAAAGTGACTACAGCTGCTGTTAGCAGTAAGAAGATATCCAGACTAAAAGTGCTTTTTGCAAATGAGAGTAAAGTTTTAGCCAAGATATCATATCTCTCTTTTAGTGTTTTATGTTAAAGAGTGAGGACAGAAGATAACAAGTAAATTCCACGCAGTAAGGTTGAAAGTGTGAAGTCTATCTTGATGCAAGCGAGAGAGACAAGATCATAAGACCACAGTATTTTTCATCATCATTTAGACAAAAGGTGAACAGAGCTGATATGACATCCATTTCTTAAGAGATAGAAACAGACTGACCTGCAGACCAGACAAACTGAGGTTGACTGTAATCAGTGTAATACACTGGATCTCCTCTTCCAGCTCTGCACACATATCCTGCTGTGTGTGTCTGTCCATGAACAATGTAGGAATCCTGTTCAGTCCCACTGCTGCTGCTGCCAGGTAGCAGCTCATAGCTGTAGGAGTTGTGTGATGGATCAGGAACAGTCTTATACCAGTAGAACCTCCATCCTGCAGATTGATCTTTAACTCTGCAGTTCAGAGTTACTGAGGCTCCAGCACTCAGCCATGATGGAGACACAGTGAGGACAGACTGGGGTTCTGTTTGAAAATGATTTTTCAGAATGAAAACAGGTATTCATAGAGGATCAAATACATTCTGTACAATCAGTACATACTGAAGATTTACTTAAAAAATATAAATATGACCCAAAACAGCCTTTTCATGAACTGTATCATTTTCTTTTTTAAGGAAATGTGATGTGACTTACTGTCTGATACTGTCAGTTTGAAGGGATCACTCCAATCTGTTGAAGACTTTTCTCTTTTTTTTCTGCCCTTACACCTGTAGACTCCACTGTGGGATGCAGAGACAGATCTAATGCGGAGTTCATTTAGATTTGAAGGTTTTTCTGAGCTGGTTGTTCTCCATTCATACTCCCACTCAGTGTCTCCTCCATCTTTGATCTCACATCTGAGAGTGATCGTCTCTCCTCTGTATATTTCAGACCAGTTTGGCTGCAGAGTCACAACAGCCTTGTTTGGAACTGTTCATGTTCAAGAATTCACAGAGAGGAATCAAAAAATGACACAAAGTTAAATCTACATCATGTCTTTTTTCCAATCAATCAATAAATATAAATACAATATATATAAAATGTCAAACTCACCATTTTTGTAGATACTGACTGAATCACTGTACTCTGTGTAGTAAAATGGCTCTCCTCTTCCTCCTCTGCACCAGTAGACTTCTTCCTCTGAGACTCTGATTGGTGCAGCTGAGAGTTGAGAGGTCAGAGGTTCAGATGTTTTCTCTCCTCTGTACCACAAGTATTTCCAACCAGATGATGATGCGTTCACAGAGCAGGTCAGGGTCACACTGCCCCCTACAGGAATGTCTCCGTAATAAGCCCTCAGTTCAGCCTTTGGTCTGTTTGCTGTTGTTGAAAGACAACTGTTTAATGATCAATGATTAAAGTGCAGCATCATTCCAGCCTGTAATTATTTGAGATGCTTTTGTCATTCCTGATGGAAAAACTACAGAACTCTGATAACTGGCTGCTTTTCAGTAATTTTGTTCCAATGCTAAACATTTTTTTCCTAAATATTTCAGTTCATTTAAGTAGGTAAGTAAGTAAGTAAGTAAGTAAGTTAGTAAGTAAAACTTTATTTATATAGCACCTTTTTGACACAGAGATCCAAAGTGCTTTCTAAACAACAAATAGATAAACATAGCAGCACACAAAAATGCAAACTAAGAGAGAAAGAAGGACTAACAGGGGAAGATAAAACAAAAGGGAGGGATAAATAAAAAAAGGCACAACAGATGAGAAAACAAACAAGGAAATCTAGAAAAAAAGGCTTGCCTGTATAAGTGGGTTTTAAGACACTTCATTACTGTTGGAGAGAAATGCATCCTTTTGTTTGCATTAAAACATGACATTTTCATTATGAATGACAAATAGTCCAACTCACATGATACTGTCAAGATGATGACATCACTCCACTCTGTCAAGTAATATACTTCTCTTCTTCCTTTACACTTATATTCTCCACTGTGAGCATCAGTAGCTCTGATAATCCGGTAATTATTGTGTGTTGGAGGTGTGTTTAAGTTGTCTGGTGACCATTCATAAGTCCACTCAGTGTCTCCTCCATCTTTGATCTCACATCTGAGAGTGATCTTCTCTTCTCCGAATATTTCAGACCAGTTTGGCTGCAGAGTCACAACAGCCTTGTTTGGAACTGTTCATGTTCAAGAATTCACAGAAAGAAAAGAAAAATTAAAAAGTTAAATCTACATCATGGCAGTTTTCTAATCGATTAACAAATACAAACTGAATATATGATTTAAAATTCTGTTTCCGAAACAAATGTCAAACTCACCCTTTTTGTAGATAGTGATTGAATCACTGTACTCTGTGTAGTAAACTGGCTCTCCTCTTCCTCCTCTGCACCAGTAGACTCCTTCCTCTGAGACTCTGATTGGTCCAGCTGAGAGTTGAGAGGTCAGAGGTTCAGATGTTTTCTCTCCTCTGTACCAGAAGTATTTCCAACCAGATGATGATGGGTTCACAGAGCAGGTCAGGGTCACACTGCCCCCTACAGGAATGTCTCTGTCATCAGCCCTCAGTTCAGCCTTTGGTCTGTTTGCTGTTTGATTTAGAACAAAGACATAAAAATGGAAATTAATGTCACCGTGTTTTTTTTTTTCAGTTCCTACAGACAAGAAAAACATATAGACAAGACTTTCACATTAATATTAACACTGAATTAATCTATAAATACTGGACACATATTAGTATAAACCTGGCCAAGGAGCTCTCTTACATGTCATGCCTCTCTCTCTTTTCCTGGGTTTCTTAATGAATTAGCTGCTGCACTACTGAATGTTACATTTGTGAAGGTAAAACCTTGTGTTTAAGTGTTGAAGAGCCAAGTTGAACACTTTCACTGTGGTTTTTCATTGTTGAAAGACAACTGTTTAATGATCAATGATCTGTAGCCTCTTATCCTTTGCAGGGTCACAGGGTGATTATCCCAGCTCACATTTGATGAGAGCGAGGTTACATCCTGGACAGACTGTCAGTCTATCACACAGTGAACACAGAACACAGACAACCACTGACACTATCACTTACAGGAAGTGTGGACTACTCAAGTGATTCATCTGAACTAACCTGACTGCTGATTAACCTGAGTTAACTCAACCAGTTGGCTGAATGTGTCTTTCACACCCAGAACCTTCTTACTGTGGAGAACAGTGTTAAAGTGCAGCATCATTCCAGCCTGGAAGTTATTTGAGATGCTTTTGTCGTTCCTGATGGAAAAACTACAGAACTCTGATTACTGGCTGCTTTCAGTTGTTTTGTTCCAATGAAATAGAATGTTAATTTTTAAATCATTCAGTTAATTTAAGAGACTTCACTACTGTTGAAAAAAAATGTTTTCTGCTGTTTAATTTAGACTCATGAAAACATTAAACATGTTCAGTATGAATGACAGAAAGTCCAACTTACATGATACTGTCAATGTGATGACATCACTCCAGTCTGTTGAGGAATATGAGTCTCTTCTTCCTTTACACCTGTATTCTCCACTGTGAGCCTCAGTACACTGATACTCTTGTATTCATTGTATGTTGGAGGTGTGTCTAAGTTGTCTGGTGACCATTCATACGTCCACTTAGTGTCTCCTCCATCTTTGATGTCACATCTGAGAGTGATCGTCTCTCCTCTAAATATCTGAGGCCAGATGTGTTGAAGGGTCAAAGTGGCCCCGTTGGAAACTGTTGACATAAAAATAAACTGAACAGATAAAATGCCATCATCTTCTGTTATAATCACTGTTTTCATTATGTGAATGCATGTTATTCTGTTCTGCAGCAAACATTTCAAAACCAACTCATCACTAACACACCAGTAATATTGTTGAAATTAGCAGAAGCTACTCAAAGGTCAGTGAAGTGCCAAGCAGTGTTAACAGTAGCAGCTGCTGAAGGGATAAGAGCTTCCAGAGTTCAACAACAGTCTCCAAAAATACAAGCAGCCTTCAGCAGGATGCATTTAGTTCAGACACTAGACTGTTTTGTCCACAGCAATATGGAAGAACATTTTCATTGTCCCTCTGTGTTAGTCTTGTGTCTAATGTCTAGTTCCTCATGCAGGCTGGATTCTAGATTTTTTTCCTAAATAGTTAAAGGCAAAAGGTAAAAGGCATTCATGAACACATCAACACCTTTTCAAAATCAGGATTTAAAGTTTGTTTTGCTTAAAATCTGGTCAACATAAAGACATGTAGTTATTTTGGCATTAATAACATTAATGTTTAACTCCCAGCAGAGAGATGGAAAGAAGATTAAAAAAGTGTACAAAACTGTAAAATTACAGACATTATCTGTAAACCAACAATCCACCTGTTATTTTAAGTATTATGAGAGTAACCATGACAAACTACATTCATTTCTCTTCTTTTTTTTTTTTTAGCAGAAAAATGCTTTATTAATTTTACATTATCCTTTCTGTGTTCTTAAATTACATTAAAATGTGTGTAGAATAACAGTAATTATCTGTAATCAAATATGTAGCCTGGTATATCAAAGTTTATGTCCATACTAACAATCTTAACACTTATCTAATTTATTTGTTTATTAATTGAATTGTTTGTTCCACCTAAAAGTTTGTTTATCCTGTAGTTAGGGTTAGGGTTAACCCATATAACTATTTAATTTAGTTGTTTATTAATTATGTGTCTGTCTTAATTAATTAACTGCTTACTTTATTAATTATCGTTTTGTTTTATTTTCATTTATTGTTCATGTATTTGTTTGTTAATTGAATTGTTTGTTTTCCCTAAAATGTGTTTATTCTGCAGTTCTTGTTAATTGTGTCAATAATTAGTTGTTTATTGACTATATATTTGTTTAATTATCGTTTTGTGTTATTTTAGTTTATTGTTCATTTATGTGTTTGTTATTTAAATTGTTTGTTCTTCCTAATATTTGTTCATTTTGTAGTTATTTATTTATATTGGTTTTGTAAACAATTCGTTGTTTATTGATTATATATGTTTTAATTAATTAATTAATTAATTACTTTATTTGACTATAGTTTTGTTTTATTTTAGTTTGTTGTTCATTTATTTGTTTATTAATGGAATTGTTTGTTCCCCTACTAGTTTGTTTATCTTGTAGTTCTTTGTTTATTGTATACATAATAAGTTGTTTATTATATATTTGTCTCAAGTAATTAATTAAGTACTTTATTAAATCATTGTTTTGTTTTATTCTAGTTTATTGTTAATTTATTTGTTCATTAATAGAATTGTGCATTCTCCCTAATATTTGTTTATTTTGCAGTTCTTGTTAGTTGTGTAAATAAATAGTTGTGTTATTTGTCTTAATTAAAAAAATTACTTTAATTATCGTTTTGTTTTATTTTAGTTTATTGTCAATTTATTTGTTTGTTAATTGAATTGAATTGTTTGGTCTCTCTAATAGTTGTTTATTTTGCTGTTCTCATTAATTGTTTGAATAATTAGCTTTTTATTAATCATATATTTGTCTTCTTTTATTAACTGATTGCTTTATTTAATTATCGTTTTGTTTTATTTTAGTTTATTGTTCATTTATTTGGTTCTTGGTTTAATTGTTTGTTCTTCCCAATATTTGTTTATTTTGTAGTTTGTTTATTTATTTATTTATTAGTTGTGTAAATAATTAGTTTTTCGTTGATTATATATTTGTCTTAATTAATTAATTTGTTACTGTATTTAATTATCATTTTGTTTTATTATAGTTTGGTTGTTCAATTATTTGTTTGTTAATTGAATTGTATGTTCTCCCTAATCCTTTGTTTATCTTGTAGTTTTTTATTTATTGTGTAAATAATGAGTTGTTTATTAATTATATATTTTGTGTTAAGTAATTAATTAAGGACTTAATTTAATTACGGTTTTGTTTTGTTATACTTTATTGTTCATTTATTTGTTTATTGTTAGCATTGTGCGTCCTCCCAATAGTACTTATTTTGTAGTGTTTTATTTATTGTGTAAATGATGAATTAATAATTACTTAATCACTTTGTTTAATTGTCATTTTGTTTTCAGCTTAGTGTTCATTTATCTGTAATAGTTTTACTGCAATAATAGAGTCACACTCCTTCCGGTGTGCACCATGGGATCTTCTTTCAGAAAAGGTTTGCATGGTAGTCAATGGTGAGAGACAAATTATTCCTTGAGCCTGTTTGAGTTGAGCCACACCCCAAAATAGCAAACAGCAAACTCCTCATGGTTGTTTAAATAAATGGTGGTAAAAAGAAAAAAAAAAAGTAAGTTTATAGTAAGGACTTTTCAGTGGTACTTACTTTGTCCTTTTTCCCTCCCCCACCCCCAGATGCACCAATGATCCAGGTGATTACTGGCAATTTGGAGGAGGGTTCTTCCTTGCATCTGTTGCATTGTCACTTCTGGTACAGATTCATTGAACTTCTGTGGTATGTTTTGATTTTACTTAATAGTACACTGTATATTCAAGGTTCTAAATCAAGAATGTAATGCTTGTCCACAAATACTACAAATATTATCAGAGCTACAGTATACAGAGCCCCCAATGGTCCGGAGAATATCAGGAGAATGTAACTGAATTGGAAAATACAAGCTAAAACACAACAGACCACAACCCCTTCAGCCCAAAAGCTCTCCACCTTTTTCAAAGGTGAAATCATGATCTCATTATAATAGTACTGTTAGTACAGACAGCTAGTACAGACAAGATACACATATGGAGAAATAGAATTTTTAGTTTTTCAGTTCCTCCTGGGGGGCTCGGAAGAACTGTTTGTGAATAATTGGTCAAGGTTGTAAATTTACAACTTAATACATTAAAGAAAGGGGTTTTAGAATCAACAGTGTGTATTTCATTCGGAGTTAATTTTTCCACCCTACTTTAATTGAAACAGTGAAAATATTTAGGGTTTTGTTTGGCAGTCTTAGCTGCCAGTCATTTGACTGTTTTTCCAATGTGAATTTTAAGGCTTATTAAAGGTGTTTGATCACAGTTTAGGAAATATCTGTAGAATAACGGTGTTTTTCTGCAGAACTTTTAACATTGCCACTTTATTGATGGTGTTTGACTGTAACAATTTAGAGAAAATGTATAAAATTATGGTATTTTTCTGCAGAACTTTTAGCATTGTCGGTATTTTTCTGCATAGAATTTAATGAACATTTCTGTAAAAGTAATGTTTCTGGACTTTATTTGAAATAGGATATTTTACTTTAATATTACGGTTTTTAGTTGGCAGCCGTAGCTGCTAGTTATTGACCGTTTTTTTTTTGCAGTTTTTTTTTCAGTGCAGGTACTGTAATGTCATTGTGATTAATCAAAACGAAATTAATAGTTTAATGATCATTGTTGGAGAAGAGTATTAGCTCGCTAGCTTACTTGATGATAGCAGCATTGTTTAATGATCAATAAATAGCTGAGTCGATGTGTGTTAATGTTACTCCACCTTAAATTAATCAGGGACGTTTGGAAAGTAAACGTTAGGCCGGTTCAGGTGTTATTTTACAGGTGTCTTTCCTGCTTGTATATCAGTTGAAATTCTATTAGTTTTCCATCCCCTTTGCAAGCCTTCGGTTTATTGTGTCACAGTGTATGTTTGTTAAAGTATACATCACTGTTAAAGTGCAGTTAAAGTGTATTACTGTTAATACTACAAACCTTAGCTTTCCCATATCATTCATAGGCGAAATATATATACGCTGCACTTGCAATCTGGTTAGACTGAATTGTATTGTGATGACAATAAAGTTGAATGAATCTCATCATATTTTCATTATTAGTCTATATTAATCTAATGTATAGCACACGTCAAGCATCTGTTTTTTTTTTGTTTTTTTACATATGGTCACATATACTTCTCTTCTCTCTTCAGATGCAATTCTAAAATATTTCACCAGCTCCTGTCCTTCTACATCAGCATAGCAGAGGGACACAGCATCAGGACTAAAGGCACCAACAGACCTGCTGACTGGACATATCTTCTAACTGAAAAAGTGAGATGAGAGTTGGTTCACAGAGGACCATTTCAAATAAAAAAGCAGTTACACATTTCCTAAAAACAAAGATGGGAGAGTGTCAACATGACTTTTGAAACAGAGTCTTAGTCAATGGGGAAAAAAATCAAAAGAAGCTGGCTGATGCACTCAAACAGAAATGATAGCTTGCACTGCTTCTGCTGCAAAACTTTTTCTCCAAAAGAATACAGACTAAATAAGGAAAGGACTAAAAGACTGGAAAAATGCAATCCACGTGCTGAAGGTTCATTAGGATAGCCAGGAGCACAATACCCACATGGCAACATGAAAGGAGTTGGAGGTCGTTTTGCAAAGCGGCTGACAATAGAGAGAGACGGCACTCTGAGGCTGAGAGATAATATGTTTGCTTAATGCCTTGTGTATATTGTATTTTTATCAATTGTTTCTTTCTTCAGTTTTTATTTGGTTTGATATTTTTGACTTAAAAGAAATAAAATCTTGAATACATACATGCAGTTTCTGCGTGAGTGTATGAAAATTGATTGTGAAATTGACTACGATGCAGGGGGCGCTAAGATTTTGCCTAGGGCACCAAATTACTCAGGGCCGGCACTGACTCTCAGCACAACATGCTGATTGTGTGTTTTCCCAGCCACCTCCACTTCCTCTTGTTCATAACTACAGTATTAGCAGCAGTACTGTGTAAACTTTTCCTCATGAACAATCTCCTTACAAAAGATGATTGGCACTAGATACACAAAGAGTAAATTAGTAAAAATTTCTGTAGATTTCATTAAAAATATATTTTAATAAGCAACACAGTAGCAGAATAGTGTTTGATTTCAAAGGAAACAGTCCACAAATCCTATATTCAACTCAGTGTTTTTCACCCAATTCCAAATAAAACTGAACAGCATGGGAAGCATCCTCAAATCTTTGTTTGTGTTAATAATTTGAAGGAGGTCAAACCAGTAGCCCATTGTTGACATGATGAATGAACCTTATTCCTTTTTTTGTTTTCAGAAAAGTGAGAGGTACTGGACTAACATGAATAACAATCATTTTCCCTTCACACTTTGAACATTGCTTAAGAACATAAAGACTGTAGGTTGTTTATTCCATCAGAAAATATTATACTCACCAGTCTCATAAATGACGACTGCATTACTTTCAGGTGTGACAACATCTGGTTCATTTCTCAGTCCTCTGCAGGTGTAGTTGCCTCCTTGTGAGATAACTCTAAATGATTCATCAACATTTTCGGTCTGAAGAGAAGTTTTCCGAGAATATTCTGAGGTCCGTTTGAACCACTGATATTCAAAGCCAGCAGGATCTTTCACCGAACATGTTAGTGTCACACTGCTCCCCTCTCGTATGTCTCTGCTGTCTGCTGTCAGTGTGACTCTACGTCTACCTGCTGTTAAGTTTACAAAAACAGGAAAGATTTTTAATACATTACACAATGGAGATCTTATTGTTTAATTAACTGGTTTGTACCCTTGTGACAACATCCGTTTAAAAATAAAGACCTCAGTCTGTAAGGATTAATAAGTAATGTAGGATTTATTGACAAACTTCACAGGATGATGACAGTGAAATTCAACTGAAAGCTCAGAAAAGCTAGTAAGTGTATAGGTTTTGTTAATTTATGCTTTCTAACGAAGCATTTTGCACAGCTTTTTCTACACAGCTTCAGTCAACCAAACTAAAGCAGCTTTACAGTCACTAAACTTGTTCCAGTGTGAAGTCAGTGGTATCATGCAGAGCTACACTTTCCAAGTAGCTTCCTTTAACAACTGAGCACTAATCCAGTCGTTTCATAATGTGCACTGAGTAAAATGAAACATATATAGAAAACACAACTGCAAAAACAAGTGATCAAGAGTGATACAGTAGGAGACATATAGGACAAACATAATCAGTCAATATAGAAAAGATAACTAGTCACCTTCAGCATGACCGTACAGGAGTGTATTCAGCACTGAAATAAAGATTCAAACTTCATTAGACCAGAATCAAATACAAAATCCAGGTGGAGTTTCATCAGTGGCAACTATTGTTTATCAATCAACAGTATCACACATTTCTGTGATGATATTCTGCTACACAGCTACAGAGGTGGGAAACACATTTAAAACTCTTCAATATATAGAGGCCGAGTAAAAAATAAGCAATACATGTAATTCCACAGCTATATACATAATACCTTAGATCATATACTGTACATGCATTGTCCAGGTATGTGAGCAAAAACTAGTGCAAAAGTAACTAGTTGAGTAATATACTTAACATAATCCTCCAATCTGAACCAAGACAAATCAGCAACAAAGGCCATGTCTATACAACTACTACACTGATATAAATACTGAACATCAAACAGAAAGTCACAGATGTACTCACAGAATAACCCGAGCACACCGAGCAGAGTGTGCCCCATCTTCACATCCAGCACCGACACTGTCACTCTGCTTCTGATCAAACTTCCTACTTTGCATCACTAAAAATGCAGGAGAAATAAAAGGGAAGTTAAATTTCTTAGACATGTGAGAGCAGAGCTTTTTATCAACTTCCTCGTCTGAGTGCAGGTGTGACTCTGTTCTTGCTTCCCTTTCACAGAAAGCTCAAACAACTGCAGTGGCATTGACCGCAGCATATTTTGACATGTTTATGTTTCCTGTCCACTGTGAATAAATTATGAGCTCATCTCTCTTGCAAAGGTTTGTTCCTCATCCTTATTGCACATCTTAGAAACACAAGCTCATTGGATTTAATCATATTCACATTAACATTTTATCGTTACGCCGTCCAACAGTTCTTGCATCCACAGTGACTGTCTTTCAATGAAGGTGTGGTGTATTTTGTGTACACACAGTGCAGTCAGAAATTATAAAGGTACCTCCACCTTTATCACATTTTGTTATGTTGAATTATGCTGAAATCAATTAAATTCCGTTTTTCCTCATAAATCTACGCTCAGTAACTCATAATGTCAAAGCACAAAGTAGTCAGGCCCCTTCTGGTGGACCTCATGGGACCTTATTTCAGAAAGAAAATGTACAGTAGTGATGGTGAGAGACAATGGAACAGAGCAGAGCTATGAGAGAGGAGCTTTCTGCTCTATTCATGCCCATTTCTCTTCATGAGACTATTTCAGTTTTTCTCCGAGCTCAGTCACTTCCTGTGGATGAAGTTGTGGCAAAACCACCTTAAAGTGAGACCATGCAAAGGTTTCTTACTGGTCCCCCAAAATTGTCAAATTAAAAAGTGGCATGAACAGCAATTATTGTACATCCATACATACATCAAATAGGTTAATAATGAGGCAAAATCTAATCAAATGAACAAATGTTAAAACAAACTGTAACGAGTTTCGGCGTGAGACGAACACGCAAAGCCAGTTCTCATCAACATGACTGAAATATAAACTTTTCAGTTCCTTTTCACACATATGACGTGATGCCGTGACACCAAGAATGAGACAGTGCCATCATTCACACCTCAGAGGTGTTTTTTTTTTTTGTTTTTTTTCCTTGTAGTTGAATCTGAGTCGTGGAAAGCAGGGGGACATTTTCAGCTGTGAAAGATTCAAAGAACATGAAAAGTTGACAGAGTTGTTATTACTTAGAGAGAACTACAACTCTTTGAGAATGAGGCTCACAGGTAACCTTGACTTGGCATCCTGGGACTTCACTACAGCCGCCCTCGTCTCAGAGGTAAAAAGGAGCACATGCATTGTGTCAGTATAAGTTAGTGTGGTTTGACGCCCCCCTGTGGTGATCTGTGGAAAAAGCTTTTATTTCACCTGTACAGTGACTGGAGTCCATCAAGTACACTGACTGACTTACTCATCAACCTGATGATGTTCATTTAAAATAAAGTTTAAGATGTTTCATTGACCTGTCTCTGTATTAACTTAAATCACATCTTCTTATTATTGCTACCTGGTAAACTCACACTGGTACACTGTATTACCATCCTTTAAGAAGAAGAAGACTCCCTGTACAGCTCAGTGCTTCACCAGACATTGAAGGCCGTGCTACACACTGATTGTCTTGAGTTTAAAGGACTGGGATGAGGGGCTTCACCTGCAGATGTTTGCCATTAGGGAAGTGGTACAGGAGTCTCTTGGGTTTGGTCCTGCAGAGTTGGTGTTTGCCCATACTGTACGTGGTCCCTTGAAGCTGTAGAGGGAGAAGTGGCTGTGTGAAGGGACGGAACACAATGTGCTGGAATATGTCAGTAACTTCAGGTTGAAACTGCGTCGGGCTTGTGAGACAGCTAGTGGCAATCTTGAGGCAGCACAGGCCGGATGAACAGATGGTGTCGCTGTCCGGTGCTGAAGCTGCCTCACCGTCTGTTAGTCTGCTGCTGGGAAGGTCTCAGAGGAGCTGTCCAGTGCTGAAGTGACGTGACGTTGATGTCGGTGATTCACAACCCATCAAACAGCATCCATATCAAGTAAATCCAGATAAACGTTGCAGTCTATGCAAAAAGTCAGGTCAGATCAGGTCTTTTTGCAGGTAATGGCTTTTGGTATGCGTAATGTGCCAGCCACTTTTCAGAGTTTAATGAATGTTGTCTTCTCTGGTTTGCCTTTCCCTGCAGCCCATCTTGATGAGCTTGTGGTCTGTTCGGAGTCATGGGTTGTTATTATTGAAGCTTCTGTGAGAATGTTTCTGCTGTGGCCTCTCCTTAGACTGACCTACTGAGTCCGAAGGTGAGATTTGAGTGCTCCGATGTCTGTCAGCCAGGGTTTGAGCAGACAGAGCCTCTCAGTGGCTGCGCCTGTCCTTTACACACCTCGTTCAGACCTGCGGTTTAAGTTAGCTGTCGATGCAAGTGACACCAGTGTGGGTGCTGTTCTCCTCCAAGAGGACTCTGATGGGGCTGAGCGCCTGATTTCTTACTTTTCAAAGAAGCTAGACCGTCACCAGAAATGGTATCAACGTTTATATTGGCTCCTCTAGTGTTCCTGTGATCATTAATGCGGATTACAACCTCCTAGTTGTGAAAATGGAAAGTTAAACCGGACATATGTGGGCAGAACTTCAAAACAAAATAGGAAAAAACAAAACTACAACTAAAACCATAACAAAAAATACAAATTAAAGCAACATTATGTAGAAACTGGAATTTTGTGTAATTTGGTGCCCCCACAGTTTATGATCGCAACAACACTGTCGTAAATCTCAAGTGTGTAACAAACTGTCAGATGTAATGTAGCTGCTGACTACAAACAAAACTCATTAGGTCATAACAATGTTGTGTGTTGAAGTCAACATGTATGTAACACTGTGATCCTACCCGCTCACTGAAGTTACACAGTGTAAGTAGGAGCCATTTGTGTGTGTGTGTGTTTGTTTCGACCACTGGGGGAGTTTGGTTTGTCTCACTGATTGCAGGTGTGTATATATAGATCAGTTAGGTTAGTTTTAGGTAGTAAGTGAAGGGAGCACATGATTTGTACCATTAATCCATCGTTAAGCCATAAGACAAGAAATATCACCACATAACTCAAAATCCTAAAACGAAAGTGCCAGTATTCATGTGCAACTTTCAATAAACGACAACAAAGAAACCTAAGACAAATTCTCATTTCTGTTTGATGGAAACGCATCAAGAATCCGCCTCTCACCTACCAAGTGACTGAATACGACAGTCACAACAGTGTACATGTGTACAAGTTACATAGATGTCTTGAAATTTCCAAATCTGAACAAGCAGGATGTTTGGATGAAAAAGATCAACACTTTAAGACACACTGACATTAAGGGACATGATCATTGCTACAGGGCTCTGTGGCAGTTTGGCTGTGCAGTCAAAAAAGGAATTAAAAACACAACTGACAGCTTACTGCTGGAAAACAAACTGTTTATTGATGTAGAAAATATTCAAAAGATTTTAAAATACGATGAATATTAGATACTTTGAGCTAAAAAAATACACACAATACCTCTCAGTTAACTTAAAAATGACAGAGAGAAAACATACATACTGAACATGCAATAGGAGATGTTGTTTGATAGCAGATTATTACTTCTATCAAAAGTCAGTGTTGACGTCTATCCTGGATCTAACACTTAACAAAGACGCTGACTTTAAAGCTGGTACCCTGCTACACAAGCTCAAACATATTGTATCAAAGTTGCATTCAATGTTTCCTACAAAAACTCAACAAAAACAAAAGGTAACAACATAACTGTAAAAATGTGTGTACATAAAACAGGGATTTAGCTTCAGTAATCTTGTGCTAAAAGAGACAACAATAAAATCCATATGAAGCCATTATTTTACATCATCTGCTAACAAATTAACTGTACAGAATACTGAGCATGTCTCATATTTCTACAGCAGTCTAATGAAATGCTGTCAGCTGTAATAAAAACTTTGTTCTTTACCTTTAACCTCACATATAATGGTTACCTTTTCACCTTGCATAGCCATCGCTCACCTTACATACTGACATTCTCTTTTGACCTTACATATTATTACACCTGAGAATATGTGTGAGTTATGATGTGACCTGAGTGTGAACTTGTGTCAGTAACAATCAATTATTTTTATTATTAACAATAAATTATTGTAAATATTGTTTTCCTTTATTGTTATTATTATTATTTTGAATTCCAAACGCTTGCTTTAGAAATATGTACACTGTTACCTCATGCCAATAAAGCCAATTGAATTGAATTGAATTGAACAATCTGACGTGGGGTCAGCAGTGACCTCGGCTCATTTAAGGGAACTGTGTTGGTCCAGAATAAACGTTCTGTTCTCAGGACACTTATCAGTTCACTGTAGGTCTTCCTCCTCTCCTCTCTCCTTACAGACCTGGAAGAAAAACACACAAAACAAAAGTATTGGGTTACTCAAGATGCTTTCTGACATGTTATTCTGGTTTGTATCCATTTAATCAGCTGTGGAAGATTTCATTACAGTATGGACGTTATACAGCAGCATTATTACCGAGAGATGATCCCGGTTTGACTTCAGAATAAACAGTTTCATCTGCTGCTGCAGGAGCTGATCTTTCTATAAATGGAGATCAGACATGGACATTGTCAGGGTTAACGTCTCCACTGGAGTAAGTAAAATTTCTACAGAATTGAGTTATGTACATAGATTGGTCTTAAACAATGCATATAATAAAGAATACATTACTTCAAAGAAATATGAGGCATAAAAACAATAGTAACAACAAACAGCTAAACCAAGACCAACATGTTGGATGATAACGGCTGCAGGTGGATGCAGACTTTACTGACCTTTCTTCTTCTTGCCTTTGCCTTTATTGTGACTGAGGACTTGGGCATACAGCAGATTGTCGTCTGAAACAGAGGGCAGATCTTAGCATGTGTTTGCTCCACAGACGTAAACACTACGGCCCTGTACGGCTGGATGGATGAACAGATGGACTGACAGGTAGAATAAAAATAAGATATATTTTGGATCCTTCCGTTTTTATTTCATGACAATACAGCAGCGTCTGATGTTTAATTGAAAATCTAAATATTTTAAAATGAGATCTCAACACAAAACCAACACCTCAGCTGCTGTGTCTTTTGTTGATCTTGTTGTTGTTTATATATTTTAAATAAATTGCAGAAAATATAAATTAACAATCACATTCTGTCTACGAAAACGTCAAACATGGAAAAACCCCAAAGTGTGAAAGGTCAGAGAAATGTGTGAGATTTATAACTCTGGTGACACCTAGCGGTAGTTTTTACTACTTACCCAAGATGACCAAGATTAACAACAAATAACAACAAATAATCACCTCCAGTAAAATGATACGCAACATTTCAAACCAAACTTTGAACATGACTGTTGTAACTGACTGTACCTGCAGCTCCTGTCCTCACATCAGAGTAAACTGCTCTCTCCTCTGGTGTTTGTTGCTTCCCTGTGAAGACAATCACATAAATCATACAGAAAAAATATAAATCAATACTTTTTACACTAAAGATATTTTTATCTACTTCCTGTATTTAGCGTACTCACCTTTCTTCCCAAGGTTTTTAAGTTCAATTGAAGAATATGTGACGTCCTGGGATCCACCTGCAACTGAAATGTACATATTTAGTTACAGGATTTTATATCGATCACTTGGAATCAGTTCTCTTAAATCATGCAGTGGTTGCATTTCTAACGTTCACTGCAGAACCTCAATAGATTCAGAAACAGCATCTGATCCAGAGTAGAACATGTGGCACATCTAGATAACAATGATGACACATGTGCTGCAGACACAGTGATGTAGATACTTGATGAAAAAGACACATTTTCAAAGTAACAACATCATTAATAGTCACGTGTCATCAAAGGTGATATTTTCCCAATGCACACTGATAATAAGGAAATTATCTAAAGCGATGCTAACACACCCCTAAGGCTGGAGGTAAAGCGATGCTTTGAGCTAAATGCTAACCAGCAGTTCAAGATGTTCTGGCTTCACTTTTGGGGAGCTGTCATGTCGTCCATCTTTATATACAGTCAATGATCCTGACTCATTTGAAGTAATGGAAGTGATCTCAGCGTGGTCAACCATAAATCTGTTCACTTAAATTTAACAGGGTGTTTCTGTAATGCATTTTTAATAAAGGGTATAAACTGTACCATGTTCAGTGTCTTCAGAGTGTTTGATTGATTCATACAGACAGACATCACCTACAGAGCAGAGAAAACGAGACACAGAGTTAGGGCTGCACGATATTGGAAAAAACTTACATTGCGATTTTTTTGAACCCTGCGATATATATTGCGATTTATTTATTTTTTTATAAATGTATTATTTATATTTACTTTATGTTATGCTGCTCTGCTGCTATCTTGTGGACAATTAACCTGCACTGATCTCACCTCTTATTGTCAATGTTATGAGTATGGCTTCTGTCTGTGTTTTAGAGAGATTCTCATTGTTATCTTTCATTGTTTGATTTTATTGTGCTGGGACCTGAGTACATGTTTCCTTCTATCATTCATGAATTGAATGACAATAAACAAAACTTTGAACCTTTTGAGCTCTCCATCTTAAAATGGAACATTCTAGCTTCATAATTAGATTAAGTAACTAACAATGAGTGATAATCAAATTATTTAACGACTGAAATCTGTTTTTTGTTTTGGACGACAGGGTCCGACGCCTGGAGATTATTAGCGACACATCTACAAAACTATACCTGCATTTCAAAATGATAATCATATGAGCTCATTCATGCGTGCTTGCGCCCTCCCAGAACTCCCATTCACCACGCTCGCTTACTTTCATTTTTAAAACTTGCATCTGTCCTTCGGGTGCGGGTCGGGCGTCGGTATGAATTTATAGCGTGTCAGCTCGGGCGCGGAATGCAATTTGTGCTACTGTCAGAAAATGGGTCGGATGCACTTTTAAGTATGGCGGATTCGGGCGGGTGCGGGTTTGCAAAGACCCGTGCAGGACTCTGCTGTGTGGTACCGACGTAAATACAAATTAGTTGTGTTACCTCTCGTTGTGGCAGAGAACACGTGTTTGGTCAATATCATCCTTCTTGTAGCCCAAATAATTCCAGATAACTGACGTTGCTTTTCTTTATGGCACCAAGTCTTCGTTTTCCCGATGTTCTCTTGTTCGTTGCTCATTTTTCAATGTTGTTACCAGTGACTCACTCCATGTGCAGGGGCTGGTCTGCTTCGGCACACTGATTAAGAACTGATGTGATTGGTGGATCGCTGTGCATACAGAGTCTGCATGCACAGAGTGCGTCAGGTTCCTTTGAAATTAGATTAATTCATTTGCGTCCTACATCGCAGGCTCTGCGATGTGACTATTGCACACACATACATCGCGATGGCGATGCGCAAACGATATATTGCGCAGCTCTAGTCAGAGTCATCTCTTTAATTGTATGATACCAAAGAAAATGGCATATATATCTTATGTACATAATAATATTTTCAATGTTTACCATGTTGAGGAGAGGCGTATGTGTTGCACTGAGCCTCATTCTGATCTGTGTTGGAGCTCTCAGACTGGATCGGCCTAAAACATGAAGCAAAAACAAAACATTTAATAATAAAAAGGAACATTGAATGTCTTTCTGTTACGTTCAAAATGTGAGAAAACAGTTTTGCACCAACCTCTTGAAGCATGTATCTATAAAAATGATAAAGATTTGTTGTTATATGGTTTTGTGTTGTGAGTTGTTGTACTGCTGTTCTATCTCATCAGATCAGAATATGTCTGTATTTCAAATCAATGTAAACACAAAACATCTTATAACAGAAGAAGAAGGTCTCACCCTTGGAAGGTCTGTAGCGATACAACAGGAGCAGAAGAATAATAAGAACGATTCCACAAATCAGCCCAACAATCAACAGTAAAGGAAATGAAGAGTGTTCAGGCCTGGACACTGCTGTAAGAAATAACACATAGTAACTGTTAACAAACCTATATAGCATGTTTCTCTTTTCTAACACTGAATTTACAAAGTGCTTTAATAAATATCACAGTTGTGCAACTAATAATGTAATAATGGCTCATAATGTAATAAAATCACGGACGCGTAACATAATAAGGGCTTCGCGCATAGTGTAATAACATTAGGGTTATTACATTAAGAGCCTTATTGACAGCACTCATAATGTAATAACAGCTCATAACGTAATAATAGCTCAGTTAGAAAAGTGTTGCATTATCATCATTGTTACTTCTGCCATCCTTGTTGGGGTGGAAAGAAAACCTTTCATCTGTGTCTGTCAGCAAGATCATACATTTCTGCAAACATGGTGGAGCATTAGCCAACTTAGATGCCATATACTGTAGCTCCGCTCCCAATGAGCGGCAGGCCTCATAAAAAGGAAGAGAAGCCTAATTGTTTAACACAGTGGTCTCAAACTGATCCAGTAAAGGGCCGCTCTGGCTGCAGGTTTTCATTCCAACCAAGCAAGAACACACCTGACTCAATTAACTGACCGAGGGCATTAACGCTAACCATGCCAAACATAGACTCATCTTGTCACTACTTTGCGGATTTTAGTTGCAAACTAATCTAACTAACTTTCCAACTTCCAGACTGATCAATTGTCACTATTTGAGCTATTATTACTTCATGAGCTGTTATTACATTATGAGCACTCTCAATAAAGCTCTTAATGTAATAAGTTATTACATTATGCGCAAAGCCCTTATTACGTTATGCATGCGTGATTTTATTACATTATGAACTTTTATTACATTGAAATTATTACATTATGAGCCATTATTACATTATTAGTTGCTACATGCCACATCAAGCCATACTTAAGACAAAAACACACACAATAAAAGTTTCTTTCTCAGACAGAAACACAGTTTACATAAAGAACATGGAAGAATCATTTTAATCCTACTCACCCTGAACTGACATCCAGCTCTGTGCTGAATCTTGTCTTGAGTGTTGACACTTGTAGAATCCTTCATCTGACTTTGACACTGCAGAGATATTCAACTCCCATCCGGTGTCATTTTGAATGAGTTTCTCATTGTGATAGAAAAACACAATGGAGTCAAATGTTCCCCATTTTAATTTGCAGCTCAGACTAACAGAATCTCCCTCAGTCACAGGACGGGCAGGGCTCAGCAGGATCATATTTGTATCTGTTAAACAGTCAAAGAATACAAGGTTTCAGTCAGAGATCAGCTGGTCAAGGAACTTGAGAATGAGTGGATGTAGAGAAATGAGAAAAGATACATACTGGGTTTTTTTCTTTGACTTTTCTCATTGATTTAACAGTGATCATAAAATCTGATGTTTTATCTTCATAGACCTTGTGTGTCTTACTGTTCAAGAACCCTTTCAGCTGCTGAATCTGCAACCTCACAGCTAAATGTCACTAAATCCTTCACACTGGACTTTAAATGGTGATCATGGACCTAAAAACTGAAGAACAGATCAGCCACAAATCTATATTCTATATTTATACATGGTTAAAATCACAGTGTAATTAAACATTTAACTATATTTATTTAGTGAAAACAATTAATTACTAGAGAGATGATGAAGCAGTGTTGGGCAGAACTCTTAACATGTCAGTGTACTGTACTCCTCAACACACAATGGGATGTTTGAAATAATAAGTCAAAGAAAAACTAAATATAATAAAATCATACTCTGTATAGTGATGTTGACTGCGTTGCTGAACTCTCCTGATCCAGACTCACACCAGTACACTGCATCACTGCACCAGTAACTCTTTCGTTTGCATGTAGATCCAGTCATTGTCCCCCAGGTGGTGCAGTCTGACAGGTATCTGTCCTCAGTTAACCTCTTCACTCTCCACTCAGTAGAGTTTCCCTCACAGCTCAGTGAGACAGAGTCAGAGGTGAAGTGTTGACCTCTGTCAGGACTCACTGTGAGAGACGCTGATGAGTGAAAATCTGAAAAACATGTGATAAGAGGTCAAACAGAGCACAGAGATCTTTACATATAAAATGCCTCAATTCAAATAGTCTTTAACTTAGAGAAATTATGATTTCTACTTTGACCTCTTGTTACCATTTTGCATATATTTTAAAGTATTGACAACCATGTGACATGTGGAGAGCTTACTTTTTTGTAAAGGAGAATAACATTTTAGTCAATATATCATATCTCTTTTTGTGTTTCAGGTTAAAGAGTGAGGACAGAAGGAAACAAGTCGATTCCACCCAGCAAGGTGGAAAGTGTGAAGTTTAGCTTTAAGATAGATCCTGTATGTTCATCATCATTTTGAAAAAGAATGAACAGAGTTGACATAACATCTGTTTCTTAAGAGACAGAAACAGACTGACCTGCAGACCAGACAAACTGAGGTCGACTATAATAAGTGTAATACACTGGATCTCCTCTTCCAGCTCTGCACACATATCCTGCTGTGTGTGTCTGTCCATGAACAATGTAGGAATCCTGTTCAGTCCCACTGCTGCTGCCAGGTAGCAGCTCATAGCTGTAGGAGTTGTCTGATGGATCAGGAACAGTCTTATACCAGTAGAACCTCCATCCTGCAGATTGATCTTTAACACTGCAGTTCAGAGTTACTGAGGCTCCAGCACTCAGCCATGATGGAGACACAGTGAGGACAGACTGGGGTTCTGTTGGAAAAAGGGTACGAAACTCTCGTGAACTTGTGACTTTCGCCCGCCGTCTGCACCAAAAATCAAGCTACCACATTATTTCAACAGATGATGTTGTTTTCATTGAGACACACTCGGTGTGCACATGTGTGTGAGACGTGTGAGTGACAGAGAGACGGAGGGAGAGGGGAAAAGGAATGCATTTTTAAGTAGCGAAAAAAAACCAAAACGCAATATGTGGAGGTCAGCCTTGATTCTATGGCGCACCAACACAAATGAGTCAATGTGTGGGAAACATTGGAGAGTGATCGTCTCTCCTCGGTATATTTCAGACCAGTTTAGGTGCTTTTTGTTCATGTTTGCCTAAGAGTGAAAAACATTCAGGACGGATTCTTTTCTTCTGTATGTTAAACTCAGTGAAAAACATTTTTTCAAGACGAAATTAAGATTCATTTTTTAAGTGTTTCTTTCTGTAATACTCATTTTGACCACAAAAGGCTGAAATGCACCACCATCATGTCCTGAATAAAATGAAAATCATCCATGTTCCTCCAGGGGAGTTTAAATTTCTCTCTGCACTCTGAACACAAGATGCATCTATTACAGTACATGTTAGCAGGTTATGTTATGTTTTTTTGACGAAGAATATGTCATACTAACGCTAATCTGCTGTTAGTGTCACAGGTGGAATACTGTGTGTTATCAGCCTCTGTTGTAGCCTCACAGCTACAACAGAGAGGAAGAAGAAGAAAGTGAATATTTCTGGCACAGAAGACAAGTTGTATGAGTCTGAGATGTAGGTTGAAAAACATTTGTTATTAATTCTTCCATTCACACTGTCCTTCAGCAGTGTGAGGACAGAGAAACTTCTGAAGTGCCACCACAGTATTTCTGTTTACAGCGACCACACTGACTGCTTCATGTGCCCAAATTATACACAATAACCAGTGGTGTCCCTCAGCCTGGGATAGCATTTGAAAAGGAAGTTTGATACGTGCACACTATTTATGAACTGAAGTCTAGTCAAGGTGAACTTGGCCTGCATTATGATAACGGCTCACAATGAGGACATGGAGTGTAACAATTCTTCAAGAGCCGTCACTGTTTTATTAGCAGGCCTTGATAAATCATACAACCCATATGTGCAGGTGGTGAGGATGTTCCTCATGAGCTGATAGTTTTCATTATGCCTCTTTGTTAGTCTTTTGTCTAATGTATAGTTTATCATGCAGGCTGCATTCTCAATTTTTCATAAATGGTTTGGTAAAAGGTCTTTATGGACACATCAAAACATTATCAACATCAGAAATTAAAGTTTGTTCTGCTTAAAATCTGGTTAAAATAAAAACATGTAGTGATTTTGTCATTAATAACATTAATGTTTAACTCCCAGCACACCATGCTGATTGTGTGTTTTGCAGCCACCTCCACTTCCTCTTGTTCACAGCTACAGTGTTAGCAGCAGTACTGTGTAAACTTTTCCTCATGAACAATCTCACAATTCCAGATATTGATAAATAAAACGAACAGCATTAAGGAATCATCCTCAAATCTTTGTTTCTGTTAACAAAGTGAAGGAGGTCAAACCAGTAGCCCATTGTTAACATGATGAAGGAGATTTAAACTTTTTTCTTTTTTTCAGAAAAGTGAGAGGTACTGGACTAACATGACTAACAATCACTTCCCATTCACACTTTGGTCATTGTTTAAGAACATAAAGACTGTAGGTTGTTTATTCCATTAGAAAATACTAAACTCACCAGTTTCATAAATGACGACTTCATTACTAACAGGTGTGATGACATATGGTTCACTTCTCCATCCTCTGCAGGTGTATTTGCCTCCATGGGAGATAACTCTGTTTGATTCTTTAACAATTTCAGTCTGATGACAAGTTATTCCAGCAGAGAATGAGGGCTGTCTGATCCAGTCATATCTGAATCCAGCAGGATCCTCCACAGAACATGTCAGTGTCACTCTGCCCCCCAGTGGTATGATTGTGCTGTCTGCTGTCAGTGTGACTCTACGTCTACCTGCTGTTTGGTTTAGAAAAACAAGAAAACAAAGAAATGACTGTCATGGACATGTCATCAAAAATGTTTTTACATTATTACACAACTCAATGAAAACAATTATTGTTTCAATGAACTGATGTGTTGAACAATTTTGACACCACAAACAGCTGCAAGTACAGAAAACAAGGAGAACAGTTGTTCATTTCGACATAAATGTGTTTCAATACCAAACACATTTCTAGAGACCACTAGTAGTAAAAGGCTGATAGTACGTGAACCCAGAATCTGAAATAATAAAATCAGTTTGTGAAATCTAAAATTAGCATTTACTGCAACACCAAGAGAAAATCTCTACTGAAGACGGTACAATGCAAATGAAAGCTCAGACAAGGTAGTAGATGGAAATTTGATATTTGGAGGCAAATCCGTGACCTGTTCTTTAGATTCTTGGTGCAGCATTTAAAACAATAATAATGTTTCTTTATCACAGTCAGACAGCTTCTTACCTTTCACTCTCAGCTCTCTTTCTTCAGATTCTGTCCCATCAGCAAACTTACACTTGTACCTGCCCTCATCTGACTCTGACACTGGATAAATGGTCATTTCTCCTGTTGTGGATGACCATTGGTTTCTGTTTTGAAGAGGTGATCCATCTTTGTAAAAGGTAGCTCTCATCGTACTTCTTGAAGTACGATGCTTACAGCGCACAGTCACATAATCTCCTTCAAACAAAGTGAATGCAGGAACTTCCAGGACTGCATCAGCACCTAACAGAGTTAGAGAGATGTTTTATCAATACATTGAATCAAAAGAACATATGATTTATCTGACAACATACAAGTTATCTAGCAGTGATATTACATCAATGAAAAAATGTGTTGTTAAAGTGTATCAAGAACATTCAACACTAAGGAGGATTTGATCTATTTAGCTTAGTGCAACAATTATAGGAATTTTGCTTAGCAGGGTTCACACAGGATCGGTTATTTTTACAGTCAAGTCCTGTATTTGGTTTTCACAAAGAAATGATGTCTGATGGGTTTTTTTTGTGAAAATCAACGTTCATTATTTATTTATTTATTTATTTATTTATTTATTTATATGAATCTCTTGATGTGAAGAGCTAAACTCTGCCCCTCTTTCCTGATTTGTTCTTCACTGATTGTTTTCGTGATAAGTTGTAATTTCAAGCAAATCACCTCAGAATACAAAGTGTACTGAGCTGTGTGAGAGAGAAGCTGTCAAAGAATCACAGACTGAGCCAGTCAAGGTTTAAAGGTTCAGGACCTGAAAATAAGATTGAGTTTATGTTCAAACATCATATAAGCACAGTGCAAAACATGATCATATCAACATGGCTTATAAATAAGTAATACTGTTGCTGCTAAACTTGGTGATAGTAAGAATAACTTTACAGAGCTGCTGGATACAGTTAACAGTGATTTTATTATTCATACACAGTGACTATAGAGTAATAAAGTTAAAGGACAGACAGAAATGATGCCAAAGAGCATTGAAACTGTTCTGGAGCTTTGTAGTTTTCAAAGACTTACAACTACTTAGATTATTTAAGACACTTTAGTTTGGTTTATAATTTGTCAGTCATCTGTTTGTGAAGCATTTGGCAACTTGTGACTGTTGCAGCTCCCGGAGGTAATACCAAGAAACACAGCATGAGGCAGCAAACACACCATGTCACTGCCCAACATGAGTCAGTGAGTGACAGACTGTTGGAAGAGACTGTATCACGCAAATAAAAATAATACTAATAACAATGAAATTATTGTTTTAATTTTACAACAGCTTCTCTTCTCTGTCCCCTTTTCTTTTTGCTCCTGACTGCAGTGAAGGAATGTCGAGGCAAATGTTCAGAGAAGTTGTTGAGTGCTTTTTTACAAATGACTCATCTGGACTCTAGTTTTTGGAAGACAAATGTGTGTTGGACATTATATACAAAACCAAAACTGACATTCTGCACTTCATTATGAATAGTGAGGTTTATTGTTTTGGTCTTTTCTATATGCATGACCTGTGAACAAATGGACTCTTTTGCAGTAAAACTCACTCATTTTTGTGACTTATTTTATATTCTGATATAATTTTGTATTATGTTACATAAGGTTTTGTTCATTTGATCTTTCTAACAAATCAGTTTGAACAGTTTTTTCTACACAGCTTCAGTGAACCAAACTAAAGCAGCTTTACAGTCACTAAACTTATTCCAGTGTGAAGTCAGTGGTATCATGCAGAGCTACACTTTCCAAGTACCTTCCATTAACAACTGAGCACTAATCCAGTCATTTCTTAATGTGCACTGAGTAAAATGAAACCTTTGTGGAAAAACAATCAGTCAATAAAGAAAAGATAACTAGTCACCTTCAGCATGTCCGTACAGGAGTGTATTCAGCACTGAAATAAAGATTCAAACTTCATTAGACCAGAATCAAATACAAAATCCAGGTGGAGTTTCATCAGTGGCAACTATTGTTTATCAATCAACAGTATCACACATGTCTGTGATGATATTCTGCTACACAGCTACAGAGGTGGGAAACACATTTAAAACTCTTCAATATACAGAGGTCGAGTAAAATAAGCAATACATGTAATTCGACAGCTATATATATAATTCAGCAACAAAGTTCATGCCTACACAACTACTACACTGATATAAATACTGAACATCACATAGAAAGTCACAGATGTACTCACAGAATAACCCGAGCACACCGAGCAGAGTGTGCCCCATCTTCACATCCAGCACCGACACTGTCACTCTGTTTCTGATCAAACTTCCTACTTTGTATTAATAAAAATGCAGCAGAAAGAAAAGAGAAGTTACATTTCTTAGAAATGTAAGAGCAGAGTTTTTCATCAACTTCCTCGTCTGAGTGCAGTTCTCACTCTGTTCTTGCTTCCCTTTCACACAAAGCTTAAACAACTGCAGTGACGTTGACCGCAGCATCTTTTGACACATTTACATTTCCTGTCCACTGTGAATAAATTATTAGCTTATCTCTCTTGCAAAGATTTGTTCCTCATCCTGATTTCACATCTAAGAAACACAAGATCATTGGATTTAATAATTTTACATCACACTAACATTGTTCTCTAATCTGTACATGTTATGCCGTCTATCAGTTCTTGCATCCACAGTGCCTTTATTTCAATGAGGGTGTGTGTTGTGTGTACACACAGTGCAGTCAGAAAGTATTTAGGCACCTCCACCTTTATCACATTTTGTTATGTTGCAGCATTATGCTAAAATTAAATCCAATTAAAATGTCAAAGTAGTAGTGAATGGTGAGAGACAATGGAACAGAGGGGAGCTTTCTGCTCTCTTCATGCTCACTTCTGTTCATGAGAACTGTTTTTACCGAGCTCAGTCACTTCCTGTGGGTGAAGTTGCGACAAACCCGCCTTAAAGTGAGGACATGCAAATGTTTCTTCCTGGTGCCTCAAAGTCATCAAATTACTGGCATTAACAGTAATTATTGCACATACACACATCTAATAGAATACTTTATGAGGGACAATCAAATCAAATGAATACTAAACTACTATTAAAATAAACTGTAGCATGAGAAGAACAGGCAAAGCCAGTTCTCATCAGCATGACTGAAATATAAACTTTTCACACATAAAGACATGATGCTGTAACACCAAGAATTGGACTCCTAAGGTGTCATAACATTCATAGCTTAGAAGTGTTTTTCTTTCTCTTGTGGTAGAAACTAAGTTGAGTAAAGCAGGGGGACATTTTCAGCTGCGAAAAAGTCAAAGAACATGAAAAGTTTAAAATAAGAGAAGTTGAGAGAGTTATTACTTAGAGAGAACTACAACTCTTTGAGAATGAGGCTCACAGGTAACCTTGACTTGGCATCCTGGGACTTCACTACAGCCGCCCTCGTCTCAGAGGTAAAAAGGAGCACATGCATTGTGTCAGTATCAGTTAGTGTGGTTTGACGCCCCCCTGTGGTGATCTGTGGAAAAAGCTTTTATTTCACCTGCACAGTGACTGGAGTCTATCAAGTACACTGACTGACTTATTCATCAACCTGATGATGTTCATTTAAAATAAAGTTTAAGATGTTTCATTGACCTGTCTCTGTATTAACTTAAATCACATCTCCTTATCATTGCTACCTGGTAAGCTCACACTGGTACACTGTATAACCATCTTTTAGGGAGAAGAAGACTCCCTGTACAGCTCAGTGCTGCACCGTCAGGACTTACTGTTAGTCAAAGAACAGTGGTCTGAAATGTTTAAAATATTCCTCATCTCTATTTATCACTGAATATATTTACATTCAAAACCCAAATATATCATGTTGTCTGATATGAGATAATAATAGTTCTCCACCAGTCTGCTGCCTCAGCACACCGTGATGTTTTATCAGAATTTGTGCTGTGAAAGCAGCAAACAAGTTTTTTCATGAACAATATATTCCAACACTGTGCTGTTGTTTTAGTTAATACGGAAGCCCTGAGGGGTAAGGGAGACATTTCTGTCCTTACAATATAAAATTCATTATTAAATTATCCATGCAATGACATGACAACATATGGGTACTGTTTCAAAATTAAAGAATACATGTATTAACCAGAGCATACAGGTGTAGAACAAGTTGAGTGCTGAATATTTTTTGGATCTACGAACATTGTCAAAAGGTTGCTAAAATGTTTGGGCCACAGGGACGGGAGGGGGACACCTGATGTGGCTCTACAGTGATGAGTAATTCCCTTGAAAACAACTAATCACAGCAGTGTTTAAGATTTTCTGACAGGTATTTCTGTAGTTTTGTCTGTGTTTTTGTGGTGGTTGGTTTCTATGACAAATAGCCAGCAGTGGTGGTGATACAGCAGATTGCCAGCTGTGCTTCCCCCAGAAAAAAAAAACATCCTCTTTAGCTCCACCAGTGTAGAGGGTGGAAAAAAAAAACTGACACCCTTATTTTGTCTTCATGTTTTTTACATGTAAACGGCTACTTAATAAAGTGGTCCCTCACAAGATATTAACCAGTCCCCCTCTCATTTAGAGGAAATGTTGTGGCAGTTATTTTCTTTTAACAGTAGGTGTCGCTGTAAGACCAGGCACAGCAGGGGACAGAACTCAAGGCCTTGTTGCCATGCAACAGGCAGAATGAACATGGCGCTCAAGTTGACTGCAGCAGGATAGTTACTGGTCCAGGTACCGCTAGGCCTGAGGCCGCTAACACTAGCAGTTGTGTCTCTGGGCCAGGTAGAGCAGACAGGCTGGATGCACAGGCACCAAACTTGAATGCAGGAAATGTTAGTTGGTTTTGGGAAGAGTAGTTTTGGTTCGGCAGTTCGAAGTCTATATGAATGAACATCACATAAATACCATCTAACGGCATCAGCTTACAAATATTACAAATACATATTACAAATAATATATTAACTATATTCACAGATATATGTTATCTCCCCATGACCTCTGAACAGTGGACTTGACCTTTCACACTTGTAATGTTAGCACACAAGAATTAGTCCGCCTCTCAACAGCTCATCTGGCTAATGTCCAAACAGCCAAGGGTAGCAGTGCATGTGTGAACACTGCTGTATAGATTATATCCACAGTACGTGTAAATGTTGGCCTGCATGTAAACGGATAAGTTATATGAAAATACTTTTCATATGGCAGTAGTCCATCATAGCTAGCTAGCTAACGTTAGCTAAGCTGATGATGCTAACGATGGGCTAACACATACGACAGCAAAATGAGGAGCTAATGTTGACTACATAATGCAGAGAAATAATATATTTACCCAAACAAAACAAACCAGCTCATTACCTGTCCAAAGGAGAAACAGCTAACATGGCGTCCGTCTTCCGTCCACTACATCAGTTGGCGCCATCTTTGAACAGCCACTCCAATGTTGACTCTGAGCCAGCAACGTCTTTTTGTTTGTAGTCTTCTCCAGTTCAGTCTTTCTTTTCTTGCTCTGTTTGGCAGTTCTGTTGTAGCTACAGCTGCTAATGAAAACTGTGTCTGTACTTTCTCTGCAGTTCTTGTCGGTAAACACCTGCAGCAGTGCACTGTGTGGACTCCGGTCACGCGCAGTGAGTGATGGGCGGAGTCAGCGCAGGGTGGGCGGGTCATAACATATTGATTGACAGGTAATCGGTCCATACAATATCTTCGCTGCTTAAATTGATTGAATGAAGTTATTTCAGCCCTGTCCCTACCACAGACCATGGAGTCTTCTTTTAATCATTATATATTTTGATTGCTGTCTGGATGTTAAGGGATTTTATAGAAATATGATCAAAAATGCTTCTGAACAGAATTACCAACCCCAGCTTTAGGTCTCAAACAGCCATGTAGCTTTCACATGAGGCAGTATAAACAGCTCATGATACAATAAATAAGGCTGTAATGGAAGATAAAGGATCTCTGCTTGTTTTTGTTTGTTTTCCTGAAGAAATCTAACATGACAGTAAAATCAAACCTTCTCAACTGCAGTCGTGTATTACTGTCAGCAGGGGGTGCCAGTGGTTACCAACCTGTGACAACATGTGGATCAGGCGCTGCTGAGAAGATCAAATTCATCATCAGCTGTGAGCTTTCAGTTTGATTTACTCATAGTCTGCGCAGGAAAAGGAGGATGCATGAAAAATAAAGAGTGTGCTGGTCTTGGTTTCTTTACCTTAATGATAGCCGACAATATGTTGTTCTTTATTAAAGAGTCTTATAAAACATGACATGTATCGTTTGTAGGCCTGTAGTCGATTTTCCGACACATCGCTTTGTCTCTCAGAGTCTCTGTGAGAAAACATACACTGAAGGCATTTACAAACTGCTTTACAGTCCACATTAATGACTGGTATCATCATATTGATGAAGGCTGCAGGCTTATACACTGCCATTTTACTGCTGTGTGTCCAAACATTGATGATGTTAACATCCCTTAAGCACAACTCAAGAGACAGACGGGTACAATAGAAGATCAAATTTAAACCTGGAGATCACAAACAGGTCAGCAGCCTAAACACAAACTGAGAGGGGCACAGACTTTGATCAACACCTTTACTTTTTAGAAGGCTGGGTCTTAGCCAGGAGACACAAAACTGACACACAATCCTCAGGTGTTGACAGTCTTAAAGTTTTAAGGGAGGAGTTAGCAGTATGTGAGGTGTGACGGACCTGCAGCTCAGGTCCCTTACATGGGCCCCTGTACTCTGTTGTCTCATCACAGTTTCATCCACACATGACTGATCACGGTCATGTTGTTTATGTTGTGTACCTTCCACCTTTCTCTCTTATGACCCTAGAGGTCATAAATGTTTGTCTGTTTTTGGTTGCAGGTGTGTCTGATTGTAGGTTGCCCTGTGGAGCTGATTAGCTGCGTTCTTGGAGCAATAAGTTTAAAGGCCAGCTCCTCCCAGTTCCTGAGGGCTCTCCTTCATTGTCCCAGACTGCCAGCATGCATGACTGTGTACAAAGCATGTTTGTTGATAAAAAATTTTTTAAAAATGATGTGCTGCTGGTGGTGCTTGGAGGAAGAGGGGAGTGCTTCCCCTAGGCCCTGGTCGTAACAGTATCGATGTGTGTTTGAAGCATCAGAACTAAATCATAAAGAGAGCTGCACATTTTTCTCTTTTCTCCACAGAACACAGTGCATGATGGGAAACACTACTCGACCTTTCTCCTGATGGAAAGAAGTTGGATCTGAAGTTATAATGTTAGCTGAATTAATAAGAAGGTCCAAGTACTAAGAATGTGTTGTAGAAAAAGTTTCTCTTAACGCAACAAGTCCCAAAATTGAACTTTTTCTTAATGGAGTCTGGTGACTTTATGCACGGACCACAAGAAACAGTCTATATTAACTGTATTTGTAACATTTGGTGTAAATGATTAATCAGTTGAAACAGTGAGTTAAACAGCTGCTGGGAGAAAAGAAACTCTTCAGACATCAGAAGACAAGATGACACTTTTTACATGACAAGAAACATCTGAATGTTTCGTATCCAACGCCGAATTTATAAGAAAGCATCAATGATTTAGAATGTGCCGTAGCTGTTTTGTTAAGGTTCGGCTGACTATTGGAGACCCCGCAAAACTCAGATTATAACTCGAACTCTGGAGAAAAGGTTGTTTATTTGACAATGGTTGTTAATTCAGTGTAATAATTCTGTTCATCAGTCACTTCCTCCTTCAGCCTGAAAGCCATCGACATTATCAACACTGTTTGAACAGATTATGCGAACCACTGAGTCACATGTTGTCTTCTTAGTGTTGATTTGGAAAGTGTCTGTAGAAAAATGCCGAAATATGACACTTAAGAACAAAAGGAAAATAAACAACTGTTTCCTTTCCGGTCAGAACCAGATTGGTGAGATGCATCCAGGAAGTTGCACAGCAGCACAGCACAGCTTCGTCTTCCTGTTCTTGCACTTGTGGATGCATTCATGGTTCCTGGGAGCAGCTGACAGACAACACACCTGTAACACAAACACACAAACAGGTGGGATTTCATTTTAACACTCCACACTACAGGCGACCCACTGTGATAAATGTACTCTGAGATTAAATCTGTTTTAATTCTCCTTTTTATTTTTGTTCTCATTTTGTGTCTATTGTCGTTAAACAGTATTTGAAGGTTGAAATTCTTCTGAGACTTAACAACCAACCATCTTTCTCCAGGAAGTTGCTTTAATGTCACTATTTGACCTTTTGAATGTATCACATAAAGCGCTGTACCATGTGGTTAATATGAACTCAATATTTTAGGCTGTTTTCAAATCTCCGTACACTGACTCAAGCTCAAATGAAGCACAAAATGTTGGATAATTCAATATGAACACTGAAATAAATCTCACTTGGTCCAAGTCAAAATCAGAAGACCAAAGTTTGTTTCTGTTCAGCAGGTTTTTGGTAAATAAGTCAATACATTTGCTACAGTGCCACCGTGTGGCCATGCAGTGTAACTTCTGTCATGTCACCAGCAGCTGGTTGTGAGACGGATGTTTACTTGTTGTTACCTGTTTATTTAGTCACTTATTGTCTCGTTTCTACGTTTGCAGAGTTGGTTTAAATGTTCTTGATGTGGTGGTTTGACTCTGATGAGTTGATGCTCCTGATATCAGATACTAACGCTGGTTTTCTGTCTCCATGCAGATGCAGAACACACACCAGGAGGGATGAAGAAGAAAGTGACATCACACGATTGGAAAAAAATTAAAACGATTCTTGGAGTCATTAATGGTGGAATTGTCATAGTTGCTGGACTAATAATTCTCCTGGCATGAAATAAAGGTGCATCTCATGTAGTTTTGTGTTAAAGCGCTCAGTTGAACTACATCGCCTCGCTCAACACACGTCAACAACACCAATATGGCCGCCAACTGGGCTCAGAAACGGTCATAAACAGATGAAAATCACAATAAATCTGCTCTTGACAACTGCAGATATGTGAAAGTAGAGTTGGTCAGTTCTGTGAGCTGCTGATATACAGGAGCAGCTCTTGTACCTCTACAAGGTACGACACGGCATCACTAACAACACTGTTGACTGTGTTGTCTTTTATAATGACGTATTTTCACAGTCTGATATTCTAAATAGTTTGATGACAAAATTAGATTTTATTGGCTTAAACATACAGGATTCAAACAGGATCAATACATTATTAGCCTCTCTTCAAACCTGAAGGGGCGTGGCTTCATCTCTATATAGCGATGCACAATACATATCTTAATATTTATATTTCTATATTAACATTAATTATATATAATCAAACATCGCGACAGGACAAACATCAGTCTAACTTTGATCCAAATATGTTTTTTAATGATTTGTTTACTGTGATATTCAAACTTCTAACCAGTTTCTTAAACTGCACTGAAACCAGCTTGTGCTCCATATCAGCACTTTTATCTGCTTCCATTGACTTTATTGCATATTATTCTCAGTACACTGTAGTGATCTGTGTTTGTATATATTTCATATTTAATACAGTAATCATACATGTATATGTGAATGTGTCTGACAGCAGGAACCCCCTTGAAACTGGAGTCAGTGAATGTCAGATCTCATCATGTTATACTGCAGCTGTCAGGTCAAAGTGCAGATTGATGTGAAAAGGGTCCACTGCATTATCACTCAGCTTAACTGAAACATTAATAACAGAAGCAGTTCATCAGCACAAACACATTAAACACTGTTTGAATCTTATCATTCACTCAGTTTTGCAATCATTGGTGTAAATCCACCTTTATATTTTGTGGGTATAAAACCACAGAACTCTTCACATTTGAACCTTTCGTTCACATATTTATTATCTTTCAAACCGAACCGAATATGTTATCTTCTGCAAAGCACTTCTGACTCTGTGAAGCACTTTATGTTTTATATGATGTGAAAAATAAACATTTTCACTGTCCAACTCCTGTGTGTCTTGTGAAAATCCCTCTTTTTTTCTTAATATTCGATGAATGTGATTTTTCTTTAAACATCCTCAGTCTTGAGGGACTTTTCCAACTCATTTCAACATTTGACATCTGAATGTTTTAATCATGTGTAATAATGAACTTGGTGAATATGTCTAACCCAGGAGACAGACTGCATTTCTTATGAAGATAATCATTTCTCAATTTTTGTTGGACTTCCTCATAAACAGAATGCAGACAGTTCAGTTGTAAGATGTCCAACGAACCAAAAACTAGGCTGAATGTAATGTGATTATTCTAAATTTACGAACTTTGTGGATCATTTGGAGCTAATGAATATCAGTTGTTCACATCTTTTGTCAGCTAATTATTAAAATAGCACAAAATACTTAAATTGTTCTATTGAAGTCATCACAGACAGCTGCACAGCTCTGTTTTATTACTGAGACAGTTCTAGTGTTTCACCCTGTCTCAAGCAGAACAACACTCACTGTCTGTAATCTGCTTTCCATCAATAATCTCTCACATCATGGATGGTTTGTTCAGAGTATAAAGTTCACCCTCCATCTGTGTGACCCGGCTCCTACCTGGTCCTGGAGAACTTTGACCAGTCACGAGCCGGCTCAATCTTCCCTCCATGTCAGCAGGGGAGATAAACAAGATCAATACCCACCTCAATCCATTAATCTGTGGGTGAAAGTCAATGTTAGAAGGGAAGTGACTCGTGAGGGCAATACCACCGGACTCATTTTACAAATCACTTGATTTTAAGAGTTGAGGAGAAAGTTAACAAGCTTTGTGAAACAGCTACAACACATTCTTAATCATTGATGCTTTCTTGTAAATTTGGCATTGGATGTAAAACATTCAGATGTTTCTTTCCCATCATGCACTGTGTTCTGTGGAGGGAAGAGACAAATCTGCAGCTGTATTTATGATTTAATTCACCAATCCAGTGTTCAGACCAGTGTGGCTGCAAAGTACCTTTGGCTTTGGATGACCTTAACTTCCACCGGCATTTGTAGTCATCTGTCTCATGATGTGGACCAAATGTTTCTCATGATTATGGTGGCAATGACAATGATTTCAGTAAAAGATCTTTCTCATATTGACAGACAACAATGTTCTGAAAGGCAGCTAAACAAGCCAAACAACACATGAAACATTTTCTTTAGAATTTAGAAAAAGGAGCACCAGAAAAAAAGTCTCCCTCTCCCCTCAGGGCTTCCATACTAAAAATAAAAAGTGACATCAAGAATAAGTCATTATAGCACCTCCACGAAACATAAAAGCATGACATCTAATCATATCATATACTAACTAAAATGTAATTTTGTTCATTTGTGTGTTTTGTTGTTGTATGATTATACTGCGTAGGCCTTTACATCCTGTATGTGGGTGCTTCATACTCTCATACAACATAAAATGAGGTCAGAACTTTTATGTGGTGGTCGATTTTCTTTCATCTGTTCCACAAAGATTAGATGAAGAACAAACGTGTTGCTGCCTTCTTATCGCTCTAAAGAGCCATAACAATTGGGGTGGTGTAATATTTTAGAACAAAGGAGGGCACTCTCGGAAATGGTAAAAACATAATGATGATGATATATGTGTAATACATTTCAAAGAAATATGTGACATTTCTACATTAACTACAGTTACATTCCTGTTTTCTCTCTGAATCTATGAAGAACACTGCTGACAGCTTATTACTGGATGAAGTTTATTGATGCAAAAACAACTTTAAAAAATATACATATAACTCTTTGTAATCATAAACTACAGAAGATGACTTTAAAGTTGCACAATCACCTCGAACCGGGTTTCGACACATAATATTTGTTCTTTGCAACAACAAACAACAAACAACAACGGTGTCAGAACATAAATGAGCAACAAAAAAATTCTATTATTATATGAGATAATCTAAACTCTTTATACCAAATACGATAGAAGATTAAAACCATATGATACATTCATTTTAAAAGAGCTGCTATTAGGTTAACTTTGCAAAATACTGTGAAAGTACACAGATGTAGTTTTTCATGTTGTCGTCCGTTTCATTGGTTAAGTTGGTACAGATTTCTTTATTGACCTGAAAGAAAAAGCAAAGTAACAAAAAAGAGATTCAGGTTGATGTCAGGATTATTTATGATCAATAAAATAATATGTGAAATTATTGGATGAATCAGAAATGTAAATATGTTTTCAACTCAAATGATTGTCAATAAATCATTTACATTTAATTGTCTTATTCTATTATTTCTAACAGCTCCATGTTAAATGAAAAGGTATAAACTGTACCATGTTCAGCGTTTTGACGGCCTCTGATTGTTTCATAGAGACAAACATCACCTGCAGAGAAACAAATATCAAGCCAAGGTTAGTTTACAACACTGATTAAAAAAACTAAGATTTTTTCAGATAACTTAAAATATAATATTTATGAAAAATACAGATTAGTTTAACTGCTTACCATGGAGGAGAGCAGAGTAATTATCATTCTCGTAGTCCACATGGTCTGTGTTGGTGCTCTCAGACTGGACTCGTCTACAACACGTATCAGATACAATACATTTAAACAGGAACATAAAAATGTGTTGATGTTATGTTCAAAATGAGATGAGTTTGTGTTGCACCTACCTGACAAAGCATGAATCTGTGAAAAAGACATTTGTTGGATGGTTGTTATACTGCTGTTCTATCTCATGAGATCAGAGTATGTGTGTGTATTTAAATAATTAAAAATTGTCTAATCACAGAAGAAGAAGGTCTCATCATTGGACGCTCTGTAGCAAAATAAAACGAGCAGAGGAATAACAAGAACGATTCCACAAACCAGCCCAACAATCAACAGAACAGGAAATGAAGAGCTTTCAGGCCTGGACACTGCTGTAAAATAGTAAATATGAACTATTAATAAACTTATATAACATGTTTGTAAAGCTGACTTTACAAAGTTTTTTAATCAATATCAGAGTCAACAGAATCCAACAGATGAAGATGTCTGAAACTAAACTACTTCAGTATTCAGCTGAAGTTATTTCACACACAGAAACACTTCACATTAAAAAGAAAATGGAAGAATCATTTTAATCCTACTCACCCTGAACTGACATCCAGCTCTGTGCTGACTCTTGTCCTGAGTGTTGACACTTGTAGAATCCTTCATCTGACTCTGACACTGCAGAGATATTTAACTCCCATCTGGTGTCATTTTGAATGAGTTTGTCATTGTGATAGAAAAACACAATGGAGTCAAATGTTTGACTTCTTAATTTGCAGCTCAGACTAACAGAATCTCCCTCAGTCACAGGACGGGCAGGGCTCAGCAGGATCATATTTTTATCTGTTAAACAGTCAAAGAATACGAGGTTTCAGTCAGAGATCAGCAGGTCGAGGAACTTGAGAATGAGTGGATGTAGAGAGACGAGAAAAGAAACATACTGGCATTTTTTCTTTGACTTTTCTCATTGATTTAACAGTGATCATTAAATCTGACATTTTATCTTCATACATCATGTGTGTCTTACTGTTCAAGAACCCTTTCAGCTGCTGAATCTGCAACCTCACAGCTAAATGTCACTAAATCCTTCACACTGGACTTTAAATGGTGATCATGGACCTAAAAACTGAAGAACACATCAGCCACAAATCTATAATCTATATTTGTACATGGCTAAAATCACAGTGTCATTAAATCCTTAACTATGTTTATTAAGTGAAAACAATTAATTGCTAGAGAGATCATGAAGCAGAGTGTTGGGCAGAACTCTTAACATGTCAGTGTACTGAACTCCTCAACACACATTGGGATGTTTGAAATAATAAGTCAAAGAAAAACAAAGTATAATAAAATCATACTCTCTATAGTGATGTTGACTGCATTGCTGAACTCTCCTGATCCAGACTCACACCAGTACACTGCATCACTGAGCCAGTAGCTCATTAGTTTGCATGTAGATCCAGCCATTGTCCCCCAGGTGGTGCAGTCTGACAGGTATCTGTCCTCAGTTGATAACCTCTTCACTGAAGGAACTGTAGGGGGCAGTGTGGTGGGAGGTAGAGGGAGTGTGTGGTAAGCAGGCAGAGTCTCGGTCAGAAGACTGATGGATGGAGAGAGGACACGGAGAGCAATGTTCAGTACAACGCCAGAGGCCTTTATTTGTTGCCTTCAAACAATGCAGCATGCGTTGTTATATATATGTATGTGTGTGCTGTATAAAGAACAAAAAGAGAACAAAGGACATAACATCAGTTAATCACAGTTATCAGAATCACAAACAATCAAACAAACAATCTTGATCATTTCATTATCATTATCATTATCATGAAACTCATCATTGCTGATTAACTGTTAACTGGAATGGGCCAAAGCAGAGAGCCAGTGCTCCATATCAGGAATCTACATGAATTCAGAGAAATTCAATTCAATTCAAACAATTCACCACATGGCATGGCCAAACAAAGGAAGAGCAAAATGGTCTTCATAGCTAAGATAACAAAAAGCTTCAAACAGAGAAATCAGAAAACATGAAAAGAAACTCAAACTCACGTTAACTTGAAGACGCACACTCAAATTGGCCGTCATGTGGAGAAGATGCAAATGGGTGCATATGGTGTGGAGCTCAAACATATAGCCCTGAGCCCCTGCTGTAGGGCCACAGGGTTTCCCAGCAGGTAGACTGGGCGTGGTCAGGTGGCAGGTTCGGCCCTGCCCACCAAGGTGCCAGGTGAATGCACTGCCTCACCTCTGCCACACGAGGGCGCAATGCGGGGGTAATGTGTTGGTCAGGGAGTCTTTTCACAGCCGCCCCGGAATTGGGGTCAATTCCTCCCTGAAAAAGACTCGTCATCCGTCGTCGTCGTCTGTCAACTCAGGAAGGACAATCAGACGTGACACCGGCCTGGTGTAGGTTTGTTTACCTACTCGCACCTCAGCAGAGCGGACTCGGCCATCTCGACCACGGATGACTGCAGTGACCTGGCCAACTGGCCAGGAGGCCCGAGGTAACTGGGGATCAAGGACCAGAACAATCTTCCCCTCTTCAAGGTTCGGGACGTCCTTCTGCCATTTGCCCCTTGCTTGCAGGTTAGGTAGGTAGTCACGAATGAAGCGCGTCCAGAAATGGTCTACTAACATCTGACTGTGGCGCCACTTCCGGCGTCCAAGGAGACTACTACTGGCAAACATGGCTTGTGGCAAAGAAGCGTCCCGCCGCCCCATCAGGAGCAGATTAGGCGTGACGGGATCAGGGTTGGCGGCATCGGAGGAGAGATAGCCCAAAGGCTTCGAGTTTAAGATCCCCTCCACCTCAATCAAGACCGTCCGAAGGACAGCTTCGGAGACCGCTTGGCCACCCAAGACAACTCTGAGAGCGTTCTTGACGGATCGGATTTCGCGTTCCCAGACTCCCCCAAAGTGTGGCGCCCCTGGAGGATTGAACCTGAAGGAGATCTGCTGGGTGGTCAGATGTTCCTGAAGTCTTGGCTCCATAGCCTGGAAGGATTCTCGGAGCTCCCGATCACCAGCGCGGAAGTTAGTCCCCCTATCCGCCAGGATCTCGAAGGGCTTCCCCCGTCGCGAGATAAAGCGGCGGAGAGCCAACAGGAACGCATCTACATCTAAGCTCTCTAGGAGGTCCAGGTGTAGACAGCGGGTGGTTAGGCATTTAAAAATTATCCCCCAACGTTTCTCTGATCGGCGGCCATGACGGACGATGAAGGGTCCGAAGCAATCTACTCCGGTGGACCAGAATGGCGGCTTGAATAGACGCAGTCGTGCCGGGGGCAGATCAGCCATCTTGGGAATATCAGGAGAGGACTTCCACTTCCGACACTCCAAACATCCATGCTGATGTTTGCGGATAGCTGGTCTTCCGCCTATGATCCAGTATTTCCGCCTCAATTCTCCAAATACTCGCTCTGGGCCAGGATGTAACAAGGACTCATCATAATGCTTGATGATGAGCCGAGTAGATGGATGGGCGGGGTCAAGGATAATGGGGTGGATAGTGTCTGGATCTAGATCCTGAGATCGGCGCAATCTCCCCCCTACTCTGAGCAGTCCCATCTCCGGATCCAGTTCAGGCGAAAGTGGGAGGAGTCTGCTGTGCCTTGGGAAATCTCTCCTTTTCTGGAGGGCTTCCAGTTCATCAGGGAAACATGACCTTTGGGCCTGTTGCAGGATCAGAGCTTCAACAGACGCATTGGTGAGGACATCAGCTGATTTGTCAAGAATCTGCTCAGTTGTGGTGATGAGATCAGACCAATTTTGGAACTGAGAGGCATCGGGCAAGGAGTTAGGGGAAGTGGTAACACCCAAGCACTGAGCAGATTTCTTCAACTCCACATCTGTTGGTGGCGATGAACTACGAGCATCAGGAAAAACAGGCCAGCATTCTTCTGTCTCCAGGAGAAACGGTGGTCCTCTGGTCCAGCAGTTTGGTTGGGCCAGGTCACAGAGTTTCTTGCCTCTGGTCAAGACATCGGCTGGATTGTTCTGGCTGTCTACATACCTCCAGGTGTCTGGGTTCGTGAGGTCTTGAATCTCTGCGATCCGAGTGCCAACGAAAACTTTATAATGACAGGACTCAGACTTCAGCCAGGTCAGGACAGTCGTTGAGTCGCTCCACAAGATGGTGCGGGTGAGGGAGAGTGTGAGCTCGGAATGTAATGTGGTGGCCAATTGGGCTCCCAACAAGGCAGCACTCAACTCCAGCCGAGGCATGGACAACTGTTTCTTGGGTGACACTCTGGAGCGGGCCATGACAAAGGCCACATGGATGTGGTCGTGACCATCTTGGACCCGAAGGTAAGCCACGGTTCCATAAGCCCGCTCAGAGGCGTCGCAAAAGACATGGAGCTCTCGGTCCACACTCAATTGGTCAGCACAAGGAGGGACATAGCAACGAGACAGACTGATGCTGGGAAGATCAGCGAGTTCCTCTTCCCACCTCAACCATTGATCGGCCAGCTCTGATGGAGTGATCGGGTCATCCCAGCCCTGCTTCGTCTTCCATAAATCCTGGACAAGAACTTTGGCCCTGGTGGTGTATGGAAGAAGGTACCCTAAAGGGTCATATTGGCTTGCCAGAGTGCGGTAGATAAGGCGGAGTGTTGGTGCTTTGATGGGCGTCACTCGATGTTTATAGCCCAACTTGTCAGGGAGGCAACTCCAACGCAGGCCCAAGGTGGATTCTTGAGGGTCCACCCCAGCTTGGGAGAGCCACAGGTCTGCGCTTACTGCTCTGGCCTCCGAGGGGAGATGTTCGACCACTCGGGGGTCATTACTCGCCCACTGGCGGATTTCAAATCCCCCTCGGAACAGGGTGGTGCGGAGTTTGTCTAGCAGGGTCTTGGCTTCAACAGATGAAGGGAAACTCTGCAAGCAGTTATCCACATAGAAAGCCCTGAGTACAGAATCCTGCACTTCCTGGTCACTGGCAGGGTGCTCCTTTGCATGTCGCTGTAGGGCATAGATGGTGCAACAGGGGCTACAGGTCGTGCCAAAGGGTAGCACCTGCCACTCATAGGTCCGAGGGTCAATGGCTGGAGTCAGTTCTCGCCAGATGAATCTGAGTAGGGGTTTATCAGTAGGGAGCAGGTGAACCTGGTGAAACATGGACTTTATGTCCCCACTGATGGCTACAGTGTGCTCACGGAACCTAAGGAGCACACCGAGGAGTGAAGGGCCCAGAGTCGGACCAGGGAGGAGGCAATGATTCAGGTTAAGGCCATTCATCTGGAAAGAGCAATTAAAGACAAGCCGATGCTTCCCACTAGCTTGTTGAATAATGTGATGAGGAACATACCAACATTCAGAGCCAGGTTCATCATCCTTTGGGTCCACTTCCTTCACATATTCTGCATCCACAAGCTTCTGGATCTCCAGTTTATAAACCTCAGCCAGCTCCGGATCTTTCTTCAGTCGACGCTCTGTACCTCGTAACATAGGCAACAAGGCCTGGACTGAAGAAGTCAAGCGTGGGCTGTTGGGCATCCTCAGCAGTGGAGTGGCGTACCGAGAGACTTCTCCCTGCTCGGTCATGGTAGTTGCTCGCTCAAGCAAGTCCAATGCATATTGGTCTTGTTTAGACCTGGTTACCTCTTTCTCCTTTCGGTGAGGAAACGAATCCACCTTCCATAGCCGCTCCACATGCTCCATCAACTCTGCGGTGGCTGGACAGGATACAGTGTTACAAAGTGTGAACAGCACCTGAGTGTTGGAAGGAGGTGAAGGCAAAGCGGCGGCTGGACCCTGTATAGCCCAGCCCAAGGAAGTATGGACGGCGATGGGTGCACCATAAGGACCAAAGCGGACCGGCTCTTTTGGCACTAGCAAGTGGGAATAGTCCGAACCAATCAGGACCAGAGGCTGTGCACGGACAAAGTCAGGTAAGGGTAGGCCTCTCAAATGGGAATACACCCGTTGAAGGTCAGAGGCCGGACAAGAATGCTCAGCCAGGTTGAGGACAGGGGCTGTGAAGGCATGGGCTATCAGGAACTTCTTCTTCTGGTTGAGGGGAGAGACATGGAAAGAAACAATCTCACCAGGGACGGGTATCACCTCATGCCTCACTGTCCTGAGGTTGAGGGTCTCCGCCGGACCTGAAAGGTGTAGCTGGGTCACAGCAGTGGTCAAGATGATGGTTCGTTCTGAGCCATCATCAAGAATGGCATATGTTCTCAGCCTCTGTTGGCCATTCCACAAGATGACTGGGACAACTTTCAACATGACGCGTGGAGATCGGTTGGGTTGGTCTACATACAGAGCATCTCTGATAGCTGGTGTGGTGACAAGCAGTGAATGGGTCTCCTTCGAAGATGGTGTAGAAGAGCACTGTGCATGAAGAGGGCGTGACTTGGATACCGGTGGTGCAATGCTATGCAGAATGGTAAGATGCAGTTCCTTACACACATTGCAGGGCTTTTTGAGGGTGCATTTGTAAGCTGCATGACAGCGGGCACACCTGTGGCAGCGGTTGTTCGTCTCTATCCAGCCCTTCAGTTCCGATGGGCTGAACTTCTTAACTTCCGGACAGGTTCCAAGATAATGTTCCCTGTTGTTGCAGTATGGGCAGAACGGCAGGAATCTCCCTTTTCCACTGAAGGCAGCACTTTTTCCCTCCCTGGCTACTGGGTCAGGCTCAGCGTCATGAGTGGAGGTGTTGAGATACATTGTGGCAGGGGTACCCTTCTTCAGGTTTCTCGGAGGTGGATCACGTCTCTCAGTTGGAGCATGGGATGAAACCTGTTGTGCAATACTCTTCGCCCGGGCCTTAACCTGTAGCCACGCAGAAAAGTTCTCAAGGGTATATGTCTGGCTTGAGCCCTCCTTCAGGATGCCACGGAGAAGACAGTGTTCAAAGAAACTGTCTCTGTGTTGAAGGGGGAGCTTGGTGAGGAGTCTATCGACATGGGAACCACACTGCAATTCACTTCCTCCTACACCCTCTACAGAACGCAGCATGCCCACTAGTGAATGTACAGACAGAGCAAAGTCTTGGAAAGCACTGCTATCACCAAATCTGACAGGCGGGGAATGGAGGATGCTGGCTATTTCACTCTGGACCAACTGTCGTGGCTGGCCATATCTCGCCTTAAGGGCAGCAAGAGCGGAGGTGTAAGGAGTGGAGGCATGCATATATGACTTAGCTAATTTATATGCACCCGGCAACTTCAAGTGGTCCAATAAGACCTGGAACTTATACTGTTCGGAAAGGTGAGCATGGATATCTAACAGATTCTCCAATGCCATGGCAAGCAGAATGAAGTCGCTCTCTTTGCCGCTCTCAAAATAAGGCAATTTCGGTTTTGGAATCCCAAAGGCTGTCGCCACCAGTAGCTCCATAATACTAGAACCTTCTGACGCTCTGTCAGAGGGTTTCGGCAAGGAAAAGGGAACCTCTTTGGCGCCACCTGGATCTGGAGGTCTCAGACCACGAACAGGACGAGGTGCAGTCCGGACAATCCGGTGGAAGGACGGCGGAGAAGGAGCTACATAAGAAGGGCTCGGCGATGGGTGTGCTGGTTGACTTCCTGGAGCCAGAGCCGCCAACATAGCAATGGCTGGCTGACGCACAGCTGCAGGTAAGGGTTGGCTGGCAAGGCCATCTGGTATCTGATTCACAGGGCCTGGAATGGAGAAGGCTTCGGGAGGACCCATGGGCTGCTCCATCTCTACTGGAGCCATTTCTCGCTGTTCTGGATATAAGTCAGCAGGTTCTACTAGGTCTTGCAATCTGGAGCTCATGGACAGAGGGGCTAAGACTTGAGGTGGATGACTGACGGTTGAAGCTGGTAGCCCATGTGGCTGGCTCGTGGTCGCGTCAGCATCCCCAGCAAAGGAGGTGATCAAGCGAACCTCTTCCAACTCTCTCTGAGCCTTACGCAGTCGTCTCTGCATTGTGAGGGTTCGACTCAGCCTTTCCCGCTCATTCAGCGCTGCTTGTGCTTGCCTGTCCAATTCTTTAGCCCGTGCGTCGATATCCTGCTCCTCTGAAATCTGCCTCTCAATCTCCAGCACTTCTCCCAGTCTCCTCTTCTCCTCTACCAAAGCCGCCTGCAGGGGGGTGAGGTCGACCTGGAGGCGGCTCTTCCGTGAGCCTTGTGAACTTCGACTCCCATAGGTGTAGGTGTAAGAGGAGGCCTTTGATTTGGCTTCACGTGCCTCACCTTTGAATGTGGCAGGTCTGGCCTCTCGTGAGGGTGGACGTGGTGGTGAGGGTTGTGTAGCCGGCAGTCCACGCTGGACATAGTCGTGGGTGACCTCTTCCACTGGCACCTCTTGCCCTTCTTCGACCGTGTCCTCTCCTCCCTCTCCCTGTACCAGGTGTCCAGGTGGTGGAGCTGCCGCTGCTCCAGACAAGGCCGGCTCCGCTGCTTGGGTGTGGGAAGTGGATAAGCTCCTAGGCTCACTCTGGGTCTGAACCTCTGTTTCCTCAAATCCATAGCGACTGGGGGGGCGTCTGTCGCGTACAGGTCTGGAGGACGTGCCTGATGCACTGGTTGACTTGACTGAAGGAGCACGCTCCTCTGGTTCGCTGCTCTCCGATGGCTCCATACATCTGCTTGCTGTGGTATCACTCGCTCTGGTATCCGGCTCGAAGGACCATTGAAGGAACTGTAGGGGGCAGTGTGGTGGGAGGTAGAGGGAGTGTGTGGTAAGCAGGCAGAGTCTCGGTCAGAAGACTGATGGATGGAGAGAGGACACGGAGAGCAATGTTCAGTACAACGCCAGAGGCCTTTATTTGTTGCCTTCAAACAATGCAGCATGCGTTGTTATATATATGTATGTGTGTGCTGTATAAAGAACAAAAAGAGAACAAAGGATATAACATCAGTTAATCACAGTTATCAGAATCACAAACAATCAAACAAACAATCTTGATCATTTCATTATCATTATCATTATCATGAAACTCATCATTGCTGATTAACTGTTAACTGGAATGGGCCAAAGCAGAGAGCCAGTGCTCCATATCAGGAATCTACATGAATTCAGAGAAATTCAATTCAATTCAATTCAAACAATTCACCACATGGCATGGCCAAACAAAGGAAGAGCAAAATGGTCTTCATAGCTAAGATAACAAAAAGCTTCAAACAGAGAAATCAGAAAACATGAAAAGAAACTCAAACTCACGTTAACTTGAAGACGCACACTCAAATTGGCCGTCATGTGGAGAAGATGCAAATGGGTGCATATGGTGTGGAGCTCAAACATATAGCCCTGAGCCCCTGCTGTAGGGCCACAGGGTTTCCCAGCAGGTAGACTGGGCGTGGTCAGGTGGCAGGTTCGGCCCTGCCCACCAAGGTGCCAGGTGAATGCACTGCCTCACCTCTGCCACACGAGGGCGCAATG
>OZ023170.1:18177242-18315361 GCA_963678695.2 Diplodus puntazzo
AAGTGAAACTCTCTCCAAAATGCAACCTAGGCTTTTTTGTGAATGTATATATGAGTCAAACCTTCGTATAAAAGCACAATTACAACGAAGGAGGCACTTTTAAGATTCACTCTATTTTCGTTTTAAGGTCAAACTCATTTTCAATGGGAGTGCTACAGGTGCTATTATGATAGCATCATCGCTATTTTTAAACCACAAGGAAGACTCAACACAACATGAAACTTTGCTCGTAGTGTCACCAGGGTCTCTACACATGAACACGAGCATTGAGAACATTGTTTGTGTACACAGAGTTTGCAAAAAAGAAAGTTTTTGAACAACGCACCTTAGCAGTAGCTTGTTCCGCTAGCCGCTGTCCTGCCAGCCGAGAAGTATCGATCTCCAAATGCAACGTAACTCCAGGACAGTTAAGGTGGAACGCTACTGTCTTCCGGCAACAAATATCGACGCAATATCTCATGTGACTTTTCCGGCTTTTGATTTTAGTACTGTTTTTATATGAGGCTCTTTTTCAACTTCAAGGTCAATATTGTTTATCACTAACGACAAAACATCAAATTATTCGTGCATTTATATATGGAGCTAAGCTTTAGGAGCGTTCCACCTTAACTCTCCTCCAGGTTAAGTTGCATTAGGAGAGCGACACTTCTCAACTGGCAGGACGCCGGTGAGCGGAGCAAACTAATGCTAATGTGAGTTGTTCTAAAACTTTCTTTTTAGCAAACTCTGTGCACACAAACAATGTTCTAAATGCTCGTGTTCATGTGTAGAGACCCTGGTGATACTGCGAGCAAAGTTTCATGTTGTGTCGAGCCTTCTTAGTGTTTTAAAAATAGCGATTTTAACGCTGGCGTAAAAGTACCCATAGCATTCCCATTAAAAATGAGTGTGACCCGAAAACGAAAATACAGTAAATGTTAGAAGTGCCTCTTTTGTCGTGATTATATTTTTATACAAAGGTTTGACTCATATACATTCACAGAAAAAGCCTAGGTTGTGTTTTGGCTAGAGTTACACTTTAAGAGACAGAAACAGACTGACCTGCAGACCAGACAAACTGAGGTTGACTGTAATAAGTGTAATACACTGGATCTCCTCTTCCAGCTCTGCACATATATCGTGCTGTGTGTGTCTGTCCATGAACAATGTAGGAATCCTGTTCAGTCCCACTGCTGTTGCCAGGTAGCAGCTCATAGCTGTAGTAGTTGTCTGATAGTTTGGGAACAGCCTTATACCAGTAGAACCTCCATTCTGCAGATTGATCTTTAACTCTGCAGTTCAGAGATACTGAGGCTCCTGCACTCAGCCATGATGGAGACACAGTGAGGACGGACTGGAGTTCTGTTGGAAATTGATTTTTCAGAATGAAAACATGTATTGATAGAGGATCAAATACATTCAGCACAATCAGTACATACTGATGATTTACTTTAAATATATATGAACCAAAACAGCCTCTTAATTAACTGTTTAATCTTTACTTTGAAAGTAATGTGATGTGACTTATTGTCTGATACTGTCAGTTTGAAGGGATCACTCCAATCTGTTGTAGACTTTTCACTTTTCTTTCTGCCCTTACACCTGCAGACTCCACTGTGGAATGCAGAAACATCCATCCATTTTCTTCCGCTTATCCAGGGCCGGGTCGCAGGGGCAGCTGTCTGAGCAGGGACGCCCAGACTTCCCTCTCCCCAGACACTTCCTCTAGCTCCTGGGTCTTGCCAGGAACACCTCCCGAGGAAGGTGTCCAAGGGGCATCCAATACAGATGCCCGAGCCACCTCAGCTGGCTCCTCTTGATGTGGAGGAGCAGTGGCTCTACTCCGAGCTCCTCCCAGGTGACAGAGGTCCTTACCCCATCTCTAAGGGAGCACCCCGCCACCCTGCGGAGGAAACTCATTAATCAAGGATCTTATTTTTTTGGTCACGACCCAAAGTTCATGACCATAGGTGAGGTTGGGACGTAGACTGACCGGTAAATCGAGAGCTTTGCCTTTCGGCTCAGCTCTCTTCACCACGACAGACTACAACGACCGCATTACTGTGTCTGCTGCACCAATCTGCCTGCCAATCTCACGCTCCATCCTTCCCTCACTCATGAACAAGACCCCAAGATACTTGAACTCCTCCACTTGAGGCAAGAACTCTCCCCCAACCCGAAGGGAGCAAGCCACATTTTCTGGTCAAGAACCATGACCTCAGACTTTGAGGTGCTGATTTTCATCCCAGCCGCTTCACACTCGGCTGCAAACTGCCCCAGGATATGCTGGAGGTCCTGGCTCAACGGAGCCAACACGACAACATCGCCCGCAAAAAGCAATGATGAAATCCAGTGGCTCCCGAACCAGACCCCCTCAGGCCCCTGACTGCGCCTAGAAATTCTGTCCCTAAAAATAATGAACAGAACCGGTGACAAAGGGCAGCCCTGCCGGAGTCCAACATGCACCGGGAACAGGTCTGACTTACTACCGGCAAGGCAAACCAGACTCCTGCTCCGGTCGTACAGGGACCGTACAGCCCTTAGCAGAGGGCCTCCGACCCCGTACCTCCCACAGAATGTCAAGAGGGACACGGTCAAATGCCTTCTCCAAGTCCACAAAACAAATGTGGACTGGTTAGGCAAACTCCCATGAACCCTCGAGCACCCTGTGGAGGGTAAAGAGTTGGTCCAGTGTTCCACGGCCAGGAGGAAAACCGCATTATTCCTCCTGAATCCGACGTTCGACTATCGGCCAAATTCTCCTCTCCAGTACCCTGAAATAGACTTTCCCAGGGACACTTAGGCGTGTGATCCCCCGATAGTTGGAACACACCCTCTGGTCTCCCTTTTTGAACAGAGGGACCACCACCCCAGTTTGCCAGTCCAGAGGCACTGTTCCCGACTGGCCCGCGATGCTGCAGAGACGTGTGAGCCAAGACAGCCCCACAACATTCAGAGACTTGAGGTATTCAGGGCGGATCTCATCCACCTCCCGTTCTTTGTCACTGAGGAGCTTCCCAACTACCTCAGTGACTTCGGCTTGGGTGATAAATGAATCAACCTCTGAGTCCCCAGTCTCTGCTTCTTCTATGGAAGGCGTGTCATTGGGATTGAGGAGATCCTCGAAGTATTCCTTCCACCGCCCGACGATATCCCCAGTCGAGGTCAACAGCTCCCCACCTCCACCGTTAAACAGTGTTGGTGGAGGGATGCTTCCCCCTCCTGAGGTGCCAGATTGTTTGCCAGAATTTCTTCGAGGCTGACCGGTAGTCCTCCTCCTTGGCCTCCCCGAACTTTTCCCAGACCCGAGCCTTTGCTTCCGCGACCGCCCTTGTTGCTGCACGATTGGCCTGCCGGTACCCGTCAGCTGCCTCAGGAGTCCCCCGAGCCAACCAGGCTGGATAGGACTCCTTCTTCAGCTTGACAGCATTCCTTACTTCCGGTGTCCACCACCGGGTTTGGGGATTGCTGCCACGACAGGCACCGGAGACCTTACGGCCACAGCTCCGGACAGCCGTGTCAACAATGGAAGCAGAAAACATAGTCCATTCGGACTCAATGTCCCCAGCCTCCCTCGGGATCTGGTCAAAGCTCTCCCGGAGGTGGGAGTTGAAGACCTCCCTGACAAGGGTTCCGCCAGACGTTCCCAGCAGACCCTCACAATACGTTTGGGTCTGCCAGGTCTGTCCAGCTTTCTCCCCTGCTAGCGGATCCACCTCACCACCAGGTGGTGATCAGTTGACAGCTCAGCCTTGCCTCGTGTGAATGTATTTGATTGATGTATGTTTGAGGTGGTGGTCGGAGGGGCCATAGGCGCTTAATGGCAGCCATACTTCTGTCAGTCTGCCCCAGGGCAGCTGTAGCTACTATTGTAGTTTACCACCACCAATATGACTGTGTGTGAATGAATGGAACCTGGAACCCTGTCAGGCACTTTCGGTGTCTTGAAAAAGAGCCATACAAATCCAATCCATTATTATTATTGCATTATTGTTATGTAACATGACTCATGTTTCTTTTGACGAGGAATATGTCATACTAACGTTAATCAGCCGTTAGTGTCACAGGTGGAATACTGTGTATTATCATCCTTCTCATCAATGGTTCTCTGCAGCGAACAGTGAGTCATAGTCACAACAGAGAGGAAGACAGAGAAAGTGCATATTTCTGGCATAAAAACAAGCTGTATGAGTCTGAGATGTAGGCTGAAAAACACTTGTTATTAATTCTTCCATTCACGTTGTCCTTCAGCAGTGTGAGGACAGACAAAGTTCAGAAGTGCCACCACAGTATTTCTATGTTAACAGCGATCACACTGACTGCTTCACATGTCAAAATTATACGAGACAACCAGTGGTGTCCCTCAGCCTTGGATATCATTTGAAAAGGAAGTTTGATATGTAAATACTATTTATTTATTGAAGTTTTGAACTGCATGCATCTTGATCAGGACTCACAATGAGGATATGGAGTGTAACAGTTCTTTGAGAGCTGTCACTGACTTCACTTACAGGCTTTGATAAGTCATAAAATCCATTTGTGCAGGTGGTGAGGATGTTCCTAATGAGTTGACTGGTGAAGGTGCACAGACTGTAATGTCTCCAGTGTGGCGGCTGACAGCACCATCCACTGCAGCGATTTCAAAACACAACTACATGACATCTAAAATCAGACTTGTGAAATATGCACAGTATCCAGTGTCTTTTGTTTTTTTGCTTTATGTGTGACCTGCACAAGTGGACTCTTTTTGCAGTAATTCGCCTGAGTGGCATTATGGTGATGTTTTGGGTTAAATTCTGTTATATTTTTTTCGTATTTGATTTAACATTTCCATTTCTAAAAAAGCAGTTTGAACAGCTTTTTCTAAACAGCTTCAGTGACATAAACTGAAGTAGCTCTACAGTCACTAAACGTATTCCAGTGTGAAGTCAGTGGTATCATGCAGAGCTACGCTTTCCAAGTAGCTTCCATTAACAACTGAGCACTAATCCAGTCATTTCATAATGTACACTGAGTAAAATGATACATATAAAACATGGAAAAACACAACTGCAAAAACAAGTGATCAAGAGTGATACAGTAGGTGTAGGGCTGGGCGATATGGACCAATAGTCATATCCCGATATATTTAGGCTGAATATCGATATACAATATATATCCCGATATTTTTATTGCAAATTGAGAGCGAATGTTCAGTCAAAGTCAAAGCCAAATATGACATGTGGATGGAAATTTCGTCATTTCAGGGCAAGGCCATTTGGCCTTCACTTTTTTTTTTCAGGGGCACCAAGGCCACATGACAGTGCACAAAGACCACTAAGTAAAATTTGTTGATTTTACCTTTCAGACTGATACCATAACATCCTAATTTATAATAAGACATGGATTATGTATTAAAACATTTTATAAATACCAATATCAAGTTAATGTTACATTAGAAAACAGTTTTTTTAAGTAGGGTTAGGGTGAGGTGAGTTTTGTGACACTACACTGAATATTAGTGTTATTGAATATTTCTCCCAATAGAAATTCCCTAAAATTATGGCAAAGCACATAACAAAGCACATAACAAAAAAACTGTAGAATAACCAGCAGGAGACCACTGATGTGTGGAATGATTTTGGTGACACTACACTCTGAATAATAGTGAAGATTGAATATTTCTTGTAGTTTGTCTTTTCGGTGTTGCACTTTGTAGACGGTCCCTGCGCCCTCGTCTCACAGCTGGCTGACCATCGAGACCAGAGTTAATGTCCAGACGCTCGTTTTGATGAAAATACGGTTGTAGCTCGTTGTCTTCCTTACTACGGTAGGAAAGACTGACTGAAGTTACTGTGAGTGACTACTGTGCACTAGGGTGGCTGTAATTCAAGGAAAGCTCGCTACGCTGACCGGGCCAGGGGCAAAGAGGCCACTGTAGCCGAACGATGACTTTTTTTCACGGGGCATCAAGGCTAAAGTGCGGGGCAACGGCGGCCATGAATTCCCACCAAGTTGTTTGTTAAAGAGTGCCGGAGTGTCTGTTCCAGCCTCTCCCCTCTCTGTGCATGAAGGAGGAGGGGCACGGGGAGCAGTGCAGAGAGCTCCGGGTCAGCGGCTTGCCTGGAGCAAGGATCACAGCGCAAATTTGAACTATATCGATATACGCGATAGCGTCTAATTCCATATCACATTTAAAAATATATCGATATACATTTTTTATTGATATATCGCCCAGCCCTAAGTAGGTGACATATAGGACAAACATAATCAGTCAATATAGAAAAGATAACTAGTCACCTTCAGCATGTCCGTACAGGAGTGTATTCAGCACTAAAATAAAGATTCAAACTTCATTAGACCAGAATCAAATACAAAATCCAGGTGGAGTTTCATCAGTGGCAACTATTGTTTATCAATCAACAGTATCACACATTTCTGTGATGATATTCTGCTACACAGCTACAGAGGTGGGAAACACATTTAAAACTCTTCAATATATAGAGGCCGAGTAAAATAAGCAATACATGTAATTCCACATATACATAATACCTTAGATCATATACTGTACATGCATTGTCCAGGTATGAGAGCAAAAACTAGTGCAAAAGTAACTAGTTAAGTAATATACTTAACATAATCCTCCAATCTGAACCAAGACAAATCAGCAACAAAGTTCATGTCTACACAACTACTACACTGATATAAATACTGAACATCACATAGAAAGTCACAAATGTACTCACAGAATAACCCGAGCACACCGAGCAGAGTGTGCCCCATCTTCACATCCAGCACCGACACTGTCACTCTCTTTCTGATCAAACTTCCTACTTTGTATTAATAAAAATGCAGCAGAAATAAAAAAGAAGTTACATTTCTTAGAAATGTGAGAGCAGTTTTCCATCCGCTGTCTGGTCTGAGTGCAGTTCTCACTCTGTGCTTGCTTCCCTTTCACACAAAGCTGAAACAACTGTGACGCTGACCGCAGCATAATTTGACTCTTTTACATTTCCTGTCCACTGTGAATAAATTATTAGCTCATCTTGCTTGCAAAGGTTTGTTCCTCATCCTCATTTCCCGTATAACAAGATCATTGGATTTAATCATATTACATAACACTAACATTTTATTGTTATATAATCTGCACATGTTATGCCATCCAACAGTTCTTGCATCCCCAGTGCCTGTATTTCAATGAGGGTGTGTGTTGTGTGTACACACAGTGCAGTCAGAAAGTATTTAGGCACCTCCACCTTTATCACAGTTTGTTATGTTTCAGCCTTATGCTAAAATTAATTAAATTCCGTTTTCCCTCATCAATATACGCTCAGTAACTCATGATGTCAAAGCAGAAAGTAGTCAGGCCCCTTCTGGTGGACCTCATGGGACCTTCTCTCAGAAAGAAAATGGACAGTGGTGAATGATGAGTGACAAATTTCATTTCTGATCCAGTTTGAGTTGTGCTGCATTCAGAATAACTAATAACTGCTCAGAAACAGTCAGTGTTCTCATGGTCTTGTTTGCTTATGTAGGTCATATAGAGCCATCATTATCCAACTTAGATGGTTTCAACACTAGTTAAAAGTTCCTTGTAGTTTGAACCTTTCAAATCTTATATTTGTCTCTACATAAAGTAAATCTCAGTTATGCCACTGTCTTTTAAATTTAAGGGGGTTTTCCATGACTGTTCTTTCTTAATATTTTCTCATGGTGCATCAGATTTGAAAACTGATATTGGTCCTCTTAATGACAGCTAAATTACTAACTGTCACTGTCATAAAAAATGTATTTTTTCTATGATAAAACCTGTCAAGTTTGAGCCACAGTACTAGTAAAGGAACAGAGTGGAGTTGTGAGAGAGGGCTCTCTGCCCTCTTCATGCTCACTTCTGTTCATGAGGACAGTTGGTCTCCGCGCTCAGTCACTTCCTGTGGGTGAAGGTGTGGCAAAACCACCTCGAAGTGAGACCATGTAAAGTTTCCGTGCTGGGGGAGGCTGTCTCCTCTACAGGACTGCCTTCAAATTGTGTGATTAAAATTAAAGAATTCTCAGATAAAATGTTTCCAACTGAGGCAGCAGTAATCAGCAGGATGATCCAATCTATATCAGGAAGGAAACTGTCTCTCTCTGCAGCCTCACAAATCATGAGACCTCTCCAACACTATTCATCAATTTCTTGAGCAATGCATTAAATTACATTTCAAACTTATTTTACAGTTTTAGTTAATTTTATATATTAACTTGTCTCTTGGTAACAAATTTATTCCTAATCCCTAACAAAAATATGAAATGAAAATATGGCATTAACAGCAAGTCAAACCACGTACTAAAATTATGTTGAAGTCATATTTGTGCGTTTTATGTGTTTTCTTCAGTCAAAATATGTAATTTTAAAACAAATTGAAAAAGATTGTCAGTCCGGTGTCTTCAGATATTAATCTAAAAAGGCCCAGTATTATATTAGCTGTCAATGTTTCACAACTTTTAATCTTGAAGACGTAACCTGGCCTGTGAGCTGCAGCCTGATAAATGGAGTAAAGGTATCTGTAAAATGATTTTGTTCAAATCAAATGAACAAAATACAAAAATAAACTGCAGTGTGTCTTAGCGTGAGCAGAACACGGAAAGCCAGTTCTCATCAGCATGAGCTAAATAAAATCTTTCCATTTCCGTTTCACACATAAAGACGTGATGCGGTAAAGGCAAGTGTTAGACTTCTGAGGTATCATTCGCACCCTCAAAGTACTTTTGTTTTTTTTTCTCTTGTGGTAGAAACTGAGTCGAGTAAAGCAGGGGGACATTTTCTTCTTTAAAAGATTCAAAGAACATGAAAAGTTTAAAATAAGAGAAGTTGACAGAGTTATTATTACTTAGAGAGAACTACAACTCTTTGAGAATGAGGCTCACAGGTAACCTTGACTTGGCATCCTGGGACTTCACTACAGCCGCCCTCGTCTCAGAGGTAAAAAGGAGCACATGCATTGTGTCAGTATCAGTTAGTGTGGTTTGACGCCCCCCTGTGGTGATCTGTGGAAAAAGCTTTTCTTTCACCTGCACAGTGACTGGAGTCTATCAAGTACACTGACTGACTTACTCATCAACCTGATGATGTTCATTTAAAACAAAGTTTAAGACGTTTCATTGATCTGTCTCTGTATTAACTTAAATCACATCTCCTTATCATCAGTGGTCCCTTGAAGCTGTTGAGAGAGAAGTGGCTGTGTGAAGGGACGGAACACAGTGTGCTGGAATATGTCAGTAACTTCAGGTTGAAACTGTGTCGGGCTTGTGAGGCAGCTAGTGGCAATCTTGAGGCAGCACAGGCCCGGATGAACAGATGGTGTCGCTGTCCGGTGCTGAAGCTGCCTCACCGACTGTTAGTCTGCTGTTGGGAAAGTCTCAGAGGAGCTGTCCAGTGCTGAAGTGACGTGACATTGATGTCGCTGATTCACAACCCGTCAAACAGCATCCATATCGAGTACATCCAGATAAACGTTGCAGTCTATGCAAGAAGTCAGGTCAGATCAGGTCTTTTTGCAGGTCATGGCTTTTGGTATGCGTAATGTGCCAGCCACTTTTCTGAGTTTGATGAATGTTGTCTTCTCTGGTTTGACATTCTGTGCAGCCTATCTTGATAAGCTTGTGGTCTGTTCGGAGTCATGGGTTGAACACGTGGAGCATCTGAGCTTGGTGCTCTATCGCTTGAAGGAGGCAGGTTTGACAGTGAATTTGTCAGAAATCTCAGGTGTGTAACAAACTGTCAGATGTAATGTGGCTGCTGACTATGAAAAAAAAAACTCATTACATCATAACAATGTTGTCTGTTGAAAACTTGTATGTTGAAGTCAACATGTATGTAACGCTGTGATCCTACCCTCTCACTGAAGGTACACAGTGTACATGTGTACAAGTTACATAAATGTCTTAAAGTTTCCAAATCTGAAGCAGCAGGATGTTTGGATGAAAAAGATAAACACTTTAAGACACACTGACATTAAGGGACATGATCATTGCAACAGGGCTCTGTGGCAGTTTGGCTCTGCAGTCAGAAAAGGAATTAAAACACAACTGACAGAAAATATCAAATAGATTTTCAAATGCGATGAATATAAAATACTTTGAGGTGAAAAAATACACACAATACCTCTCAGTTAACTTAAAAATGACAGAGAGAAAACAGACATACTGTGCATGCAATAGGAGATGTTGTTTGATAGCAGATTATTACTTCTACCAAAAGTCAGTGTTGACGTCTATCCTGGATCTTACACTTAACAAAGATGCTGACTTTAAAGCTGGTACCCTGCTACACAAGCTCAAAAATATTATATCAAAGTTGCATTCAGTGTTTCCAAAAAAACTGAACAAAAACAAAAGGTGACAACATAACTGTAAAAATTAAAAGTAATGATGAAGTGAGTAAATAAAACAGTGATTTTGCTTCAGTAGTCTCGTGCTAGAAGAGACAATAATAACATCCATATGAAGCCATTATTTTACATCATCTGCTAACAAATTAACTGTACAGAATACTGAGCATGTCTCATATTTCTACAGCAGTCTAATGAAATGCTGTCAGCTGTAATAAAAACTTTGTTCTTTACCTTTAACCTCACATATAATGGTTACCTTTTCACCTTGCTTAGCCATCACTCACCTTACATACTGACATTCTCTTTTGACCTTACATATTATTACACTTGAGAATATGTGTGAGTTATGATGTGACCTGAGCGTGAACTTGTGTCAGTAACAATCTGACGTGGGGTCAGCAGTGACCTCGGCTCATTTAAGGGAACTGTGTTGCTCCAGAATGAACGTTCTGTTCTCAGGACACTTATCAGTTCACCGTAGGTCTTCCTCCTCTCATCTCTCCTTACAGACCTGGAAGAAAACCACAAAAAACAAAAGTATTGGGTTACTCAAGATGCTTTCTGACATGGTATTCTGGCTTGTATCCATTTAATCAGCTGTGGAAGATGTCATTACAGTATGGACGTTATACGGCAGCATTATTACCAAGAGATGATCCCAGTTTGACTTCAGAATAAACAGTTTCATCTGCTGCTGCAGGAGCTGATCTTCCTATAAATGGAGATCAGACATGGACATTGTCAGGGTTAACGTCTCCACTGGAGTAATTTACATTTTTACAGAACTGAGTTATATATGAAATAAAACAAATTGTTATTAAACAATGCATATAATAAACAATTTATTACTTAAAAGAAATATGAGGTATAAAAACAATGAGTAACAACAAACAGCTAAACCAAAAAAAACATGTTGGATGATAACGGCTGCAGGTGGATGCAGACTTTACTGACCTTTCTTCTTCTTGCCTTTATCGTGGCTGAAGACTTGGGCATACAGCAGATTGTCGTCTGAAACAGAGGGCAGATCTTAGCATGTGTTTGCTCCACAGACGTGAACACTACCGCCCTGTACAGCTGGATGGATGAACAGATGGATTAACAGGAAGAATAAAAAATAAAATACATTTTGGATCCTTCTGTGTTTATTTCATGACAATACGGCAGTGTCTGATGTTTAAATGAAAACCTAAATGTTTTAAAATTAGATCTCATCACAACATCAACACCTCAGCTACTGTGTAGTTTGTTGATTTTGTTGTTGTTTATATATTTTAAATAAATTGCAGAAAACATAAATCAACAATCACATCCTGTCTTTGAAGAAGTCAAACCTAGAGAAAGCCCCAAAGTATGAAAGGCCAGGGAAATATGTGAGATTTACAACTCTGGTGACACCTAGTGGTAGTTTTTAATACTTACCCAAGGTGACTAAGATCAACAATAAATAACAACAAATAATTTCCTCCAGTCAAAATATACGTAACATTTCAAACCAAACTTTGAACATGACTGTTGTAACTGACTGTACCTGCAGCTCCTGTCCTCACATCAGAGTAAACTGATCTCTCCTCTGGTGTTTGTTGCTTCCCTGTGAAGACAATCACATGAATCCATACAGAAAACAAATAAATCTAAACTTTTTACACTAAAGATATTTCTATTTACTTCCTGTATTTAGAGTACTCACCCTTCTTCCCAACGTGTTTAAGTTCAATTGAAGAATATGTGACGTCCTGGGATCCACCTGCAACTGAAATGTACATATTTAGTTACAGGATTTTATATCGATCACTTGGAATCAGTTCTCTTAAATCATGCAGTGGTTGTATTTCTAACGTTCACTGCAGAACCTCAATAGATTCAGAAACAGCATCTGATCCAGAGTAGAACATGTGGCACATCTAGATAACAATGATGACACATGTGCTGCAGACACAGTGATGTAGATACTTGATGCAAAAGACACATTTTCAAAGCAACTACATCATTAATATTCACGTGTCATCAAAGGTGATATTTCCACACACAGGAAATGATCTAAAGCGATGCTAGCACACCTCTAAGGCTGGAGGTAAAGCAATGCTTTGAGCTAAATGCTAACCAGCAGTTCCAGATGTTCTGGCTTCACTTTTGGGGAGCTGTCATGTCGTCCATCTTTATATACAGTCAGTGATTCTGACTCATTTAAAGTAATGGAAGTGATCTCAGTGCTGTCAACCATAAATTTGTTCACTTCAATTTAACAGAGTGTTTCTGAAATGCATGTTAATAAAAGGTATAAACTGTACCATGTTCAGTGTCTTCAGAGTGTTTGATTGATTCATACAGACAGACATCACCTACAGAGCAGAAAACAAGACACAGTCAGAGTCATCTCTTTAATTGTATGATACTAAAAAAATGGCATATATATATATATATATATATATATATATATATATATATATATATATATATATATATATATATATTAGGGCTGTCAAAGTTAACGCAACGTCCTCTATTAACGCCGTTAATTTTTTTAACGCGCGATTAACGCTCAGTATAAAAAAAATAAATACATTTTTAAAAAATGCGCATTGTATGATTTACGGCCGTCCTGTAGTCTTGATACAGAGGGTGGCAGAAGAATAAGAAAGAGAATCAGAAGAAGAAGAAGCAGGGTTGGCGGTTCGTTAAAAACACGGCAGACTGAAAAGCAGCACTCGCTGCAAACTCCTCATCTCTGCTGTCACTCACGGTGGCGTACATTTGTTTCGCCATCGCCCTGATCATTTTGCAGGACACTCTCTCGTGGCGTGCCCGTTTGCTGATAACTCATCCCCGCATGTTTATCTCAGGCTCCTCACTAGCCTTCTTCCTCCCTCCAGAGGCCCTGCTGCTGTCCTCCTCGGACAGACGCTGAAGCTCCGTTTCTCTCACTCTCTTGGGGTCAACAGAGAAACGTCTAGCGGCTGCTTCTCCCGAGTTTTCCTCTGAATATATCACGACAGAAAGTTTGAATTTCAAGTCGTACTTTTTATTGTTTTGCTGCACCGGAGCCATGGCGATCATCAGTGTGATACTGACTGACAGAAAGCAGCACACTGCGTGAAAAAGGCGAAGAAGAAAAACGTGCAGTCTCAGTGGACACCACTTGCAAGCCAAACAGACGGCAGATACAGAGAGCCCGACGCCCCCCCTCGCCAAAAGCAGACAACCCTGGATTTCTTTTCCTGCATGATTTGAAGTGTTGAATAAACATTTTCACAATGCAAGCATATTTGCCCTTTCTTATGTTGTTAAAAGTATTAAGAACATGAAAAAAATACATTAAGGTACATTTAGAACAGAAAAAAATGTGCCAAAAAATTGCGATTAATTTGCGATTAATCGCGAGTTAACTATGGACAAAATGCGATTAATCGCGATTAAAAAAATTAATCGTTTGACAGCCCTATAGTATATATATTATATATATATATATATTATATATATATATATTATTATAGATAGATAGATAGATAGATAGATAGATAGATAGATAGATAGATAGATAGATAGATATAGATATATAGATATAGATATAGATATATGATTTATATAAAAATATTTTCAATGTTTACCATGTTGTGGAGAGGAGTATGTACTGCACTGAGCCTCATTCTGATCTGTGTTGGAGCTCTCAGACTGGATCGGCCTAAAACATGAAGCAAAACATTTAATAAACAGGAACATTGAATTTTTTACTGTTATTTACAAATTGTGACAAAACAGTTTTGCACCAACCTCTTGAAGCATGTATCTGTAAAAAAGATGAAGATTTGTTGTTACATGGTTTTGTATTATGAGTTGTTGTCCTGCTGTTCTGTCTCATCAGATCAGAATATGTCTGTATTTCAATTCAACATGAACACAAAACATCTAATAACAGAAGAAGAAGGTCTCACCTTTGGAAAGTCTGTAGCGATACAACAGGAGCAGAAGAAGAACAAGAACGATTCCACAAATCAGCCCAACAATCAACAGAACAGGAAATGAAGAGCGTTCAGGCCTGGACACTGCTGTAAGAAATAACACATAGTAACTGTTCATAAACTTATATAGCATGTTTCTAACACTGAATTTACAATGTGCTTTAATGAATACAGACAGTTGTTGTTCAGAGGTATAAATACACATGAACAGACACAATGAAGATCCCTCTTTCAATGTCACACATGTTGTGATACACAAGTAAACACTGACAGTACAATACAGTTGAGGCCAAAGTTATTAGCCCCCCAGGAATTATGGAACATTTTCCTAAAATTCTTGTCAATGTTTTCAGCATTGATCAAACATTCACCAGTGCTATTTAGTAGCTTTTGGTACATTTTGGAATATAAAATATGTTTTTAGGCTTGCTTTATATCAAATATAGTGAAAAATGGGGTGGTCAAAATTATTAGCCCCCATGATGGTGTGATCAATAATATTACCCCCATGTGAATGTATGCTTTCAAAACACACCTAATTAATTAATCAGCTGGCTGGCTTCCTAACAACACCTGAGCATTCAATCAGCATAAAAGGAGTCCAAGGAACGGGGCACTTGAACACATTATTGAGAGGGACTACTCTTACTCACCATGCCAAAGTCAAAGGAAATCAGTCTTGAGCTCAGAAAGAAGATAGTGGAGGCTCATGATAAGGGGGAAGGCTATATTGCCATTTCCAAGCGTTTCACAATGTCTAGAACCGCTGTACTTTGCATCATTGCCAAGTACAAGGAGACAAATTCTGTAAGAAACAAACCTGGGTGTGGTCAAAGGCGCAAGATTTCAAGAACTCTAGAGAGGAAAATATTCAAAGATGTCAGCAAGAAGCCCCGGACATCTGCCAAGATGATTGTTGCTGATCTGGAGTTGATGTTTCAAGGAACACAGTTGTGAGGGCTTTTCATCGTGGTGGCCTTCAGGGCCATCGTCCCAGAAGATCCCTTTTACTCAAAGGGCAGCATATCATAGCCAGACTGAGGTTTGCACATGAACATTCGAAAGGTAAAGATGAGTTTTGGAAGTCTGTGCTTTGGTCTTATGAGACTAAACTGGAACTATTTGGGCACATGGATGTTGCTTATGATTGGCGAAGAAAGGGAGCAGGCCTTCAACCCTAAAAACACAGTTCCCACAGTTAAACATGGTGGTGGGAGCATCATGTTATGGGGCTGTTTTGCAGCCTCAGGCACAGGGAGCCTTGCTCAGACGCATGGCATCGTGAAAAGAGAATATGTTGAAATTTTGAGGGATAATAAGCAGAAATCTGCTCAGTAGTCTAGCCTTAGGTCATCGCTGGGTCTTCCAACAAGACAATGACCCAAAACATACATCGAAATCTGTCCAACTGTACCTGAAGGATACCAAAACCAAGGTCCTGGAGTGGCCCGCACAGAGCCCAGACCTCAATCCTATTGAGAATCTGTGGCGGATGCTCAAAGTGAATGTCCATGCTCGGAAACCAAGCAATTTGGACCAGCTGGAACAATTTGCAATGGAAAAATGGGCCAAAATCCCTCAGGAGACCTGTGCCAACCTAGTAAAGAACTACTACTAATGTTGTTGTCAGTTGTTTTCAGAAACGGTACACTATTGACTAGGGGGCTAATAACTTTGGACATCTCATTTTTGCCCTTTCTTGTTTCAACTCAGTGTATCAATAAAATATCCTAATCAAACTTAGTGGACATTTTGTCTTTGTTATTTTGGAAACAAATACACTATAAACACTTGTTGTTAATGGTCATTTCCATGGAGAAATCAAGAGTTTTGTCTAATTTCATAAGGGGGGCTAATAATTTTGGCCTCAACTGTATATACCAACATGTCAGAATACAGTGTGAAATCAGCTCGTCACAAAAAATCATGATGGAGACTTTCTTCAGCTCAAAGGAAACATTCTTTTCTACTGAATCTGTCAGGGGAAGTTTGCTGAAATGATGCTGCTTCAAACTCACTTAAGTATTCAAAAGTTTCTTTCTCAGACAGAAACACAGTTTAGATAAAGAAAATGGCAGAATCATTTTAATCCTACTCACCCTCAACTGACATCCAGCTCTGTGCTGACTCTTGTCCTGAGTGTTGACACTTGTAGAATCCTTCATCTGACTTTGACACTGCAGAGATATTTAACTCCCATCTGGTGTCACTTTGAATGAGTTTCTCATTGTGATAAAAAAACACAATGGAGTCAAATGTTTGTCTTCTTAATTTGCAGCTCAGACTAACAGAATCTCCCTCAGTCACAGGACGGGCAGGGCTCAGCAGGATCATATTTTTATCTGTTAAACAGTCAAAGAATACGAGGTTTCAGTCAGAGATCAGCTGGTCGAGGAACTTTAGAATGAGTGGATGTAGAGAGACGAGAAAAGATACATGAAGGGTTTTTTTCTTTGACTTTTCTCATTGATTTAACAGAGATCATAAAATCTGACGTTTTATCTTCATGCACCTTGTGTGTCTTACTGTTCAAGAACCCTTTCAGCTGCTGAATCTGCAACCTCACAGCTAAATGTCACTAAATCCTTCACACTGGACTTTAAATGGTGATCATGGACCTAAAAACTGAAGAACAGATCAGCCACAAATCTATATTCTATATTTATACATGGTTAAAATCACAGTGTGATTAAATACTTAACTATGTTTATTAAGTGAAAACAATTAATTACTAGAGAGATCATGAAGCAGAGTGTTGGGCAGAACTCTTAACATGTCAGTGTACTGTACTCCTCAACACACAATGGGATGTTTGAAATAATAAGTCAAAGAAAAACAAAATATAATAAAATCATACTCTGTATAGTGATGTTGACTGTGTTGCTGAACTCTCCTGATCCAGACTCACACCAGTACACTGCATCACTGAGCCAGTTAGTCTTTAGTTTGCATGTAGATCCAGTCATTGTCCCCCAGGTGGTGCAGTCTAACAGGTATCTGTCCTCAGTTGATAACCTCTTCACTCTCCACTCAGTAGAGTTTCCCTCACAGCTCAGTGAGACAGAGTCAGAGGTGAAGTGTTGAGCTCTGTCAGGACTCACTGTGAGAGACGCTGATGAGTGAAAATCTGAAAAACAACATGTGATAAGAGGTCAAACAGAGCACAGAGCTCTTTAGATATAACATGTCTCAATTCAAACAGTCTTTAGCTTTTGAGGTATCTGGACTGCAACACATTTGGGGCCTTTAATTCAACTCAGTTTAAATTTAACCTGTTCCTCTTCTTTGTGTGAGTTAGGGAATGTAGACAATACGGGGCTCACATCTCCAAGGGACCTTGGAGTCAGCATTCAGCTGTGTGTGGGTCAAAGGTTAGCAGGAGACAAGGCCACTATAGGGACTAAAACGGATCTTGACTATGCCAGATGGAGAAAGATATCTAAATGTGTACATCTCCAGAAAAGGATGGAGAGATCATTTCGGTAATTTTGGAGTACAAGACCCAAGGAGTGACAGTAACAGATTTAGTCATCTATGAGATGAGCAAGGAGACAGACCACTTCCTTTTCTAGTCGATTGGACAGATGGACCCCCAACCCACCAATTAGAAGTAGGCAGGTACAGCCCAAGAGACTTTAAGAAGGATCACCCGAGTACAGAATGGTGGGATGCATTTGGTAGATCTCCTAAGATCGGAGGTTCGATAGGACTTCTGATAGAGCAGAGGGTGAAGCAGTTTGGCATTACCTACGCCATAGATTTGAGAACTCCAGAGGGCTGCCGCACTCTGTTCGGATGCTGGCTTGAGAAACTGTTTCAATAAAGATTGCTCTATCATTCCACCCAGCCTTGCCTCCGCAGAATTCTTTCATCATCAAATTACACGCCGACACCTTTGATGAAGAGAGCCCAGAAACTACACATTGTTTTTGTTTTTATTGCAACAAAGTTCAGTATTTTCGTCGAATTATTTCTACTTTGACCTCTTGCTACCATCTTGAATACATTTCATATGATAGACAACAAAATGACTACACCTGCTGCAGGCAGTAAGAAGAGCAGAAGTATACAGACTAAAAGTGCTTTTTGCAAATGAGAGTAAAGTTTTAGCCAAGATATCATATCTCCCTTTTGGTGTTTCAGGTTAAAGAGTGAGGACAGAAGGAAACAAGTCAATTCCACCCAGTAAGGTGGAAAGTGTGACGTTTAGTTTGATGCTGGTGAGAGAGACAAGATCATAAGACCACAGTGAATTAATTTTCTTTTTTTCAAGATACTGTGTGTTTATCATCATTTATATAAAAAAAGATGAACAGAGCTGATATAACATCTGTTTCTTAAGAGATAGAAACAGACTGACCTGCAGACCAGACAAACTGAGGTCGACTATAATAAGTGTAATACACTGGATCTCCTCTTCCAGCTCTGCACACATATCCTGCTGTGTGTGTCTGTCCATGAACAATGTAGGAATCCTGTTCAGTCCCACTGCTGCTGCCAGGTAGCAGTTCATAGCTGTAGGAGTTGTCTGATGGATCAGGAACAGTCTTATACCAGTAGAACCTCCATCCTGCAGATTGATCTTTAACACTGCAGTTCAGAGTTACTGAGGCTCCAGCACTCAGCCATGATGGAGACACAGTGAGGACAGACTGGGGTTCTGTTGGAAGATGATTTTTCAGAATGAAAACATGTATTGATAGAGGATCAAATACATTCTGCAAAATCAGTATGAACTGAAGATTTCTTTTAAAAATATACATGAACCAAAGCAGCCTTTTAATTAACTGTTTAATCTTCACTTTGAAATATATATGATGTGACTTATTGTCTGATACTGTCAGTTTGAAGGGATCACTCCAATCTGTTGAAGACTTTTCACTTTTCTTTCTGCCCTTACAGCTGTAGACTCCACTGTGGGATGCAGAAACAGATCTAATGATGAGTTCATTTTGATTGTAAGGTTTTTCTGAGCTGGTTGTTCTCCATTCATACTCCCACTCAGTGTCTCCTCCATCTTTGAGCTCACATCTGAGAGTGATCGTCTCTCCTCTGTATATTTCAGACCAGTTTGGTTGCAGAGTCACAACAGCCTTGTTTGGAACTGTTCATGTTCAATAATTCACAGTAAGTAAACGAAAATGTCAGAAGACCTGAGGGGCAAGTGAGCCATTATTTTCAGGTGTTCAACAGTAAGGAAACAAAAATAAAAAAGTTAAATCTACGTCAAACATAATGTCTTTAGCTTTATCAGTCACAACAATGAAGTAAGGAAACAGAAATGTAAGAAGACCTGAGGGGCAAGTGAGACATTATTTTCAGGTGCTCCATTTTCTAAGTTAATCTTTTATTTATTTTTTGTTCATGTGTGAGTTAGAGTGTAAAACATTTAGGATGGATGTTTTTGTCTGTATGTTAAACTCAGTGAAATCCATTTTTTTCAAGAGGAAATTAAGGCTCATTCTTGTAAGTGTTTCTTTCTGTAATACTCATTTTGACCACAAGAGGCTGAGGTGCACCACCATCATGTCCTGAGTAAAATGAAAATCATCCATGTTCCTTCAGGAGAGTTTTAATTTCTCTCTGCACTCTGAACACAAAATGCATCTATTACAGTTAATGTTAGCAGGTTATGTAACATGAACAACATAAAGGAAGCATCCTCAAATCTTTGTTTCTGTTAACAAAGTGGAGGAGGTCAAACCAGTAGCTCATTGTTGACATGATGAAGGAGATTTAAACAGTTTTCTTTTTCTCAGAAAAGTGAGAGGTACTGGACTAACATGACTAACAATCACTTTCCCTTCACACTCTGGACATTGTTTAAGAACATAAAGACTGTAGGTTGTTTATTCCATTAGAAAATACTAAACTCACCAGTTTCCTCAATGATGACTGCTTTACTTTCAGGTGTGATGACATATGGTTCACTTCTCCATCCTCTGCAGGTGTATTTGCCTCCTTGTGAGATAACTCTAAATGATTCATCAAGATTCTCATCCTTAAGAAAAGTTTTTCCAGAAGAGTCTGACGTCTGTCTGAACCACTGATATGTGAATCCAGCAGGATCCTCCACAGAACATGTCAGTGTCACTCTGCCCCCCAGTGGTATGATTGTCCTGTCTGCTGTCAGTGTGACTGAACGTCTACCTGCTGTTTGGTTTAGAAAAACAAAACAAATACATAACTGTCCTGGACATGCCATCGAACATATTTTTATATTTTTACCTAATATAATGAAAACACTTATTGTTTTCAATGAACTGATGTGTTGAACAATTTTGACACCACAAACAGCTGCAAGTACAGAAAACACAAGAAAACAGAGAAAAGTTGTTCACATCAAGATAAATATGTTTCAATACCAAATACATTTCTAGAGACCACTAGCAGTAAAAGACTGATAGTACATGAACCCAATATCTGAAATCATAAAATCAGCCTCTCAGCCACCAGTATTCTTATGACAAGAGCTTCTTGAAATTGAAGACTGACAGGCTGTTAATTATTTGGTTAGTTGAAGGCAGATGAAAGCTTAACTTGTTGTTCAGCACCTGATAGTATTTAAGAGAAGTATGAAGACTTCATGTAGAATCTACTGCAAGTGGAATAAAACTCGACTGGATGAAGACAGTGAAATGCAACTGAAAGCTTAGAAAAGCTAATAAGTGAATTTTTGATGTTTAGAGATGTTATGACCCTGGGGTCATAATTTGTGTATTCTGGTCCTGTGTGTATTTGTCTGTTTTTCTCCCTCCCTGTCAAGAGGGGGTGCTGTCTTTCTGTGTGTCCCAAAAAGGTACCAGTGCAGGTGGAGGCCGCTGATTGGCTGAGATCCTGGTGGCTGCTGACTGGTAGAATCACAGGACTGGGAGATTCAAAAGTGGAGCCTGCAGCAGACCTGGCGCCTCTCTCTCTCTCTCTCTCGCTCATTGAGATCGTTGGCTTCTCTGATTGTTGATTGACATTTGGAAAACTTGATGTTTATGGTTGCAGAGATTTTGTATCTCGTTGTAAATATTGTAAATATTGTATATATTGTTAAAATACTTTATTCAGTCCACTTTAGTAGGGGTGAGTTGCCTTTTTCTTTGTGCACCTTTTTCTCCTGTTTTTGGTTAGGGAGTAAGGTAAGATACCCTGTATTTCTTTTGACTTTTGTTTTGGGTTAGGCAAGGTAGATTAAAACCCCAGCTTGTTTTGTTTGTTGTTTTAGGCGTTGCTCACCCTGAAGAATTTTTGTTTGGGTAATAAATTCCCTTCTTTTGGACTGCATTTAAGTTTGTGTTTTGGTGGTTATTGTTGGGAGTGGGAAAAGGGAGAGGTCACTATGTTATGTATCGGTATACCCTAGGCCGGGACATAACATATTTGGGGGCTCGTCCGGGATCTGAATGTCCATGAGGTGAGGTAGATGTGGTTTAGTTTGTGTTTGTGTAAGTGGCCTTTAGTTAAGTGTAGTGGTCATCTCTTTTGTTAAGTTGTTGCTGCATGTTTCGTGTCCGTCTGAGCACCCTAACCAGAAAGCTGCCGGGCATTTTCAAGGATTTGCCATGTTTGTTATTTTGCCTTTCTTATTTTTGGTGGTAATCCTGAGTGGGGGTACACTTCAGTGCTTGACAGTTGGCTAGATTCCTGGTCTTCGGTTATGCACTGAGTTCAGCGTTTAAAGCCGCCTCGAGCTCGGCAAGCCACTGAAGACTAGCTAGGTGAGTTAGCCACCTTTTGTAGGCAGGTAGTTGGGGTGTCTCTGCAGTTTGTTTCCTTTGGGTTATACTTTGCACAGCAACAGAGTTTTGTGTGAGATGGCTGCTTTGTGTTGGTTGCTTTGTGTTGGTCACGTTGTGATGTGTGACCCTGATTAATACTTGTGTGCGGTAACTTTGTGACCTTTTGGTTGTGGAACTGGACTCCACTTTTGTTGGATCACTTTCGGTTGCAGCTTAAGAGTAAGCTGGCAACATTTGTGTAGTGATGACTACAGTGTGATGCCTTTGTGTGTGGTTGTTGCAGTCCACTTTTGGTTTGGTCACGTAGGTGTTGCTGCTTTAGTGTATTAGTGTGATTGGGATGGCATCGCTCCCCAGATCGTGAGTGGTGGGTGTGTCTTCCCAGTTTGTCCGGTCACTCTGTCTCTGTCTGTTGCACTCCATTAAATAGTAACGTGCGGTTTTGAGATCACGAGGTGTCCATTTTGCGTGTGGTAGTGGCAGTTCACATTTGTTGGGTCACTTGTGGTTGCAGCTTAGGTGTAAGCTGGCAACATTTGTGTGTAGCAGTGGCTACACAGTGACACCTTTTGTGCAGCGGCTGTTGCACTCCACGGTTGTGTTGGTCACCTGTTGCTGTTTTTGGTGTGTGTGTTTGTTACCACAGTTGGATTGTATTTGCTTTTGTGTTCTCGCCTCATGGTGGTGGCCATTTTGTTTGTGGGAGTGGCACCCACTAATTTGGTCTTTGACTTTGGTCCTGTGCAGAAGTGTTTTTTATGTAGATTGGTTTTAAAGGGGGAACAGACTTATGATTGCTCAAACCTGACTGCACTAACATGAACATTTCTTTAGGGGAGAAATGTTCAGTTTTAAGGGGGGAGGTGTTACGACCCAAGAGGTCATAAATGTTTGTCTGTTTTTAATAACCCTCTTTTTACCTGAGTGAGTGTGTGTGATTGGTTGCAGGTGTGTTTGAGTGGCTGCAGGTTGTCCTGGGAAGCTGATTGGCTGTTACCTTGGAACAAGAAGTTTAAAGGCCAGCTCCGCCCAGTTCCTGGAGGCTCTCCTCTGCTGTCCCAGACTGCCAGCATGTGTGATTGTGTTGCTTTTGAATAAAACTTTGTTAAAAATGTTCTTTGCTGCTGGTGCTTTGAGGATGGGAAGAGAGGAGTCTCACACTCTTGTTGCACCAGGGTTTCCCCTAGGCCCCTGGTCGTAACAAGAGATTTGTGACCTGTTCTTTGGATTCTTGGTGCAGCATTTAAAACAATACTAATGTTTTTTCATCACAGTGAGACAGCTTCTTACCTTTCACTCTCAGCTCTCTTTCTTCAGATTCTGTCCCATCTGCAAACTTACACTTGTACCTGCCCACATCTGACACTGACACTCGAACTGTCATTTCTCCTGCTGTGGATGACCAGTGGTTTGTGTCCATTTGAAGAGGTGATCCATCTTTGAAAAAGATAGCTGTCATCGTGCTTCTTGAAGTACGATTCTTACAGCGCAGAGTCACCCAGTCTCCTTCAAACAAAGTGAATGCAGGAACTTCCAGGACTGCATCAGCACCTATGTAACAGAGGCAGAGAGATCTTTTATTAATATGTTCAATCAAAACACCATAGATTATCTGACAACATACAAGTTATTTAAACAGTAATAGAGACATACAGAAATTATGCCAAAGAGGATTGAAACTGTTCTGGAGGTTTGTAGTTTGACTGCTTACATTATTTAAGACACTTTAGTTTGGTTTATAATTTGACCCCCTTTTTCTTTGATGTCGAGTCAATCCATTCATCACTTAAATGTATTAGGTATCAATTAGTCGTAACTTTTGTTTACTGCTGTCAATAAACAAATGTTCAGAGAAGTTGTTGAGTGCTTTTTTTTTTAAATTAGAAATGAGTCATCTGGACTTTAGTTTTTGGGTCCGTTGTACATTAAATACAAAACCAAAACTGACATTCTGAACTTCCACATGAATAGTGAGGTGTGTTGTTCTGTTCTTTCTTTATGTATGACCTGTGAACAACTGGACTGTTTTGTGACTTTTTTGCATAATATTTGTTTCAACCTGGAGCCAGATGAAAATGAGACTCTCCTCTTCCCATCCCCCAAGCACCACCAGCAGCGAAGCATTTTTAAAGGTTTTATTTAAAAAAAAAACATCTAGAACACAAATATACATGCTGGCAGTCTGGCTGAGAGAGGAGAGCCCACAGGAACTTGGAAGAGCTGACTGTTAAACTTCTGGCTTCAAGGCTAGAACCAATAAGTTCCCTGGATAACATACACTCACTCATACATGAGTGTAGGTTAATTTGTTTAAAACAACCATTGCAGTCGTAACAATCCTGTTATAATTTTGTATTATATTAGATAAGGTTTTGTTCATTTGATCTTTCTAACAAAGCAGTTTGAACAGTTTTTCTACACAGCTTCAGTGACACAAACTAAAGCAGCTTTACAGTCACTAAACTTGTTCCAGTTTGAAGTCAGTGGTATCATGCAGAGCTACACTTTCCAAGTAGCTTCCTTTAACAACTGAGCACTAATCCAGTCATTTCATAATGTGCACTGAGGAAAATGAAACATATATGGAAAAACACAACTGCAGAAACAAGTGATCAAGAGTGATACAGAAGGAGACATATAGGACAAACATAATCAGTCAATATAGAAAAGATAACTAGTCACCTTCAGGATGTCCGTACAGGAGTGTATTCAGCACTAAAATAAAGATTCAAACTTCATTAGACCAGAATCAAATACAAAATCCAGGTGGAGTTTAATCAGTGGCAACTATTGTTTATCAATCAACAGTATCACACATTTCTGCGATGATATTCTGCTAGGTCATGTCTACTACACTGACATAAATACTGAACATCACATAGAAAGTCACAGATGTACTCACAGAATAACCCGAGCACACCGAGCAGAGTGTGCCCCATCTTCACATCCAGCACGACACTGTCAGCACTATCTTAGAAATGTGAGAGCAGAGTTTTTCATCAACTTCCTTGTCTGAGTGCAGTTCTCATTCTGTTCTTGCTTCCCTTTCACACAAAGCTCAAACAACTGCAGCGGTGTTGAACGCAGCATACTTTGACACCTTTACATTTCCTGTCCACTGTGAATAAATTATGAGCTCATCTCTCTTCCAAAGGTTTGTTCCTCATCCTTATTTAACATCTAAGAAACACAAGATCATTGGATTTAATTATATTTCATCACACTAACATTTTATTGCTATCTAATCTGTACATGTTATGCCATCCAACAGTTCTTGCATCCACATGAGGGTGTGTGTTGTGTGTACACACAGTGCAGTCAGAAAGTATTTAGGTACCTCCACCTTTATCACATTTTGTTAAGTTACAGCTTTATGCTAAAATCAATTAAACTTCCTTTTCAATCATCAATCTACGCTCAGTAGCTCATGATGTCAAAGTAGTAGTGAATTAATGAGAGACAATGGAACAGAGGGGAACTTTCTGTTCATGAGAAATGTTCTTACTGAGCTCAGTCACTTCCTGTGGGTGAAGTTGTGGCAAACCCACCTTAAAGTGAGGACATGCAAAGGTTTCTTCCTGGTCCCTCAAAATCATCAAATTAGTGGCATGAACAGTAATTATTGAACGTATATACCTAATAGAAAACTAATGAGGGACAATCAAATCAAATGAATACTAAACTACTACTAAAATAAACTGTAGCAAACTTTTCCGTTCCTTTTCACACATAACGACGTGATGCTGTGACACCAAGAATTAGACTTCCAAGGTTACATCATTCACACCTCAGAAGTGTTTTTTTCTCTTGTGGTAGAAACTGAGTTGAGTAAAACAGGGGACATGAAAAGTTCAAAAGAAAAAAAAGGACCTGTCTCTGTATTAACTTAAATCACATCTCCTTATCATTGCTACCTGGTAAACTCACACTGGTACACTGTATAACCATCCTTCAAGAAAAAGAAGAGTCCCTGTACAGCTCAGTGTGACACCGTCAGTGGTCTGAAAAACTAAAATATTCCTCGTCTCTATTTACCACTGAATATAGTCACATTTAAAACTCAAAAATATCATGTTGTCTGATATGAGATAATAATAGTTCTCCACCAGTCTGCGTACCTCAACACACGGTGATGTTTTATCAGAATTTGTGCTGTGAAAGCAGCAAACAAGTTCTTCATGAACAATATATTCCAACACTGTGCTGTTGTTTACGGAAGCCCTGAGGGGTAAGGGAGACATTTTTGTCAATACAATATAAAATTCATTAAATTATCCATGCAATGACAACATATGGCTACTGTTTCAAAATTAAAGAATACATTTATTAACCACAGCACACACATGTAGAACAAGTTGAGTGCTGAATATTTTTTGAATCTATGAACATAAATAAAACATAACATAAACAAAACTCACCTCTCAGACTGCAGGCTCGTTGTGGGGAAGCCCTGTGAGTCGATTACCAAGTGCAGTAGAGTTCCGCAGCTCAATGATTATCATTAACTGCGAGACTCTATTGCACTCAGGAATCAACTCACAGGGCTTCCCCACAACAAGGAGGCTCCTCGGGTGGTGAGATTTGTTGATCTTTGCCAACAAATCCGGCAAGGATATCAAATGTTTGATGCCTCAAAATACTTGCTGGGACCCTATTTGTAATGTTGCTGAATTTTGGTGCTGTTCTGCAGTGTACTGTTGTCGTGCGGTCTCTTGAGGGGGGGTCCTACTTGGTGTCATGGTGTGTTAGAACATGGATTAAATTTACACCGGAATATCCCTTTAAATATGTGTCGCTGTAAGACCAGGCACAGCTGGACAACTCAAGCCCTGCTGCAGCTCAAGATAACTGCAGCAGGATAGTTACTGGTCCGGGTACCGCTAGGCTTGAGGCCGGTAACACTAGGTCTGTCTCTGGGCCAAGTAGAGCAGACAGGCCGGATGCACGGATGACGGACTGCCGCGGCACACGCACTGAAACTGAAAGCACAAAATGTTTCTTGGTTTTGGCAAGACTAGTTTTGGTTTGGCAGTTCGAAGTCTATTTTACATGAATGAGCATCACATAAATACCATCTAACGACATCAGCTTACAAATACAATGCAAACTATATCCACAGATGTATGTAATCTCCCCATGACCTCTGACCAGTGGCCTTTCACAGGTGTTGCACACAAGAATTAGTCCGCCTCTCACATACAGCTCATCTGGATAATGTCCAAACAGCCCTGGGTAGCAGTGCATGCGTGTATATTGCTATATGGATTATATCCACAGTACATGTAAACGTTGGCCTGCATGTAAATGGTGGTGTTACATGTACTCTCCAATGCTGACTCTGAGCCACCGACGTCTTTTTATCAGTAGCCTTCTCAACTTCAGTCTTTCTTTTCTTGCTCTGTTTAGCAGTTCTGTTGTAGCTACAGCTGCTAATTAAAACTGCGTCTGTACTTTCTTCTTCTTCCTCTTCTTCTGGAATTCCGGCAGGCTGTGTGCTATCCAGCGTAATGCTGCCCGCCACTGGTCGTAACCAGAACTATTTAACTAAATTTTCTCATATAATCCAGCAGAGTGCAAAAATTTTAATACTGCCCTTCCAAAGGAGTCTGATTTTTCCCCTGATGCAAAGATACCTCGAAAGGAAATCACAGACAGACCCAGATCATACAGGTCTATAAACAGTTGTCGTCTCTGACTGGAATATAGGTTACAAGAAAAAAGCACATGCACCATGTGAGACAGCAAAACCTCAGGTTCAGGTAGAAACCAAGGCGGAACAAGAGACCACACATACCCAGCCATTCTCTGACATTCTACTCCAAAATCCCCCGCCAACTGTTTTATACAATGTAAAAAATGTAGCTTCTTTCCATTACCTGAAAACTCCCAGGAACTTTCTAGCAGACACCTTGAGGCAGAACTATAACTTGAGCAACTCAGCTTAGCCCAGTAATGGAGCCCTAGCTTTTTCCTCCTGATTTCCAGTGGTAATTCTCTCATTTCAATCAGTAAAGCAGGAATAGGAGTCGTCCTAAAGGCACCATAACAGACTCTCAAGGCCTTAGCCTGAACACGGTCCAGTTTACATATCACAGATTTGGCAGCTGAACCAAAAACCACACAACCATAATCTAGAATAGATCTAATCATAGCACGATAAATCATAGTTAGAGTATCTCGATCAGCACCCCAGTCACTCCCAGCCAGACATCGAAGGATATTAATCACCTTTTCACACTTAGATACAACTTTCTCTATATGGCTTTTCCATGTTAGTCTTTCATCCATCCATAAACCGAGAAACTTAAACTCTTTCTCTAACTTTAACTCTTTGGACAGTCATACAACGAAATATTCAAGGCAGGAATTATCCTCTTATTCCCAAAAATCAAAAAATTTACTTTTGGAGGATGAAATTCTAAAGCCCCAATCATTAGCCCACTGAACAACCTGATCCAGAGCCTTTTGCATCTGATGAAAAAACATACAAGTTCCTCCCCCTCAGCCCCATCATCTGCAAACAGAGACTTCCCAAAATGATTAGGAACTCTTGAAAATATATCGTTAATCATTATACTGAAGAGGACAGGACTAATAACTGATCCTTGTGGAGTTCCATTTATAATGTTAACAGTCTCAGAGAGATCTCCCCCAAGTTTAACTTGAATAGATCTATTATTAAGGAAATCCTTAATCCAATAAAACATCCTACCTTTAACACCTGCATCATCAAGCTTAATTAGTAACCCCTCCTTCCACATAGAATCATACGCCTTTTAAATATCTAAAAACACAGCAATTACCCCTTCTTTGTTAATAATGGCCTTTTTAACATCTTGATCTAACACTGCAATGGAGTCCATAGTATTTCTTCCAACTCTAAACCCATTCTGATAATTCACAAAAAAACCTTTAGTTTCAAGGAGATAAACCAACCTATTTGTTACCATCCTTTCCATTACTTTGCATAAAACAGCTGTTAAAGCTATAGGCCGATATGACGATGGACAAGAGGGGTCTTTCCCTGGTTTCAGAACAGGAACCACAACAGCATGTTTCCACACCTTAGGTAAAACACCTGTCTCCCACACATAATTAGACAAAGCCAGAACTGCCTCCAAAGCTACATCATCTAAATGTTGAAGCAATTCATAACTGATTCTATCTTGGCCAGGAGTGGTCTTAGCTCCTGCTTGAACTGCTTGCTTAAGCTCCTCCAGAGAGAAGAATACATGAAGAAAATCATTTTCTGAAGATACAACATTTAACTTCCACCCTTCAGTTCTCAAGATTTCTTCCCTCCTCAGCAAACCATAATCCCCTAAAGACTTGGAATTATGTACCTCTTGAAAAACTTTGACACACATATTTGCTTTTTCCATATTATTGACTGCTTCACTTCTTCCATCAGACAGGGCTGGCATTAGTGACCTCACCATTTTCCCTGACATTTTATGAATCCTTGACCAGACCTGCCCAACAGGGGTATCCAGTCCCAGGGTCCCACAGAAACCCCTCCAACACTTTCTTTTAGCATCTTTTATTATTTTCCTTGCCTTTGCCCTACAGCGTTTGAAATTTATACTGTTTATCTGAGTAGGGTTACTGCGCAAAAGCTTAAAAGCTTGTTTTTATCACAATCACTGTTCCACCACGGAACAATTACTCGAGACTTTGGGACCCCTCTACATGGAATTGTCCTTAAAGCCACATCAAAAAACATTTTACTTAAGGAATCATTAAACTCATCAATAGAACCTTCACTATTGATTTCTCCTAAACTTTTCCCAATTTCTACCCCAAACTTACCCCATTCTGCCCGAGAAAAATCAAACCTTTTACCTAAATCCCCCTGGACCACTATTACGGATCTTCCAAAAGGAAAATGGTCACTACCCATTGAATGCTTCCCCAGTACATCCCACTCACCTACTCGTGCTAGGGTTGGAGATGCAATAGTTAAATCAAGACAGGACATTTTAAGAGTATTCATGTCAAATCGAGTTGGCCTGCTATCATTCATAACTACTAATCTACCGTTATCTAACAATTCTTCTCTCAAACAGTTGTGCAGCTTTCACAGGAGGCACGTTTGTGTAGCCGATGGTGCCGTTCACTGGAGCTGACTGGGAGCAAACAGTATAAACAACTCATGATATAATAAACAAGGCAGTAATGGAAGATAAAGGATCTCTACTTGTTTTTTTGTTTTTTTCCAAAAGACAACTAACATGACAGTCAAATCAAACTTTCTCAGCTGCAGTCGTGTATTAATGTCAGCAGGGGGCACCAGTGGTTACCAACCTGTGGCAACATGTGGATCAGGTGCTGCTGATGCTGAGAAGATCAAATTCATCATCAGCTGTGAGCTTTCAGTTTGATTTACTCACAGTCTGTGCAGGAAAAGGTGGATCCATGAAACCTAAAGAGTGTGCTGGTCTTGGGTTCTTTACCTTAATGATAGCTGACAATATGTTGTTCTGCATGAAAGAGTTTTATAAAACATGAGACATTGTTTGTAGGCCTGTAGTCGATTTTCCAACACATTGCTTTGTGTGTCCTTTTTGACACAAAGTCTCTCCGAGTCTTCATGAGAAAACATATACTGAAGTCAGTTACAAACCGCTTTACAGGCCACATTAATGACTGGTATCATCATATTGATGAAGGCTGCAGGCTCATAAACTACCATTTTACTGCTGTGTGTCCAAACACTGATGATGTTAACATCCCTTAAGCACAACTCGAGAGACAAACAGGTACAGCTAAAGATCAAATTTAAACCTGGAGGTCTAAAACAGGCCAGCAGCCTAAACACAAAGTGAGAGGGACACAGACTTTGATCAACACCTTTACTTTTAGAGGGCTGGGTCTGAGCCAGGAGTCAGAAAACTGACACACAATCCTCCCTTAAAGTTTTAAGGGAGGAGTCAGCAGTAGATGAGGCGTGAGGGACCTGCAGCTCAGGTACCTTACACGGGCCACTGTACTCTGTTGTCTCATCACAGTCCACATCCACACATGACCGATCACGGTCATGTTGTTTATGTTGTGTACCTTCCAACTTTTCTCTCTTACGACCCATAGATCAGTTCAGTTCAGTTCAGTTTACTTTATTAATACCCGTGGGTAGATTTGTTGTGCAGTAGCAGGAGAGGGCGTCACACAAACATTGATGACAGGACATACAGAAGACGAGTTAACACACAGTACGAGACAGACATGGGTACTTCCAATGTTCACTGAGCAGGATTAAAAGCAGATAAGATAGGACAAAGTGATGACACAAGGGACAATAAATAGGTTTAAAAACCATTTTCAATAAATAGAAATAAATAGATAAATAACAACAAGTCACAGGATAGACCTCAAAGTGCATTAGGACTTATTTAAAAGGGAAACAGCAGCTGGGACAAAGCTGTTCCTATAGCGTGCGGTCCTAGATCTTGGGACTATGAATCTCCGTCCAGATGGCAGGAGCTGGAACTCACTCGCAAGAGGATGGGAGACATCATTGGAGATGATGCTGGCTAGTCGCTGCAGCTGTTTGGTGTACAGCGACTCCAGGCTCAGCTGTGTCTCGCCAATCAGCCGACCAGACCATTTGATGATCTGGTTGAGCGAGTTCTTTCTTTTAAGGGCAGGTTTCCGAACCATGACGCAAGAAGTCATAAATGTTTGTCTGTTTTTGGTTGCAGGTGTGTCTGATTGTAGGTTGCCCTGTGAAGCTGATTAGCTGCTTTCTTGGAGCCATAAGTTTAAAGGCCAGCTCCTCCCAGTTCCTAAGGGCTCTCCTTCATTGTCCCAGACTGCCAGCATGCATGATTGTGTACAAAGCATGTTTGTTGATAAAACCATTTAAAAACGCTGTGCTGCTGGTGGTACGTGGAGAAGGAGGGGAGTCTCATTTTCTTGTTGCGCCAGGGCTTCCCCTAGGCCCTGGTCGTAACAGTATCGATGTGTGTTTGAGGCATCAGAATTAAATCATAAAGAGAGCTGCACATTTTTCTCTTCTCTCCACAGAACACAGTGCATGATGGGAAACACGACTTTTCTCCTGATGGGGAGAAGTTTGATCTGAAGCTATAAGTTAGCGGTATTAATAAGAAGGCCCAAGTAGTACGAATGTGTTGTAGAAAAAGTTTCTCTTAATGCAACAAGTTCTAAAATTGAACCTTTTCTTAATGGAGTCTGGTGACTTTATGCACGGAAAACAAGAAATTGTCTATATTAACTGTATTTGTAACATTTGGTGTAAATGATTAATCAGTTGAAACAGTGAGTTAAACAGCTGATGGGAGAAAAGAAACTCTTCAGACATCAGCAGACAGGATGACACTTTTTACATGACAAGAAACATCTGAATGTTTCATATCCAACGCTGAATTTATAAGAAAACATCAATGATTTAGAATGTGTCGTGGCTGTTTCACAAAGTTTGTTAACTTTCTCCTCACGAACCAACTCTTCAGATCACGTGATTTGTAAAGGGAGTCTGTGATGACTAACACAGAAAAATGGAACTGACAAAGTATTCTGGGCTTCTTCAAACAGTGTTCCAGGAGCTTGTTTATTCACTCTTTGATGAAATATTTCTGAGTTTGTGTTGTGACCTCACTGTAAACATTCAGCACAGCGGATCCAACTTTACTTTCACTTTCACCCAAAACAAAAACACTGAAGCCTCGTGAGTTGAGCTGATGCAACAACACCGAACAACAGCAACTCCTCCTCCTCACTTCAGACACTTGTTGCTGTGAAGGGAAGCAGTTCTTCCGTCCGGCTCAGAATTAAATACTTCATTTGGAACACAGTGGGGACAGCTCGCCCTCCTACAAACAAGTAAGTAACTAAAAACACGTTGTGTGGTTCAGTTTGCGTTTTTGCGTTTCATCCGCTGTTTGTTTTCACGGGACTGACGCACATCAGTTTACGGTCGACTCAGATCATAAAACTGATAAATAAAAATCAGTCTCAAGTTTTTTTTTCTTTCTTTTTTTTCTTTACATTCGCTTCTTTATTAGACTAGTTTGATGTCAGAGGAAAAAATCTCCTCCTGGATTTAATAATCGGAGATAGTGACTGACTGGCTGCGGACATTCCGCAGGGGACGCGAACAGAACAACATCAAGGAAGTGCAGCTTCCCTTTAACTACTAAACTAACATATTCACAATCTACACATTTTTTATTTATTTCTATTTATCATCTATTTCTTTATTTCACCAGTGTCTTATATACCACTGTTGTTTATCTCAGTCAAAAGTGTTAATGGATCCTGAATCTTTGACACGTTTTCAATATGTTCAATACATTAGAAAAGCAGGGTTACTAATAAGTCACCAACAACCATTATCTTAATCACAAATAATTATTTTTTTTCAATGTAATGTGTCATTTTCACATTATTCATATAAATACACAATATCCCAGACTCCATTAGCAAATCACGTCATTTTAGGAGTTGTTGCGTCATGAGAAACTTATCGAACTTTGTCAATCAGCGTAAATTTTAACTCATTGGTGACTTCTTGTAAATTCGGCATTAAATCCACTACATTAAGATTTTTCCTTACTTGTAAAAAGTGGTTGTAAAAGCTGGTTTTCGTGTTTAAAGTGCCTCTGTGTCTTGAGGTGGGTCTCGCTCCCGTCAGCTGTTGAAACACTGTTTCAACTGATTTCAACAAAAATTTTAAAACGTACTGACGGAAAACATGTCAAATTGTACAAATCCAGTACACATTCACCAGTAGGCTATTTCTTTCTGGAGGGAAAGGAAGCAGAGAAAGTCACCATACTCCCTTACAAAACGCTCAATTTTAAGACTTGGTTCAATAGCAGGAACTGTATCAACAATGTGAAACGCGGTTTACGACACATTGTTATATAGTGGGGTTTATTTGTTCATTCGGCCTAAGTTTTACATGAATATATCCTTTTATTTGTGTAAAAAATGTTTGTATCCGTCTGTCCTGGTGCACCTGCTCCACTAGGATCCTGTGTATCTCCACCTCAATGTTTGTTAAGGTTCGGCTGACTTTTAGAGACGCCCGCAAAATTCAGATTATAACTCGAACTCCATAGAAAAGGTTGTTTATTTGACAATTGTTGTTAATTCAGTGTAATAATTCTGTTTTAAAATAGAAAACTGTCATCAGAAATAATCATAACAACCCTAAAAACTAATTAAGTACCATTTGTGTGTAACTGTAAACTCATGTAAATGCTGTCAACATGAACTGAACGTCCACAGTGCAGCTCTGTGTGTGTTTTCTTCCTCTGTGTTTCAGTCACTTCCTCCTTCAGCCTGAAAGCCATCAACATTATCAACACTTTGAACAGATGATACGAACCACTGAGTCACATGTTGTCTTCTTAGTGTTGATATGGAAAGTGTCTGTAGAAAAATGCCGAAATATGACACTTAAGAACAAAAGGAAAATAAACAACTGTTTCCTTTCCGGTCAGAACCAGATTGGTGAGATGCATCCAGGAAGTTGCACAGCAACACAGCACAGCTTCGTCTTCCTGTTCTTGCACTTGTGGATGCATTCATGGTTCCTGGGAGCAGCTGACAGACAACACACCTGTAACACAAACACACAAACAGGTGGGATTTCATTTTAACACTCCACACTACAGGCTACCCACTGTAATAAATGCACTCTGGGATTATATCTGTTTTAATTCTCCTTTTTATTTATGTTCTCATTTTGTGTTCATTGTTGTTAAACAGTATTTGAAGGTTGAAATTAGTGATATTCTTCAAGCAGATCGATTTAATAGAGTTGTGATAATTTATAAAGAACTAAAACATTATAAATTGATAAAATAAATTGGTTTCATTTACTTACACTAATAATCTGTTACTTAATCCATCGGGACATGGGACATAACACACACTCTTAAGTTTAATAGACCCCAAAGTACTTTTAAGTGCTTTTATTAAAAACCAGCTTGTTATAAATATGTATTATTAAAACCTGCTCTGTTTGATGAAATCAAATCTTCTTCCTCTAACAAAACTGTCTCCTCTCTGACAGGAAGAAGATGATCTTGATTGCTCTGCTCGTCGTTCTGACCTCCTCTGTCTGTGGTCAGTAGTCCTGCAACTCACACTTGCTCATATTGTTAGTTGACAGATAATCTTCTTTGATATATTAATCGACTACTTCTTGCAGTTCTATTGACTGGTGGAATGTTAAGGAACTTGATACTATGGTCTGGGTTGTCAATTAACCCCCGTAAAGTGACACATATGAATCCACTCAAGTAGCTCCAGTGAACTGAGGAAAAACCTCAGGTGTTGCCAAGAGGTTATTGTTTATGAAAAGCGTAGCATTGTCATCACAAAATGCCTGAAAGTATATATAAATTATCAGATTTTTTATCTTTGGCACATGACTGTGGTATAAGCAGGATAATGCCCTTCAAAGTGTAATTGACAGCTTGTCGGCATTGACTCCTCGTGGAGATGATGGAGACACACAGTAAAATCTAAACCTAAATCTAAATCGCTGCATTAGTTCAGACTGAACACTCATGCAGCTCCAGGATCTCTCAGTTCCTTGATAAAAGTGTTTCAGGTTGAAATGAGGTAGTTTGATGTCCACATGTTGTCTCTCTTTGCCCTCTCTCTTGTCTGCAGGGATGTTTCCTGGGAAAATGACAGCGACCTTCTACCAGGCAGAGGAGGACGATAACATCACCATCAGATGGGACAGTCACACCGAAACCGACATGTCTCTCGCCAACATGGCCTGTTTTCTGCTGTCAAAGCCTCTGAAGCTTTTGTATGAGATGATTAACGGCGTCGAGGTCCCAGAATCTCAGCATCAACAGTTTGCAGGACGAGTCCAGTGTGACGAAGACGCCCTCAGAGACGGACTGATCAGACTTCATGTGTCCAGACTCAGGACTGAAGACTCTGGAAACTACTGGTGTGATCTGGCTGCAGATTATAACAAGCTGACGAGGAGATGGGCGCTGGAGACCACAGGTGAGCCGAACTCTGCTGTAAGTGCAGCATGGAAACATGTTGCTGCCACACGGGTCAGAAACCAGAATCTAACAGCCTCCTGATTTACACCCACAGAACACTTTGTCTTGAATGTGACCTCTCGTGGAGAGAACAGCGATGTGTTCACACCAGCGTTAACTGAAGGTAGGTCACCGATGTTACTCACAGAGAAATAATGCACCATGGGAAACTGGTGCCAAATCAGAGAGAAGCTGCCATGTTGTAGGAGGTGTCACTGGCCGTAGCTGCGCCTGATGCCCTGTCTCCATTTTCAGCCCTGTCGTTCAAATTGAAAGCACGTTATGCATGAGAAACAGTTGATATAAGAAGCTAAAATGAAGAGTGAGTTATACAAACACTGTCTACCTATACTAGAACAGTCTACATAAGGAACTAGCTGGCTGAGGGGAAATCATCAGGTAGCTAAACAATTTAAAGAAATATGTCTGAAACGTATTTAAAGGTGCAATATGGAAGAATTGGCAGCCTGTCAAATTCATACCCAAACCAATAGAGGGCAGCATATCCCTAAATTAACCGCTAACTACTGCTAACTGTAGCTATTGTTGGCTCATCCGCACAGTTAGTCGGAACAGGAAATTTGATATTTGGTATTTGACGACCTGGAGATGAGACTTAACAACCAACCATCTTTCTCCAATAAGTTGCTTTAATGTCACTATTGGACCTGTTGATTGTATCACATAAAGCACTGTACCATGTGGTTAATATGAACTCAATATTTTAAGCTGTTTTCAAATCTCCGTACACTGACTCGAACTCACATGACGCACAAAATGTTGGATAATTCAATATGAACAAACTGAAATAAATCTCACTTGGTCCAAGTCAAAATCAGAAGACCAAATTTTGTTTCTGTTCAGCAGGTTTCGGTAAATAAGTCAATACATTTGCTACAGTTCTGTTATGTGACCAGCAGGTTGTGAGACGGATGTTTACTTGTTGTTAACTGTTTATTTAGTCACTTACTGTCTTGTTTCTACATTTGCCGAGTTGGTTTAAATGTTCTTGATGTGGTGGTTTGACTCTGATGAGTTGATGCTCCCGATATCAGATACTAACGCTGGTTTTCTGTCTTCATGCAGATGCAGAACACACACCAGGAGGGATGAAGAAGGAAGTGACATCTATTGATTGGAACAAAGTTAAAACGGTTTTTGGAGTCATTAACAGTGGAATTGTCATAGTCGCTGGTCTAATAATTCTCCTCCTGGCATTCATCGACGTCTGTCCTTCATATTGTTCTGAATTGAACTAATCTGTGTGTAACGATGTGTTTGTGTCGATGCTTTGTTTGAACTTACGTTTCTCTCATGTCAGTCACTCAGATCAACACCAGGACAGATGTGCCATCACTGAGTTCGTGATAGAGATCAATACAGTTCATCGTCTGAGCAACTAACATCCACAGCTGCTCCGATGTGAGCAAATGTAAAGCCTCATCACTTCTTACATTCTGGCTCCAAATTAGGCCTCAAAATACAACTGCGTTGTCATTTACTTTAGCGTTCTCGCTGCAGGTAAGAAGAGATTTGGTTGATAACAGATCTAAAGATTTAATATAATGGGGATACAAACAGCTGTTTTTATCAACAGTTGCAATATTGATTATGCCCATTTATTAATCATTTAATGTGTGTAACAGGAAGTAAAGTCTCATGTAGTTTTGTGTCAAAGCACTCAGTTGAACTACATCGCCTCGCTCAACACATGTCAACAACACCAATATCGCCGCCAACTGGGCTCAGAAAAGGTTGTAAAAAGATGAAAATCACAACAAATCTGCTCTTGACAACTGCAGATATGTGAAAGGAGAGTTGGTCAGTTCTGTGAGCTGCTGATATACAGGAGCAGCTCTCACTAGAGACGGCGTCACTAACAACACTGTTGGCTGTGTTGTCTTTATATATTTCTATATTAACATTTATTATATATAATCAAACATCACGACAGGACAAACGTCAGTCTAACTTTGATCCAAACATGTTTTTTAATTATTTGTTTACTGTGATATTCAAACTTCTAACCAGTTTCTCAAACTGCACTGAAACCAGCTTGTTGTCCATACCAGCACTTTTGTCTGATTCCATTGACTTTATTGCATATTATTCTCAGTACACTGTAGTGGTCAGTGTTTGTATATATTTCATATTTAATACAGTAATCATACGTGAATTTGTCTGACAGCAGGAACCCCCTTGAAACTGGAGTCAGTGAATGTCAGGTCTCATCATGTTATACTGCAGCTGTCAGGTCAAAGTGCAGATTGATGTGAAAAGGGTCCACTGCATTATCACTCAGCTTAACTGAAACATTAATAACAGAAGCAGTTCACCAGCATAAACACATTAAACACTGGTTGAATCTTATCATTCACTCAGTTTTGCAATCATTGGTGTAAATCCACCTTTATATTTTGTGGGTATAAAACCACAGAACTCTTCATATTTTAACCTTTTGTTCACATATTTATTCGTCTTAGTTTTTATTGTTTTTAATTTATCTTTCAAACCAAACTGAATGTTTTATCTTCTGCAAAGCACTTCTGACTCTGTGAAGCACTTTCTAACTGTTTTATATGATATGAAAAATAAACACTTGTACTGTCCAACTCCTGTGTGTCTTGTGAAAATCCCTCTTTTTTTCAAATTTATTCGATGAATGTTATTTTCTTTAAACATCCTCAGTCTTGAGGGACTTTTCCAACTCATTTCAACATTTGCCATCTGAATGTTTTAATCATGTGTAATAATGGACTTGGTGAATATGTCTAACCCAGGAGAAGGACTGCATTTCTTATGAAGATAATCATTTCTCAGTTTTTGTTGGACTTCCTCATTAGCAGACCACAGACGGTTCAGTTGTAAAATGTCATTAGAGCATTACATCTAATCATATCATATACTAACTAACATTTAATTGCGTTAATTTGTGTGTTATGTTGTTGTATGATTATACTGTGTAGGCCTCTACATCCTGTATGTGTGTGCTTCAAACTCTTTGAACTAGATTTAATATAAAATGAGGTCAGAACTTTTATTTGGTGGTCGATTTTATTTCATCTGCTCCACAAAGAATAGATGAAGTACAAACGTGTTGCTGCCTTCTTATCGCTCTAAAGAGCCTTAACAATTGGTGTAATATTTTAAAACATGAGTGGGCGCTCTCGGATATGGCAATGACACAATGATGATGATTTATGTGTAATACATGTCAAGGAAATAATATGTGACATTTCTACATTAAAATGTCTAAAATGACCTTTTCACTAGAGTTTGTTGAGTTTTGTGCTGATATTATCTTAAACGTTTCAAACAATGTTCAAACCCCAAAAAATGGTTTCATTTAGTCACCTGACTTTGATTTTGAAACTACCTCTGGTGCCAGTTTAGTAAAAAACATAAAGAAATGTAAATGAGATATAAAACAATTCCACAGTATAAAGCATCATGTTGAGACACTGAGATAATTGACATGCCTGAATGGGCCTGACTCTAACACACATTATGTAGAGTAAGTAGTGACATAAATATAAAGAGACTTTTCAAACATAGTTAACTACACTTATATTCCTGTTGTAGATGTAGTTTTTCATGTTGTCGTCCGTTCCATTGGTTTCGTTGGTGCAGATTTCTTTATTGACCTGAAAGAAAAAGCAAAGTAACAAAAAAGAGATTCAGGTTGATGTCAGGATTCTTTACGATAAATAAAAGAATATGTGAGATTATTGGATGAGTCTGAAATGTAAATATGTTTTAAACTTAAAGGATTTCAATTAATCATTTGCAGTTAATTCTCTTATTCTAGTATTTCGAACAGCTCCATGGTAAATAAAAAGGTATAAACTGTACCATGTTCAGCTTCTTTACGGCCTCTGATTGTTTCATAGAGACAAACATCACCTACAGAGACATAAATATCAAGCCAAGGTTAGTTTACAATACTGGTTAAAGAAACTAAGATTTTTTAGATTGCTTTAAATATAATATGTAAAAAATAAAGATTAGTTTAACTGCTTACCATGGAGGAGAGTGGAGTAATTATCAAGCTCGTAGTCTACATGTTCTGCATTGGTGCTCTCAGACTGGACTTGTCTACAACACGTATCAGATACAATACATTTAAATAGGAACATGAAAATGTGTTGATGTGATGTTCAAAATGAGATGAGAGAGTGTTGCACCTACCTGACAAAGCATGAATCTGTGAAAAAGACATTTGTTGTTAGATGGTTGTTATACTGCTGTTCTATCTCATGAGATCAGAGTATGTGGGTGTATTTGAATAATTAAAAAAACATCTAATAACAGAAGAAGAAGGTCTCACCATTGGACGCTCTGTAGCAGAAACAAACCAAGCAGAGGAATAACAAGAACGATTCCACAAACCAGCCGAACAATCAACAGAACAGGAACTGAAGAGCTTTCAGGCCTGGACACTGCTGTACAAATAGTAAATATGAACTATTAATAAACTTATTTGACATGTTTGTCAAAACTGACTTTACAAAGTGCTTTAATAAATATCAGAGTCAACGGAATCCAACAGGTGAAGGTGTCTGAAACTAAACTACTTCAAAATCAGTTCAGTATACAGCTGAATGTATTTCACACACAGAAACATTCACATTAAAAAGAAATGGCAGCAATCATTTTAGTCCTACTCACCCTGAACTGACATCCAGCTCTGTGCTGACTCTTGTCCTGAGTGTTGACACTTGTAGAATCCTTCATCTGACTTTGACACTGCAGAGATATTTAACTCCCATCTGGTGTCATTTTGAATGAGTTTCTCATTGTGATAGAAAAACACAGTGGAGTCAAATGTTTGTCTTCTTAATTTGCAGCTCAGACTAACAGAATCTCCCTCAGTCACAGGACGGGCAGGGCTCAGCAGGATCATATTTTTATCTGTTAAACAGTCAAAGAATACGAGGTTTCAGTCAGAGATCAGCTGGTCGAGGAACTTGAGAATGAGTGGATGTAGAGAGATGAGAAAAGATACATACTGGGTTTTTTTCTTTGACTTTTCTCATTGATTTAACAGAGATCATAAAATCTGACATTTTATCTTCATACACCTTGTGTGTCTTACTGTTCAAGAACCCTTTCAGCTGCTGAATCTGCAACCTCACAGCTAAATGTCACTAAATGCTTCACACTGGACTCTAAATGGTGATCATGGACCTAAAAACTGAAGAACACATCAGCCACAAATCTATATTCTATATTTATACATGGTTAAAATCACAGTGTAATTAAACACTTAACTATGTTTATTAAGTAAAAACAATTAATTACTAGCGAGATCATGAAGCAGAGTGTTGGGCAGAACTCTTAACATGTCAGTGTACTGTACTCCTCAACACACAATGGGATGTTTGAAATAATAAGTCAAAGAAAAACTAAATATAACAAAATCATACTCTGTACAGTGATGTTGACTGCATTGCTGAACTCTCCTGATCCAGACTCACACCGGTACACTGCATTACTGAGCCAGTTAGTCTTTAGTTTGCATGTAGATCCATTCATTGTCCCCCAGGTGGTGCAGTCTGACAGGTATCTGTCCTCAGTTGATAACCTCTTCACTCTCCACTCAGTAGAGTTTCCCTCACAGCTCAGTGAGACAGAGTCAGAGGTGAAGTGTTGAGCTCTGTCAGGACTCACTGTGAGAGACGCTGATGAGTGAAGATCTGAAAAACAACATGAGATAAGAGGTCAAACAGAGCACAGAAATCTTTAGATGGAAAATGTCTCAATTAAAATAGTCTTTAGCTTTGTTTTTGTTGTTATTGCAACAAAGTTCAGTATTTTGTTAAAATTGTGATTTCTACTTTGACCTCTTGCTACCATTTTGAGTTGATTTTAAATGACAGCCAACCAAGTGACCACAGCTGCTGTAAGCAGTAAGAAGAGCTGAAGCATCCAGACTAAAAGTACTTTTTGTAAATGAGAGTAAAGTTTTATCCAAGATATCATATTTCTCTTTTTGTGTTTTTCTGTGAGAGTGAGGACAGAAGGAATCAAGAAAATTCCATCCAGTAAGGTGGAAAGTGTGAAGTTTAGCTTGACACTAGTGAAAGAGACAAGATCATAAGACCACAGTAAATTAAATTACTTTTTTCAAGAGAAAAAAAAAAGATGAACAGGGTTGATATAACATCTGTTTCTTAAGATACAGAAACAGACTTACCTGCAGACCAGACAAACTTAGGTTGACTGTAATAAGTGTAATACACTGGATCTCCTCTTCCAGCTCTGCACAAATATCCTGCTGTGTGTGTCTGTCCATGAACAATGTAGGAATCCTGTTCAGTCCCACTGCTGCTGCCAGGTAGCAGCTCATAGTTGTAGGAGTTGTGTGATGGATCAGGAACAGTCTTATACCAGTAGAACCTCCATCCTGCAGATTGATCTTTAACACTGCAGTTCAGAGTTACTGAGGCTCCAGCACTCAGCCATGATGGAGACACAGTGAGGACAGACTGGGGATCTGTTTGAAAATTTTTTTCAGAATGAAAACATGTATTGATAGAGGATCAAATACATTCTGCACAATTAGTACATACTGAAGATTTACTTTAAAAATATATGTGAACCAAAACAGCCTTTTAATGAACTGTCTCATGTTCACTTTGAAAGAAATGTGATGTGACTTATTGTCTGATACTGTCAGTTTGAATGGATCACTCCAATCTGTTGAAGACTTTTCACTTTTCTTTCTGCCCTTACACCTGTAGACTACACTGTGGGATGCAGAAACAGATCTAATGCTGAGTTCATTTTGATTTGAAGGTTTTTCTGATCTTTGATCTCACATCTGAGAGTGATCGTCTCTCCTCTGTATATTTCAGACCAGTTTGGCTGCATAGTCACAGCCTTGTTTGGAACTGTTCATGTTCAAGAATTCACAGTAAGGAAACAAAAATGTCAGAAGATATGAAGAATGAAAACATGGCTGGATGGATTTTTCTTTTCTGTATGTTAAACTCTGTGAAAAACATTTGTTCAAGATGAAATTAAGGCAAATTCTTTTAATTGTTTCTTTCTGTCATACTCATTTTAACCACAAGAGGCTGAAGAACACCATCATGTCCTGAATGAGATGAAAATCATCCATGTTCCTCCAGGAGAGTTTTAATTTCTCTCTGCACTCTGAACACAAGATGCATCTATTACAGTTAATGTTAGCAGGTTATGAGCCGTGAGTGTCACATTATGAACACATCAACACCTTTTCAACATCAGGATTTAAAGTTTGTTCTACTTAAAATCTGGTTAAAATAAAAACATGTGGTGATTTTGGCATTAATAACATTAATGTTTAACTCCCAGCACAACATGCTGATTGTGTGTTTTCCCAGCCACCTCCACTTCCTCTTGTTCACAGCTACAGTATTAGCAGCAGTACTGTGTAAACTTTTCCTCATGAACAATCTCCCAATTCTGGATATTGATCAATAAAACTGAACAACATAAAGGAAGCATCCTAAAATCTTTGTTTCTGTTAACAAAGTGAAGGAGGTCAAACCAGTAGCTCATTGTTGACATGATGAAGGAAATTTAAACAGTTTTTGTCAGAAAAGTGAGAGGTACTGGTCTAACATGACTAAGAACCACTGTCTCTTCACACTTTGGTCATTTGGTCACACACACAGAACATAAAGACTGTAGGTTGTTAATTCCATTAGAAAATACTAAACTCACCAGTTTCCTCAATGGCAACTTCATTGCTATCAGGTGTGACGACATATAGTTCACTTCTCCATCCTCTGCAGGTGTATTTGCCTCCTTGTGAGATGACTTTGATTGATTTATCAAGATTCTCAGTCTGAAAAAAAGTTTTTCCAGAAGAGTCTGACGTCTGTCTGAACCACTCATATTTGAATCCAGCAGGATCCTCCACAGAACATGTCAGTGTCACTCTGCCCCCCAGTGGTATGATTGTCCTGTCTGCTGTCAGTGTGACTGAACGTCTACCTGCTGTTCAAATGAACAACAACAAATTACTGTCATGGACATGCCATCAAAGATGTTTATACATTTTTACATAACTTAATGAAAACACTTATTGTTTCAATGAACTGATTTGTTGAACAGTTTTGACACCACAAACAGCTGCAAGTACGGAAAACACAAGAAAACAGAGAAAAATTGTTCACATCAAGATAAATATGCTTCGATACTAAACACATTTCTAGAGACCACTAGTAGTAAAAGACTGATAGTACATGAACCCAATATCTGAAATCATAAAATCAGGCCTCTCAGCCACCAGTATTCTTGTGACAAGAGCTGCTTGAAATTGAAAACTATCAGGCTGTTTATTGATTAGTTAGTTGAAGGCAGATGAAAGCTTAACTTGTTGTTCAGCACCTGATAGTATTTTAAGAGAAGTATGAAGACTTCATGTAGAATCTACTGCAAGAGGAATAAAACTCGACTGGGTGAAGACAGTGAAATGCAACTGAAAGCTTAGAAAAGCTAATAAGTGAATTTTTGATGACTAGAGATTTGTGACCTGTTCTTTGGATTCTGTGTGCAGCATTTAAAACAATAATAATGTTTCTTCATCACAGTGAGACAGCTTCTTACCTTTCACTCTCAGCTCTCTTTCTTCACATTCTGTCCCATCTGCAAACTTACACTTGTACCTGCCCACATCTGATACTGACACCCGAACTGTCATTTCTTCTGTTGTGGATGACCAATGGTTTGTGTCTATCTGAAGAGGTGATCCATCTTTGTAAAATGTAGCTGTCATCGTGCTTCTTGTAGTAGGATCCTTACAGCGCAGAGTCACCAAGTCTCCTTCAAACAAAGTGAATGCAGGAATTTCCAGGAGTGCTTTAGCACCTGTGTAACAGAGGTAGAGAGATGCCTTATTAATATGTTCAATCAAGAGAGCAAATGCTTTATCTGACAACATATAAGTTATTTAGCTGTAATATTACATCAATACTAAATATGTTTCTTTGATGATTTGACACATACATAGAGACTAAAGAGTAATAAAGTTTAAAGACATACAGAAATGATGCCAAAGAGCATTGAAACTGTTCCGGAGGTTTCTATTTTTCAAAGACTTATGACTACTTAGATTATTCAAGACACTTTAGTTTGGTTTATGATTTCTCCCCGTTTTTCTTTGATGTCGAGTCAATCCATTCATCACTTACATTTATTATTAGGTGCCAATCAATCCTAAATTTTGATTATTGCTGTCTATTAACAGATGTTCAGTGTTTTTTGAGTGCTTTTTTTCAGCTCCCTGGATAACATACACTCACTCATACATGAGTGTAGGTTAACTCATATGTTTAAAACAACCATTGCGGTCGTAACAATCCTGTTTTAATTTTGTATTATGTTAGGTACGGTTTTTTTCATTTCATCTTTCTAACAAAGCAGTTTGAACAGCTTTTCTACACAGCTTCAGTGAACCAAACTAAAACAGCTTTACAGTCACTAAACTTATTCCAGTGTGAAGTCAGTGGTATCATGCAGAGCTACACTTTCCAAGTAGCTTCCTTTAACAACTGAGCACTAATCCAGTCATTTCTTAATATACACTGAGTCAAATCAAACATATATGGAAAAATATGAATGCAAAAACAAGTGATCAAAAGTGATACAGTAGGAGACACATAGGACAAACATAATCAGTCAGTATAGAAAAGATAACTAGTCACCTTCAGCATGTCCGTACAGGAGTGTATTCAGCACTGAAATAAAGATTCAAACTTCATTAGACCAGAATCAAATACAAAATCCAGGTGGAGTTTCATCAGTGGCAACTATTGTTTATCAATCAACAGTATCACACATTTCTGTGAAGATATTCTGCTACACAGCTACAGAGGTGGGAAACACATGTTCAATATATATATATAGGCTGAGTAAAATAAGAAATACATGTAATTCCACAGCTATATACATATTACCTTAGATCATATACTGTACATGCATTGTCCAGGTATGTGTGCAAAAACTAGTGCAAAAGTTAAAGTTAAAAGTTAAAAGTTAAAAACTAGTTGAGTAATAAACTTAACATAATCCTCCAATCTGAATCAAGACAAATCAGCAACAAAGTTCATGTCTACACAACTACTACACTGATATAAATACTGAACATCACACAGAAAGTCACAGATGTACTCACAGAATAACCCGAGCACACCGAGCAGAGTGTGCCCCATCTTCACATCCAGCACCGACACTGTCAGCACTATCTTAGAAATGTGAGAGCAGAGTTTTTCATCAACTTCTTCGACTGGGTGCCGTTCTCACTCCAGTTCTTGCTTCCCTTTCACACAAAGCCCAAACAGCTGCAGTGACGTTGACCGCAGCGTACTTTGACATGTTTACATTTCCTGTTCACTGTGAATAAATTATTAGCTGATCTTGCTTGCAAAGGTTTGTTCTTCATCCTAATTTCACATCCAAGAAACACAAGATCATTGGATTTAATCATATTACACTTTTATTCTAATCTAATCTGTACATGTTATGCCATCCAACAGTTCTTGCATCCACAGTGCCTGTATTTCAATGAGGGCGTGTGTTATGTGTACACACAATGCAGTCAGAAAGTATTTAGGCACCTCCACCTTTATCACATTTTGTTATGTAGCAGCCTTATGCTAAAGTCAATTACATTCCTTTTTCGATCATCAATCTACGCTCAGTAACTCATGATGTCAAAGTCGTAGTGAATAATGAGAGACAATGCAACAGAGGGGAGCTTTCTGCTCTCTTCAAGCTCACTTCTGTTCATGAGAATTGTTTTTACCGAGCTCAGTCACTTCCTTTGGGCGAAGTTGTGACAAACCCACCTTAAAGTGAGGACATGCAGATGTTTCTTCCTGGTCTCTCAAAATCATCAAATTAGTGGCATGAACAGTAATTACTGCACGTACATCTAATAGAATACTTATGAGGGACAATTGAATCAAATGAATACTAAACTACTATTAAAATAAACTGTAGCATGAGAAGAACACGCAAAGCCAGATCTCATCAGCATGACTGAAATATAAACGTTTCAGTTCCTTTTCACACATAAAGACGAGATGCAGTGACACCAATAATTAGACTTCTAAGGTGTCAACATTCACAGCGTAGAGGTGTTTTTCTTTCTCTTGTTTTAGATACTGAGTGGAGTAAAACAGGAGGTCATTTTCAGCAGCAAAAGAGTCAAAGAACATGAAAAGTTTAAAATAAGAGAAGCTGACAGAGTTATTATTACTTAGAGAGAACTCCAACTCTTTGAGAATGAGGCTCACAGGTAACCTTGACTCGGCATCCTGGGACTTCACTACAGCTGCCCTCGTCTCAGAGGTAAAAAGGAGCACATGCATTGTGTCAGTATCAGTTAGTGTGGTTTGACGCCCCCCTGTGGTGATCTGTGGAAAAAGCTTTTACTTCACCTGCACAGTGACTGGAGTCTATCAAGTACACTGACTGACTTACTCATCAACCTGATGATGTTCATTTAAAATCAAGTTTAAGATGTTTCATTGACCTGTCTCTGTATTAACTTAAATCGCATCTCCTTATCATTGCAACCTGACAGTGTAGCACCGAGCTGTACAGGGAGTCTTCTTCAAAATCAAATCTACTTCCTCGAACAAAACTGTCTCCTCTCTGACAGGAAGAAGATGATCTTGATTGCTCTGCTCGTCGTTCTGACCTCCTCTGTCTGTGGTCAGTAGTCCTGCAACTCACACTTACTCATATTGATAGTGGACAGATAATCTTCTTTGGTCTATTAATCAACTAATTCTTGCAGTTCTATTGACTGGTGTAATGTTAAGGTACTTGATACCATGGTCTGGGTGAATCCTCCATTCTGATTGGCTGCAGGTTGTCCATTAACCCCCGTGAAGTGACACATATTGTCATCGCAAAATGTCTGAAAATATAAATAAATTATCAGATTTTTTTTTATCTTTGCCACATGACTGTGGTATAAGCAGGATAATTCCCTTCAAAGTGTCCATTCTGGCCTCCTGATAATGGACAGCTTGTCAGCATTGACTCCTCGTGGACATGATGAAGATACACAGTAAAATCTAAACCTAAATCTAAACCGCTGCGTTAGTTCAGACTGAACACTCATGCGGCTCCAGGATCTCTCAGTGTTTCAGGCTGAAATTAAGTGAAGTTTGATGTAAGTGCACATGTTGTCTCTCTTTGCCCTCTCTCTTGTCTGCAGGGATGTTTGCTGGGAAAATGACAGCGACCTTCTACCAGGCAGAGGAGGACGATAACATCACCATCAGATGGGACAGTCACACCGAAACCGACGTGTCTCTCGCCAACATGGCCTGTTTTCTGCTGTCAAAGCCTCTGAAGCTTTTGTATGAGATGATTAACGGCGTCGAGGTCCCAGAGTCTCAGCATCAACAGTTTGTCAAACATGTTGCTGCCACACGGGTCAGACATCAGAATCTAACAGCCTCCTGATTTACACCCACTGAACACTTTGTCTTGAATGTGACCTCTCGTGGAGAGAACAGCGATGTGTTCACACCAGCGTTAACTGAAGGTAGGTCACCGATGTTACTCACAGAGAAATAGTGCCATGTACCATGTGGTTAATATGACGTCAATATTTTAAGCTGTTTTCAAATCTCCGTACACTGATTCAAACTCACATGAAGCACAAAATGTTGGATAATTCAATATGAACACACTGAAATAAATCTCACTTGGTCCAAGTCAAAATCAGAAGACCAAAGTTTGTTTCTGTTCAGCAGGTTTCGGTAAATAAGTCCATACATTTGCTACAGTGCCACCAAGTGGCCATGTGGTGCAACTTCTGTTATGTGACCAGCAGCTGGTTGTGAGACGGATGTTTACTTGTTGTTACCTGTTTATTTAGTCTCGTTTATTGTCTCGTTTCTACGTTTGCAGAGTTGGTTTAAATGTTCTTGATGTGGTGGTTTGGCTCTGATGAGTTGATGCTCCCGATATCAGATACTAACACTGGTTTTCTGTCTCCATGCAGATGCAGAACACACACCAGGAGGGCCGAAGCAGAAAGTGACATCACACGATTGGAACAAAGTTAAAACGGTTCTTGGAGTCATTAACAGTGGAATTGTCATAGTCGCTGGACTAATAATTCTCCTGGCATTCATCAATGAAATAAATGTGCGTCTCATGTAGTTTTGTGTTAAAGCGCTCGGTTGAACTACATTGCCTTGCTCAACACACGTCAACAACACCAATATGGCCGCCAACTGGGCTAAGAAACGGTCATAAAAAGATGAAAATCACAATAAATCTGCTCTTGACAACTGCAGATAAGTGAAAGGAGAGTTGGTCAGTTCTGTGAGCTGCTGATATACAGGAGCAGCTCTTGTACCTCTACAAGGTACGAGACAGCGTCACTAACAACACTGTTGGCTGTGTTGTCTTTATATATTTCTATATTAACATTTATTATATATAATCAAACATCACGACAGGACAAACGTCAGTCTAACTTTGATCCAAATATGTTTTTTAATGATTTGTTTACTGTGATATTCAAACTTCTAACCAGTTTCTCAAACTGCACTGAAACCAGCTTGTGCTCCATACCAGCACTTTTATCTGCTTCCATTGACTTTATTGCATATTATTCTCATATTATGCACTGTAGTGGTCAGTGTTTGTATATATTTCATATTTAATACAGTAATCATACATGTATATGTGAATGTGTCTGACAGCAGGAACCCCCTTGAAACTGGAGTCAGTGAATGTCAGATCTCATCATGTTATACTGCAGCTGTCAGGTCAAAGTGCAGATTGATGTGAAAAGGGTCCACTGCATTATCACTCAGCTTAACTGACACATTATTAACAGAAGCAGTTCACCAGCACAAACACATTAAACACTGTTTGAATGTTATCATTCACTCAGTTTTGCAATTATTGGTGTAAATCCACCTTTATATTTTGTGGGTATAAAACCACAGAACTCTTCATATTTGAACCTTTTGTTCACATATTTATTTGTCTTAGTTTTTATTGTTTTTAAATTATCTTTTAAACCAAACCGAATATTTTATCTTCTGCAAAGCACTTCTGACGATGTGAAGCACCTTCTAACTGTTTTATACGATGCTAAAAATAAACATTTTCACTGTCCAACTCCTGTGTGTCTTGTGAAAATCCCTCTTTTTTTCTTAATATTCGATGAATGTTATTTTTCTTTAAACATCCTCAGTCTTGAGGGACATTTCCAACTCATTTCAACATTTGCCATCTAAATGTTTTAATCATGTGTAATAATGAACTTGGTGAATATGTCTAACCCAGGAGAAGGACTGCATTTCTTATGAAGATAATCAGCTCTCAGTTTTTGTTGGACTTCCTCATTAGCAGACCGCAGACGGTTCAGTTGTAAGATGTCCAACGAACCAAAAACCAGGCTGAATATAATGTGATTATTTTTAAATTTACTAACTTTGTGGATCATTTGTAGCTAATGAGTATCAGTTGTTCACATCTTTTGTCAGCTAATTATTTAAATAGCACAAAATACTTTGTCAGTTACATTTTCTGTTGAAGTCAACACAGACAGCTCCACAGCACTGTTTTATTACTGAGACAGTTCAGGGCTGCATCCGAAATTCCATACTAGCATGCTATTGAGTATGCTAAAACAGTATGTGAGATTTTTTAGTATGTCCGAAACCTTAGTATGAACCCAATAGTACGTGAGGTGCATACTATTTCCGGTAAATATTATGCAAGCACTGGACACTACGCCGGCATAAATATCCCACAATACAATGCAGCGGTGAGCAGGGGCGCCGCAAGGGGGGGGAAAGTTTAGGACGATTCCAAGGGCCCGGCACTGACAGGGGGCCCTTTGAGACATGGGCAACCTATACAAGGGCCCAAGTAGATTTTTTTTCATGGGGCCCAAAATCCCTGGCGGCGCCCCTGGCGGTGAGAACAACATCAACACAACAGACAATGGCGGACAGCAGCCAATTCAGTTCTGCCGTAATGTCTAACGTTATAACACTTCAATTTAAGTGTAAGTATAAGGTTTCACTTATGATGACACAATGTTGTGGTTGTAATGTTAACTGAGTTAACTAAGCAGCTAACGTTAATTAAATGGCTACCGTTAGAAATGTTTGTAACGTTAACTTTATGTGGCTTCTTATTGGATGCATGTCAAGGATGTATTATAAGATTATTATTACTAGATGTATTAAAAGAGTATTATTGCAGATTGCTGGTAGAGGTGAGGTTGGCATGGGTTACCACGGTTACACATCTCCAATCCAACAGGCAAGAGGCTCTCAGGAAGTGCGTCACTTCCGCGCTAAGCAGTGTGTCGGTAAAGATGCATACTACTGTTATTCACTCAAAAGTATGTTGAACAATAGTGCACATATTGCGTATGTAGTGCATAGTATGGAATTTCGGGCGCAACCCGAGTGTTCCACACTTTCTCAGGCAGAACAATGCTCTATGAGACATTCTATGACATCATAGAATGATGTCATAGAATGTGTCCTTTGATGTATAACATTCTAGAATGTGTGCTTTGATGCAAAGTATATTTGCTTTGACTCATCACATCAAATATCTATTTAGGGGAGCCTAAATATATTTACAATACATTCATCCACACATACCAAGAAGAGAAGCCAACGAGAATACGCATGGGGAACGGCAACACCAGGGACAGCAACGCTATTGAAGGGACTTGGCATCACCAGTCCTATTTAAAACCCAAGGAGGAGAAAGACTGTACTGAGAGAATACGTATGGGGAACCACAACACCAGGGACAGCAGTGCCATTGAAGGGACTTGGCATCAACAGTCCAGTTTGAAACCCAAGGAGGAGAAAGACTGTACTGATCTGATGAAGGAGATCTTTGAACTCAAATCCCAGCTGGAAGTGTTCCAGGCAGAGTCGAAATTATCACAGACCAAGTTGGAAGTCTCCCAAGATGAGCTAAGGGAGTTTCAGGATGAGTTAAATGACTCCCGGGAGGAGTCGAAAATATTGCTCGCCAAGCTAAATGTGTCCCAGTGCGAACTGAATTTATGCCGGACGAAGTTGAAAGTCTCACAATCTGAGCTAAAAGTGCTCAAGGGCAAGCTTAAAGTGTCAGAGGGGGAGGTGAAAATATTTGAGTCCAAGCTAATAGTGTCCAAGTATGAGCTGAAATTAAGCCAGACCAAGTTGAAACTCTCTGAGGACAAGCTTAGAGTGGTCCAGCACAAGCCCAAATTATGTCAGACCGAGCTAACACTGTCCCAGGTCGATCCGAAAGCATCCCTGAATGAGCTGAAAGTCCACCAGGACGAGTTGAAAATGTCCCAGACCAAACTGAAAGTGTCCCAGACCAAACTGAAAGTGTCCCAGGCCAAGTCAAAAGTGTCCCAGGTCAAGTCGAAAGTTTCCCAAGTGCCTCAGGATGAGCTGAATGTCGACTTAGATGAGCTGAAAGTCGACTTGGACGAGCTGAAAGTCTGCTTAGACGGTATAAAAGTCTACTTGGATGAGCTGGAATACTCCCAGGATGAGGAAAAATTGTTTCAGGACAGGCTTGAATCGTGCCAGAACGAGCAAAATATATCCCAGACCAAGCTGAAGGCTTCGATGCAGGCCAATATCATGGTAGGTCCAGATTTGTCTGAGGACATCAAGAGGCTAATGGAAAATCCATATCTCAAACTCGCTGAGGCCAACGAGAAGTCCATGAAAAAAGAAGTCTCCCAGGACAAGTTGAAAGTGTCCCATGGTGGACTGAATGTGTTCCAGGACAGGCTTAAATTGTCCCAGAATGAGCAAAACATATCCCAGACCAAGCTGAAGGCTTCAATGCAGGCCAATATAATGGTAGGTCCAGACATGTCTGAGGACATCAAGAGGCTAATGGAAAGTCCGTATCTCAAACTTGCTGAGACAAGTCGATGAAAAAAGAAGTGTTTGGGGCCGCTGTTTAGCTAAGGTTGGTAGAGTGAGCATCCCATGTACAGAGGCTTTGAGGTTTTGAGGCTTTTGTGAGGAAGGACTCCACTTGACTCATGACTTGATTCAGCCAGCCATCCTTCCACCTGTCCAGCCGTCCATCCATTCTCTGTTCTTCCATCATACAGCTGTTTGCTGTCTGCTATGGTTTTGTCTGTCCACAATAGAAGAAAAAAGTCCATCTGTCGTGCCAAACCGTCCATCTGTCCTTTCTTGTCTGCCTGGGTTTCTTCCAGGTACTCTGGTTTGTCCAACAGTACATATAGAATAAAAAAGTCCATCTGTCGTGCCTTCTGTCCCTTCGTCTGTCCATCTTGTCTGCGTGGGTTTCCTCCAGGTGCTCTGGTTTGTCCCACAGTACATCTTGAAGAAAAAAGTCCATCTGTCTCGCCCTCTGTCCGTCCTTCCATCTTTTCTTTACTGCATGGGTTTCCTCCAGGTGCTCTGGTTTTTCCCACAGCATATCTTGAAGAAAAAAGTCCATCTGCCATGCCATCCATTCATCCTCTCTTGGCTGCGTGGGTTTCCTGCAGGTGCTCTGGTTTGTCCCACAGTACATCCTGAAGAAAAAAGTTAATCTGTCGAGCCATCCATCCGTCCTTTCTTGGCTGAGTGGGTTTCCTCCAGGTGCTCTGGTTTGTCCCACAGTACATCTTGAAGAAAAAAGTCCATCTGTCTTGCCATCCATACGTCCTTTCTTGACTGCGTGGGTTTCCTCCAGGTTCTCTGGTTTGTCCCACAGTTCATCTTGAAGAAAGAAGTCAGTACGTCTCGTCATCTGTCTGTCCTTCCACCCTTTCTTGTCTGTGTGGGTTTCCTTCAGGTGCTCTGGTTCGTCCCACACTACGTATAGAAGAAAAAAGTCCATCTGTCGTGCAAGCCATACGTCTTTTCTTTACTGCATGGGTTTCCTCCAGGTGCTCTAGTTTGTCCCACAGTACATCTTGAAGAGAAAAGTCCATCTGTCTCGCCCTCTGTCCGTCCTTACATCTTTTCTTTACTGCGTGGGTTTCTTGCAGGTGCTCTGGTTTGTCCCACAGTACATCTTGAAGAAAAAAGTCCATCTGTCGTGCCATCCATACGTCCTTTCTTGACTGCGTGGGTTTCCTCCAGGTTCTCTGGGTTGTCCCACAGTACATCTTGAAGAAAAAAGTCAGTCTGTCTCGCCTTCTGTCTGTCCTTCCATCCTTTCTTGTCTGTGTGGGTTTCCTTCAGGTGCTCTGGTTCGTCCCATATTACGTATAGAAGAAAAAAGTCCATCTGTCGTGCCATCCATCCGTCCTTAGTTGACCGCATGGGTTTCCTCCAGGTGCTCTAGTTTGTCCCACAGTACATCTTGAAGAAAAAAGTCCATCTGTCTCGCCCTCTGTCCGTCCTTACATCTTTTCTTTACTGCGTGGGTTTCCTCCAGGTTCTCTGGTTTGTCCCACAGTACATCTTGAAGAAAAAAGTCAGTCTGTCTCGCCTTCTGTCTGTCCTTCCATCCTTTCTTGTCTGTGTGGGTTTCCTTCAGGTGCTCTGGTTCGTCCCATATTACGTATAGAAGAAAAAAGTCCATCTGTCGTGCCATCCATCCGTCCTTAGTTGACCGCATGGGTTTCCTCCAGGTGCTCTTGTTTGTCCCACAGTACATCTTGAAGAAAAAAGTCCATCTGTCGTGCAAGCCATACGTCCTTTCTTGACTGCGTGGGTTTCCGCCAGGTGCTCTGGTTTGTCCCACAGTACATCTTGAAGAAAAAAGTCAGTCTTTCTCGCCTTCTGTCCGTCCTTCTGTCTTTTCTTTACTGCGTGGGTTTCCTCCAGGTGCTCTGGTTTGTCCCACAGTACATCTTGAAGAAAAAAGTCCATTGGTCCTTTCTTGACTGAATGTGTTTCCTCTAGGCGCTCTGGTTTGTTCCACATAATATCCATTCATACATCCATCTTCTTCCGCTTATCCGGGGCCGGGTCGCGGGGGCAGCTGCCTGAGCAGGGACACCCAAACTCATTTCAGCTGATTGTATCCGGGATCTTATTCTTTCGGTCATGGCCCAAAGTTCATGACCATAAGTGAGGGTAGGAATGTAGACTGACCGGTAAATCGAGAGCTTTGCCTTTCTTCTCAGCTCTCTCTTCATCACGACAGACCTATACAACGACCGCATTATTGCGGATGCTGCACCGATCCGCCTGTCAATCTCGCGCTCCATCCTTCCCTCACTCTTGAACAAGACCCCAAGATACTTAGTCTCCTCCACTTGAGGCAGGAACTCTCCCCCAAACCTGAGGGAGCAAGCCATGGCCTCGGACTTGGAGGTGCTGATTCTCATCCCAGCTGCTTAACACTCGGCTGCAATCTGCCCCAGGACGTGCTGGAGGTCCTGGCTCGAAGGAGCCAACAGGACAACATCATCCGCGAAAAGCAGAGATGAAATCCAGTGGCTGCTAAACCAGACCTCCTCCGTCCCCTGGCTGCACCTAGAAATTCTGTCCATAAAAATAATGAACAGAACGGTTGACAAAGGGCAGCCCTGCTGGAGTCCATCATGCACTGGGAACAGGTCTGACTTACTGCCAGCAATGCGAACCAAGCTCCTGCTCAGGTCGTACAGGGACCGTACAGCCCTTAGCAGAGGGCCTCCGATCCCGTACTCCCGAAGCACCTCCCACAGAATGCCACGAGGAACACGGTCGAATGCCTTCTCCAAGTCCACAAAGCACATGTGGACTGGTTGGGCAAACCCCCATGAACCCTCGAGCACCCTGCGGAGGGTAAAGAGCTGGTCCAGTGTTCCACGGGCCAGGACGAAAACTGCATTGTTCCTCCTGAATCCGAGATTCGACTATCGGACAAATTTTCCTCTCCAGTACCCTGGAATAGACTTTCCCAGGGAGGCTGAGGAGTGTGATCCCTGATAGTTGGAACATACCCTCCGTTCCCCCTTTTTGAATAGGGGAACCACCACCCCAGTCTGCCAGTTCAGAGGCACTGTCCCCGACTGCCACGCTATGCTGCAGTCATGTCAGCATAAGCTCAGGCTCTTTCCCTCCCAGCGAGGTGACCTTCCATGTCCCCATGGCTAGAGTCAACGTCCAGGGATTGGGTCGGCGTCGAGGCCTGCGCCCATGACCGCCACCCAAATCACACTGCGCCGGCCCCTTCTGAACCCTCCTGCAGGTGATAAGCCTACTGGAAATTATCTATCATTAATTCTGCATGCAAGGACCTTTCCAGCTTTCTCCCCTTGATCGTAATATGACTGATTTAACCACATCAAGCTGGAGGTGATTTTATTAGTTGTACTGACATTTTAATTGTAGTAATTCCCTCTCCTTTTCTTAATTGATACCATGATATAGCGTATTAGTGTATAAGAGGATTTAGATTTATGTTTATTAGATTGTCTATCTCACCTCTGATATAAGCTTTGAATGCTTCCTACTTTATCGCTGCACTGGTTTGATTTGTGTCGAAAGTAAAGAAGTTATCTATTTGCCCCACAAGAAACTTCACAAAATCAGGATTTTGAAGCGACCTAGACTGAAAACGATATCTTGGTGGTGAGGTGACTATATTGGATACCTGTGGTATTAGGGGGAGATTGGAACATGATAAGAAAGCAATACACTGTCGTACCAACATTTTTCAATACTTGATAATAGGCAGTTAGAAATGAGAAAATAATCTGTCCTAGAGTTTGTTTTGTATGTGTTTGAGAGGCATGAGTATTCTCTTTTACTGGGGTTAAGGTGTCTCCAAATAGCTATTAGATTTAAATCACACATATACTTCTTAATTGTTTTTCTGGTTTGTTGATGAGAAGCATCAGTGCCTGTAGAGCGGTCCAGCACACAATTAAAGTCACCATCGATTATGCACTGACCAGGTTATGATGAGATCTTGATCAAAGGAGGGTTGGTCAACATGCCCCTAATGTTGAATGTATATACATTAATTACATTGATTTGAGTAGATACTATGATGCCATTAAGTACAATATATCTTCCAGAAGGGTCTATGTGTTTGTTTTTTAACTGAAAAAGAACAGATTCATGAATCAATATCATGACACCTCTGGCGTGAGAAGTAAAGCAAGCTGAACATTTTTGATGTCTTCTTTGAGTAGGTGTTTTTCTTGTATGAAAACTATATTGGATTTCATTGTTTAATTCTATTTAGCACCTGTTTATGTTTTGTAATAACATATTGAGTTCAGCATTCAGGATAATCTCAAACATAATTATTATTTCATGATTTTCCGTCTCCTTTTTCAAAGTCCTAAAGGTAATACAGTGCTTCGGATTTAAATACACGTGTTTCTTATTAACGTTTTCTGATAGGAGGTAGAAAAATTGGGATAATAGTAAAACATGGGGTGAGATAGGACTCCTGCATGTCATTGCCAAATCACTGCTGGCTGCCGAAAATTCATGATGGTGTGATTTGACAGTATATATGAAAATTGGGCAGGGGTCTTTGTCTGATTTCACTCTCTCCTAACCATCTGATGGCACTTTCCCAGCAGCAGGAACAGCAGGATAACACTGAGGGGAAAAAAAATAAATGATTGTTAAAGGGACATTATGTAGTTTTGGAGATGAAATTCAAACTCTTTTTCTATTTTAATATTTAAAACAATATATGAGATTAAATGTAAACGTAAATATATTTTAAGCTTAAAGAATTGTCAATTTATCATTTAATTGACAAACTTTAACAGTGATCATAAAATCTGATGTTTTATCTTCATACACCTTGTGTGTCTTACTGTTCAAGAACCCTTTCAGCTGCTGAATCAGAAACCTCACGGGTAAATGTCACTAAATCCTTCACACTGGACTTTAAATGGTGATCATGAACCTTAAAACCCAAGAATAGATCAGCCACATATCTATATTCTGTTTGTACATGGTTAAAATCACAGTGTAATTATTAAATATGAAACTATGTTTATTAAGTGAAAGCGATTTATTCATAGAGAGATCATGAAGCAGAGTGTTGGGCAGAACTCTTAACATGTCACTGTACTGTACTCCTCAACACACAATGGGATGTTTGAAATAATAATTAAAAGAAAAACAAAATATAATAAAATCATACTCTGTATAGTGATGTTGACTGTGTTGCTGAACTCTCCTGATCCAGACTCACACCAGCACACTGCATCAATGGGCCAGTAAGGGCTTAGTTTGCATGTAGATCCAGTCATTGTCCCCCAGGTGGTGCAGTCTGACAGGTATCTGTCCTCAGATGATAACCTCTTCACTCTCCACTCAGTAGAGTTTCCCTCACAGCTCAGTGAGACAGAGTCAGAGGTGAAGTGTTGAGCTCTGTCAGGACTCACTGTGAGAGACGCTGATGAGTGAAAATCTGAAAAACAACATGTGATAAGAGGTCAAACAGAGAACAGAGATCTTTGAATTTTGATGTCTACTTTGACCTCTTGCGACCCTTTTGAGAAGTTTTTCAAAATGATGACAACCAAGTGACTAAAGCTGCTGTAAGCAGAAGAAGAGCTTAAGTATCCAGACGAAAAGTACTTTTTGCAAATGAGAGAAACGTTTTAGCAAATATATCGCTTTCTTTGTGTTTCAGGTTAGAGAGTGAGGACATAAGGAAACAAGTCAATTCCACGCACCCAGTAAGGTGGAAAGTGTGAAGTTTAGCTTGACGCTAGCGAGAAAGTCAAGATCATAAGACCACAGTGAATTAATTTAAATCTTTGCTCATCATCATTTAAAAAAAAGATGAACAGAGCTGATATGATAACTGTCTCTTAAGAGACAGAAACAGACTGACCTGCAGACCAGACAAACTGAGGTTGACTGTAATAACTGTAATACAGTGGATCTCCTCTTCCAGCTCTGCACACATATCCTTCACTCATATTTGCAGTGAACACACAGGATGGGTTATTCTTATGATCGAGTCCTGTATTTGGCTTTCACAAAGAAAATATGTCTCATGTTTTTTTGCGAAGACCAACATTTTTTTACTTATATGAATCTCTTGATGTGAACAGCTGAACTCTGCCCTTCTTTTCTCACTTTTTTTCTCTAATTGTTTTTGTGATACTTTGACATTTGAAGCAAATCACCTCAGATTATAATGTGTACTGAGTTGTGTTTACTGCCCTTGACTGGCTCAGTCTGTGATTCTTGACAGTTTCTCTCTCACACACCATGTCACTGCCCAAAATGAGTGAGTGAGTGACAGACAATCTTACAAAGTGGCTCTTTCATCGTAATTATGCTTTTACACGAAGGTTTGACTCATATACATTCACAAAAAAAGCAGAGGTTGCATTTTGGCGAGAGTTTCACTTAAGTATTCAAAGTTTCTTTCTCAGACAGAAAAACAGTTTACATGAAGAAAATGGAAGAATCATTTTAATCCTACTCACCCTGAACTGACATCCAGCTCTGTGCTGACTCTTGTCCTGAGTGTTGACACTTGTAGAATCCTTCATCTGACTTTGACACTGCAGAGATATTTAACTCCCATCTGGTGTCATTTTGAATGAGTTTCTCATTGTGATAGAAAAACATAATGGAGTCAAATGTTTGTCTTCTTAATTTGCAGCTCAGACTAACAGAATCTCCCTCAGTCACAGGACGGGCAGGGCTCAGCAGGATCATATTTTTATCTGTTAAACAGTCAAAGAATACGAGGTTTCAGTCAGAGATCAGCTGGTCGAGGAACTTGAGAATGAGTGGATGTAGAGAGATGAGAAAAGATACATGAAGGGTTTTTTTTTTTTTACTCTTCTCATTGATTTAACAGAGATCGTAAAATCTGATGTCTTATCTTCATACATCTTGTGTGTCTTACTGTTCAAGAACCTTTTCAGCTTCTGAATCTGCAACCTCACAGCTAAATGTCACTAAATCCTTCACACTGACTTTAAATGGTGATCATGGACCTAAAAACTGAAGAACAGATCAGCCACAAATTTATGTTCTATATTTATACATGGTTAAAATCACAGTGTAATTAAATACTTAGTTATGTTTATTAAGTGAAAACAATTAATTACTAGAGAGATCATGAAGCAGAATGAACAAAATATAATAAAATCATACCCTGTATAGTGATGTTGACTGCGTTGCTGAACTCTCCTGATCCAGACTCGCACCAGTACACTGCATCACTGAGCCAGTTAGTGTTTAGTTTGCATGTAGATCCAGTCATTGTCCCCCAGGTGGTGCAGTCTGACAGGTATCTGTCCTAAGGTCATAACCTCTTCACTCTCCACTCAGTAGAGTTTCCCTCACAGTGAGACAGGTTCAGAGATGAAGTGTTGAGCTCTGTCAGGACTCACTGTGAGAGACGCTAATGAGTGAAAATCTGAAAAACATGTGATAAGAGATCAAACAGAGCACAGAGATCTTCAGATAGAAAATGTCTCAATTATGATTTCTACTTTGACCTCTTGCGACCATTCTGAGTAAATTTCAAAATGATTGACAACTAAATGACTACAGTTGCTGTAAGCAGTAAGCTAAGTATCAGCTGAAGTATCCAGAAAAGTACTTTTTCAAATGAGAGTAAAGTTTTGGCCAGTATATAATATCTCTCTGTTTGTTTTTCAGGCAAAAGAGTGAGAACAGAAAGAAACAAGTAAATTAAGTTCAGCTTGATGCTCATGAGAAAGTCACGATCATAAGACCACAGTAAATTAATTTCCTTTTTTTCAAGAATACTGTTTGTTTATCATCATTTAGACAAAAGATGAACAGAGTTGATATAACATCTGTTTCTTAAGAGACAGAAACAGACTGACCTGCAGACCAGACAAACTGAGGTTGACTGTAATCAGTGTAATACACTGGATCTCCTCTTCTAGCTCCGCACACATATCCTGCTGTGTGAGTCTGTCCATGAACAATGTAGGAATCCTGTTCAGTCCCACTGCTGCTGCCAGGTAGCAGCTCATAGTTGTAGGAGTTGTCTGATGGATCAGGAACAGTCTTATACCAGTAGAACCTCCATCCTGCAGATTGATCTTTAACTCTGCAGTTCAGAGTTACTGAGGCTCCAGCACTCAGCCATGATGGAGACACAGAGATGACAGACTGGGGTTCTGCTGGAAAATGATTTTTCAGAATGAAAATATAGAGGATCCAATACATTCTGCACAATCAGTACATACTGAAGTTTTTAAGCATGTTTCAGAACAGTGATTGGCCGGCTGGTGTTTTTTAATGCCCATATTTTGAGAGCAGGGCGGCCAATGGCGGATATATAATGCCAATATCATGTTTTGTTGTGTTTTTTTCATCAAATGCAATAATTCAATAATATCAAACAATAATTTTGTACATCAAGAAACACAAAAGAGGAGGCTAAACAGGGAAACAAATAATAAGTAAATATTCAAAAACAGATAAAAGACAGTAGGTCACCTTCAGCATGTCTGTAGAGGAGCGTATTCAGCACTAAAACAAAGATTAAAACTTGATTAGACAATAATCACCGGCATTAAAAATCCAGCTATAAATTGCATGAAACATTTTTGTGACGACATTCTGCTACAGAGCTACAGAGAGAGGACACGCATTTAAAAAAAAAAAACTCTTTAAAATAATTTTATCAATAATCAATCAATTGAATTCCAAAGATATATACATAACCATACCTTTGGACCATATACCGGACATTCACTGTGCAAATATGTGTGCAAAAGCCAGTGTACAACTAGTCAATACTCAAGTAATATATCAAACATAATTCTTGGCAAAAAATCATACCTATAACCACAGTGTTGATAGCAAACCTACCTATGGATGTCAGCAACATACTCACAGAATAGCCTCAGCACAGAGAGCAAAGTGTGCCTCCAGCTGTCTCTCTGCCTCTGAGAAAAAAAAGTTCACTTGTGGCTTTGGCCGCAGCTTTACTTAGACATGTTTACACTTCCTGCCCACTGCAACAACTTATAGGCTGTGTGTGCCTGGTCCCTTAAGATAAAAGAGTACAAAAAGTCATTATGAATTTACTGAATCACATCACATCATTTACGAACTAACAACACATTGTGTTCACATGTGAACATTATGGAGAATATGCCCTCTGCTCCTGCCCCCCAGTGCCTGTATCGCGATGAGGTGCGTGCATTAGTGTTGATGCCGAAACACTGCAGATATTTAAATCTTACCCACTCCGAGTTTTGGGCTGTTTCAACCCCCACTTGAAACCATACAAGTATCAAAAGTGTGCTTGTATTTCAATGCTTTATACCTTGTGTACTTTTATATAAATATTAGCTGCAGAGAGTGAGTGGGTGATACATCATCACCAGGTTGGTGGTTAAAATTCTGCCTCCTGCTACAACTACAACTTTTAACATGACTTCTGCTGCTTGTTCTACTTCTGCGACTGCTATAACTACTACTCATACTTCTGCTAGAAGTACTGCTAAACTCCTTTAACCACTGATTATCCATGGTGCAGTGGGTAAAGCACATGGCTCATGAATCTCCAGTGGCCCATAGTTTGAATGGCCGCCATGTGAATATGGTCCAATGGGACGCATTCTGAGTGGAAACGTCACAAACTGGCTTGGTTCGTGCACAGCCCAGGAGAGTGCGTGATTAAAACCACCCAGAACTTGTTTGTTTGGCTGTACTTTTGAGAGGCTAGCAATCAATTTTTGTTCGAATATCACACAGGCCACTCTTGCAGTAGCATGCAATGACCGAAATGGCACTATCAAAGTCGATTTACATCCGGGAGAGTAGAAATGTCTGATGACAGGATGTGGTAAAGTTCTTTACAAGGTCAACTAATGCAGACTTTAATTTTGTTTTTCAGACTGCTTACTTCTGCTTGCAGTGTCTGTTCCCTCCCCTTCTCTCTAATTTGTCTCCACAGAGTTTGACCAGAAGAGGAAGAAGCGTTGCACTTCTCAAAGATGGTCGTCGGTTGCCTCCGATACCCAACCTGCTTCTTTACATGCAGTGCTCTTCTGCTGCTTGTGGTCTCCATCATTGGTAAGCATACCTCTATTCATTGAGGCTGCTTGGTTTTAATGTCGTGAGAGCATTTTGTTAGGTGGACTTATGCATAAGCTTGGATTTGCACAGCTGTAGTACGCAGGCCAAGCGTACAGTACTTCCTGGACGTCTGAATGCTATCTGGATATTTTGTGTTTAGAATAACGTAATAGTTAAGTTTACTCTTGATTGGATTTTCAAACACTGTTGCATTTCCGTGCCTTGTTTAATGCATTGCCTCTGTGCTTTTCTTTTTTTATGAAGTTTTTGTGAATACAACTGCAGGGAATGCAGCCGGAAATCCAAACTTGATTTTAGCTGTCATCTTGAAAGCAAACCATGGCAAATTATAGTTCAAATAAAATTACAGAGCAACTTAATACTCAATTAAAAAAAACATTATTTCCCTGCACTGTCTGGCTGAAAGTGTGAAATATGTTTCACAAGTAATCACATCCGGCAGCAATATCTTCATGTGCAGAGGCACCTGACTACAGGGCTGCTGTGGAACAATTGCGACCAGGCCACAAGATGATTCAGAGCAAATGACGAATAAATGTTCTATCCCCCAAAACAATATGGAATCTGTCTTTCTTTCTCTTTTGTTTCTGTCTCTGTAAACTGTGATAACCATCAGCTGTGATATTAAGATCTATTTGACAGTCTCAAAAAGATGACACTCACTGTGTTGTTTGCTTTGTCTGTGTTTCAGATGTGGAGGCTTCCAGCTGTCAGCGTGTCATCCATAAAAAAGTTGGAGACACTGTGGAGCTTCAGTCATGCTTACCAGCTGACGGGGTCACTCGGGCAGTATGGAAATATCAGAGGATAATAATTGCAGACAAAGATAAGCCTATTCATGAAAACCAGTTTAAGGGCAGATTAGAGCTAAACCCCAAAAACTTTAGTTTAACAGTGAAACGACTGACTCTCCAAGATTCTGGTAACTTTGGTTTTCTCTCAGAGGTATATGACACACAAAGGAAAACAGTCATCATCTCTCTGCAAGTTCATGGTAGGATTCTCCCTTTTTTTTGACAAACATTGTGAGTTAAAAAAAATTAAATGTGTTCGTTCATCGTTTGCAGTAATGTAAAATGCCACTTTTTCACTCTGGCGACTGCTGATTTATTCCCAAAACAAGAATCATTTAATTGTTAAACTCAACATTTTCAGAAGGTTGTGTCACTCCATGACAATTACTGTTTTTACTCTCTCTCTGTCCACTGCTTTATTAGAGCCCATCACTAAACAGCCCACTCTGACTTACAATTCCACCTGGCACACATCAAATGAATCCTGCACAGTTTTTCTGGAGTGCAGTGCGGCCTCTGACAGCGGCGTCGACTACAAGTGGACCGTGAGGAACCAAACCAGAAGTGGGTCCAGGCTGCAGTACATCCTCAGTGCGGAAGACGGAGACACTGACTTCACCTGTACGATATACAACCTTGTCACTGAGATGTCGGCGTCCCAAACTGTGATGTGCAAACAAGGTATGTGCATCAAAGAGAGAGCACTGCTTTATTTTGATAATTTTGACCAAATACCTTGACATCGATTCATACTGTGACAATATTGCAGGGATGACTGTTGGTACTTTCACAAAATATCAACACAGTGACATTTTTGATAAATAATCATCAATGATATGGACATAATGACCACGTGGTATTAGAACACGTAGAACAGCTGAGTAAGTTTTGAGAATGATGATCACTTTACTGTAATGATGCCTTTAAAACCAGGAACAGACAACACATATGCCATATCATGATATAACGGTATCCAAGATGGTAGATAATTACAGTTAATTGATATAGTTATTATTCATTATTGCAGGGTCCAGTTCATCTATTGTACCACTCCTTATTGGGCTGATTAGTGGAATGTTGCTGATTATTGTGCTGCTACTCTCACTGTTTTGCTACATAAAGTCAAAGGGTAAGTCCTCCTCTTGCCAATGTTGATGGGTAGCACTCGCAATCACTAAATGATACTGAAGTCGAGAAACAGAGCAGTGGTTTCATTTGCATGTGACGTCTTTCCTTTTTCACAGGATGCCATTGTAACAGGTTGGGAAACTTCTGTGTACTACTTAAAAAGCAAACATATCCTGTTTATTCAATAACTGTACTTTACTGATTTGTCTTACTTACACTATTTACTTTTTAGTTTTTATAAAGATGCTTAATTCATGCTATAGGCTCGTCCAGTCTCAAACCCAGGTCAACCCAACTGAAACTCAAGAGCAAGTGTACTCATCTCTCCTCCAGGGTGAGTCGTCAATCCTGTCCTGTTTGCTTTTTCTTTTTCTTTTTCTTTTACAGCTATTTTAGACCCTTTAAAGGTATGATATGTATGGGTTACTGCATTGAAATGTCTAAAAATGACATTTTTAAAAACATATATTTTGTTGATTTGTGTATTTACACTATCACAAATGTTTCCAAACCCACAAGTTAACTCCAGGTAGCAGTGTTTTTTATCAGTATTTGACGTTTTTCTACAACCATTTACCCTTGCAAGTTGGACCATGTGACTGTTCATTTGCATTATCATTTGCTTTGCGATAAAAACTCAAAGTGTTATTGTACACCAGCTGTAAGCTAACGAGCAATAGCACGCACCAGGGGTGTATGTGTCTGTTTAACTAAATTCAGGTCAACCTCTCACTAAGCTCAGCACTCGCCAGAGACTCGGGTTCACTTCTTCTTCCCCATTTTTTTCTTTAACCATACAATCATAAAATGAAGAGCATTTCCCCTGCAGCTCCAGTCAGCAGTCAACATTACCGAGCATAAACACCCAACAGTGTTAATCTTTATGGATCGCTGCTGCAGTCAAAAATCCACCTTTTAATCCCGAAAAGTTCAAAAGTAATCTCCGAGCTCTCCTCCTGTCGGTACACAACTCCGGATCAGAGCAGAAACCTGATGTGACTCTGGGTGTTTATTCCTCCAGGCAGACTGGCCACACAGCACTCGGCAAATTTCTGTACACCTTAGCAGCAGAAACTACATATTGTGTGTTCTCTTTTAAATCAGCCTGATTTTTGAAAGTAAATTGCCAAAAAAAACTAAAAGACAGGGAATTGCAAATATTCAAGAGCACCCAGGAACATTCATTAATATGACCTTGCATTGTCTCTGACCTGTAGGTGATGGTTGTGTCTATGAGACATTAAGAGGTCCGGAAGATGCTGGAGCAGGTACAGTATGAACACTATTTACCGTGGTGGTTTTTAAATAACTCAGTGTTCAAAAGTCAAGTAATCAAAACATTGTTATTTTAGGTGAACGACCAAATTCATACATAAATGTCAAACCTGCAGGAGCTCATGGTAAGCAGACTAAGTTATGTGTGGGGTTTGTCACCTACAAGAGCACATCACTTCTCCAAACATGAAAACTGTGGTGTAACTGTAAATGTGGGTATCACAGCAACACATCTCTGTAAGAGGAAATGCAAAGATGATTTACACACACCACCCAGAGCTTTGGCTGATTCTAATCTCTTGCTGTAGATATTTAGAGATGTGAAGTCAATCATTAAAAATATCCACAGGAAAACCTCTTGATAGTTGAGAGTTAGTGTTGCTTTAACGCAGGGGTGGGGAACCTTTTTCCTATCGAGGACCATTTCAATTTTCATACCGTCTCTCAGGGGCCATGACTTTTTTTTTTTTTTTTTTAAAGGTAAGCAGCTCACAACATAATTTTATGGCTGTTTTAAACTTCATTGCAATAACATAAATATCATGACTATTAATTAATGTTTTAGCCAATTTTAATTTCATCCATCTCAGTGTCAGTTTCCTCTAGGATTTTTAATTTCAATTAATTGGATTAAAACACTATGATACACTGTATCTTAGTGTTTTAATACAATTAATTGTCTATTCCTGTTGGTTTTTATATTCACTGATGTTTAGCAGTTTAAGCTGTAGATAACCTATAATGTACCTAAAATCATTTCAGAGCATTCTGATGTGAAATAAAAATTTAAAAAAATCAGCGCTCTCAAATCTCATATATCAGCTTTAAATTACTCGAAAATGACAGATCTGAGCTGTCTTATATAAGGTTGTCTACTGTCAATCTGAGGAGAAATTGTTGAGTGGATACAGGGAGTTTTTTTTTTTTTTTAAGGCAGGCTGAATATAGCTCCAATGTCATTTTTCAAGTGATTTGAGAGGGCCGTATTTGTTTATTTTCACATCAGAATGTTCTGAAATGATTAGAGGTACATTATGAGGTTGTCTGCTGCCAATCTGAGGTGGAAAACTTACTTATCAGTATCATTATCATATCAGTGTGACCTAATATAATGCGATGGCTGGAACTGCTTCTCCTCGGTGAGATGTCTGATGTCAGGTGGCAGTGATGACGATGCTGCTCTCAGCTGGTTGTCCAGGTTTGGATCAGTCGGTCTTGAGCGGAGCCGAGTCTTTGCAAGAGTCAGTTTTGAAAAGAAAAACTGGAAATCTCTTGCAGAATCCTTAAATGATTTCTCAGTGTCTTGTGCCATGCCAGTAATCCGATCTGAGACGGTTCTCCGAGACAAACTGACACTTTGGAACAGCTTGATTTTTTTCTGGCGTGCGCAGCTCCACAGCGGCAACGAGGCACAAATTCACCGTCGGCATGAAGTTTCAGCTTCTTTTAGCTCACTCACTACGACGAAGCAAGCCTGAGTCACGTTGTCCTGGTCTGCTCGCGGTTTGGATAAAACTGCTTGCTGGCCAATCAAACTCGGAGAGTGGCAACTTTATCCACGCGCACTTGTCCTTTTAACGCATCCAGTTTTGCATGTTTTGCGATATAATGACGCTCAAAGTTTGAGTTTTCATTACTGCCGGAGTGTCCCCACAAACCAAAGAAGAATTCATTCGTCTATTTATCTTTGAAAGAGCGACACTCTGCACCAACTTTTCTTTTCTTACTCGCCATCTCCCGTTTTAGCCAACGCGAGTCTCCTCTTGTTGTTGTCACCTGTCAATCACTGAGGACACGACGCGATGAGATCACACGCGATGACAGTTACGCTGATGTTGTGTTCAATGACCTTGGTCATGGCCCGGAAAGATGGACACCCGCCCCGGGGGCATTTAATTGCACATTTGAAATAATTTTTTCTGAATTAATTTTTTGTGAACGTATTTACGGATTGCCTCGCGGGCCGGACCAAACTGTCTCGCGGGCCGTATATGGCCCGGGGGCCGGAGGTTCCCCACCCCTGCTGTAGATATTTAGAGATGTGAAGTCAATCATTAAAAATATCCACAGGAAAACCTCTTGATAGTTGAGAGTTAGTGTTGCTTTAACGGTTTAAAATGGTATTTCAGATGGGTGTTCCATATCCATATGTTTCCATATGATTTACCTTTAGGTAATGATTGTGTTTATGACCCAATGAGAGGCTCTGAAGAAGCTGGAATCAGCTTAAACATGAGTTGTTTAATAAAAACTAACCTTTATCTCTGATTTGATTCCAGGTTGATAAAAAGGAGTGCATCATCTGCAAAATGAGCAAATCACATTCATGTTTGCTGCAGGTTGTTTTTTATAGCAAATAAATATCTAGGAAAAGTTAACGGTTAACTTACTTAATCATATATAGGTGATTGATTCATGATTTTAATCCTATATATCATAGAGATATATAGGATTTCAGAATAAAAGAAAAACAAGACTTCTTTCTATAATAAAATCCTCTATAATAGTTTAAGAATTTTGTAATATGCTGGATACGTGACCTAAAACTCAAATGGTGATAATGTGTTTTTATGAAGTTGTGAAGGACACGTATTGTTTAATCTGTATTTAGGAGGTGTTGCAATTTACGAAGTTGTTCTTGTACTTTATAAAATGGAAGCTTAAGGTCCTGCTTCTCCGTGTCTGTTTAGTTTGTTGTGTCACTGTGAGTGCTCCTCGTGTTTTCTGGCCTCATGTTATTGCAATCCGGCCTGTATTCCATTAGCTTCTTCATGGTTTGCACCTTATTTAGTTTTAGTATGCTCTTTGGGTTTTCGGGGGGATTTGCCTTTGCCTGTGTTGTGTCACTTGCATTATGGATATTGGACTTTGGTGGAGCAGCTTAACGTTGAAGTTCGCTTTTTGTGTATTAACCCACCTGCTGCTGTGTTTTGCTCTTAGCTCCTAATGATTTTGCAAACTTTAACAGTGACAGTCAAGCACAGTCTATGTATTAGTCAGATTTTGATCCTCGAGGCTACTTAATACCTCATATCATCATCGCAATATTGTAATAAAAGTGGTAACCACTGCATGTGAATGCATGAATGGATGAAAATCTGCAGATCATCAGTCAGATTTTTGCATTTTTTGGGGAATTGTTTGTGTGTTTTGGTGAAAAAGCAATTTTTTCTTCTTTTTTTATTTTTAAGTTTTGTCATTTGCAGTATTATAAGCAGACAGAAGAATGCTATCACTACTTTACTCGACACTTGTACATTTTTGTCATGAATGCAGGTTTAGATTTTAGCCACTTGGTGGTGCCATGTCAATTTCCCTTTAGTTACTTGCTGCTTAGTGATTCCACTGATCAAATATCATTGCAGTTGCAACAGTGAGTGCATATTACTAAATGCATTAAACTGTTTTTTTTTTTTAATTTGAAGATAGAATGGTACATGTTGTTCTCTCTTAAATACTATATGTTTTATGAATCAATGTATGGTGTCTTTTATTTAATAGTCAATACCTATGAGTATTGCAGTTACACTGAGAGTCATTTTAACTTGTTTTATGCCCACACTTGATGTAGAGCCCTAAAACATTATTGTGAAATAAATGTACACTTTTGAACTCATTTGATTTGTGCCTGAGTTTTTCTAGAGGATGTTGAAGGGTCAGGGTGTGCCGTATGTCCTGGTTCTGTTTCGTTAATGACTCAGTGACTCGCATCATTTTACTGGCAATGTATCACTTCTCCTTTCGAAAAGGAATGTCAGCCAATTTGTTTAAGTTAGACTTGAAGGTTTTACCAAGAACATGGTGAGCTAATCAAGCGGTTTCTCTTGATGCCAAAAATGGCAAGTTGTAATCTAAATGGAAAATTATTTTTGACACTGAAAATAAAGTGACAGAGAGAAGCACTCTGCTGTATGAAAAGTTCCTCAAAAAGAAGCTGACAAACTTATTCCACTCAGTGATAAAGACATTGCTTCATATCCCCCGCCCACAACAAACTCCCCCTACTCTTTTCAGACGCTGCTCGCTCTGTGTATTGCTGTGAAGGATACTTGCAAAACACAACATGTCCTGTATATCTACCCCAGAACTGCTGAACTTGCAGGGTAAAGGTCCTGCATGCTTGAAACCAGTCAAAGAATTTGTTATAGTATATTTTGTATTAGCTATCCATTCTCTATTCATTCTGCAAAACGTCTTCAGAATGAGGAAATACAGGAAGAAGGCGGGGTCACTGTAGCTTCAGACACTACCATACACTTCTAGTGGGTCATAAGTGATAATTGAGAGGGATAACTCTTCTATACATTCTTTTTTTTTAATCCTGCATAATAATTACATTTCACATGTTTGCCAGCATGGAGTATAGCTTGCTGAGGTTTGCACATATTTTTTAATACTTTGTTTTTACAAACTTGTAAAGAAGTTGAATGCCTAATAATGTAAAAACAAGACACTAGACTGCAACAACACCAGGCTGACAGTCGACCGTCAATCAATTTCATAGTTGCCTTAGTTTCTGCAGTGGGTCCTGCACTGTTGGCCCTTGTTAGCACGAAGAATCTGCAGCAGATCTCTCAGACTGGCTGTTCAGCTAAGCGAATCAGTGCAGAAGAAGATATACAGAAGAAGGAAAAGGGAAAGCCCCCACAGCCTGTTGTTGTAGCATCCATGAGTTCACCCATTTAGTGCCGTTCTTCCTTATTTCTCTCCACTGCCTCTGCACCATTTGCATTTTTTTCTCAATTAGAAGTGGCTCAATTAGCAAGCCTTTCAGTTTCGCTCTCCAGATGACAATCAACAGTCAACCGACCTGGTGATATGGAGCATTTTATCCTCTCACGTAGGCGCTGAATGTACAAGCTAGTCGGCCGTCGACAATAGTATTTGCGATGTGTTCAGTGCAGCTTTTCAGCCGAGCAACAGCTAACATGAGACAACGCGGTTGGTTTGCTGTGTCTGGGCCCTAAGAGTCACCAAAGATCCTCTGTGAGGTTAGACAGCAGTCCTTAAAGCCACATGCTAATGTCAGCATGCTAACATGATCACAGTGATTATGCTAACATGACGATGTTATAGCAGGTAATCTTTGCCATGTTCGCCATCTAAGTGTCAGGTGACAGCATGCCAACACTTGCTAATAAGCACTTAGCTCAGAGCTGAGGCTGGTGGGAACCAAGGTTCAAGGTTCGGATTGTTTGTCATTGTAAAAAAACAGGATTACACAATGACATGCAGTTATTGCAAGGCAAGTACTCATCAAATGTAATAATATATATCCTGTGAAAACCATGGAACCCAAATAATATCAATAAAAAAAGTATGAACATTGTTGGAAATATTTAGGATAACAAAATATATAACAAAGGCCAAGTCATTTAAGACGGATATCAAAGTAAAAGCTTATTAGTCTATCAAATAGAAAAATCAGGGGATATATGAAATTAGCATGCTCCTTCCTCTGGGGACCATGAATGTCTGGACAATGTTTTATGGCAGTCCATCCAATTGCTATTATTGAGATATATCAGTCTGGACCAAAATGGCGGACTAACTGACCAACCTTAGTTTACAGACATTGATAATTTAATAAACTTTCAAATTATGTTAGCTTTTGTAAGTTTATTTAAAATATGTACATTTGGATACAAGTGACGGACATGGCATGAGAAGGCTGAATGCAACTCTCCTGTAAAGTGGTGTGAGATTTCACACCATGTCAGAAAAATACGTTTTTCACACATCAAGAAATATGGGCTAACTTTCAGAGAAGTAGCACATGTGATACAACATAGATGTGTGAAATCGTTTGGTTGGCTGCTCTTAAGTGGACAGCATCATTTACAGTTTATACTGACATTGTGGGTTCAACTGTGAAAAGGCTTTAACACCACCTTAAAGTTAAAAGGAAATCAACCTATGCCCGACAAGCAGTGCAGAGACCACCGCTGCAGAAATACCACACAGTATGGTGACGTTTATTTCAGACGTTGTCTAGAACTGAAACCACAGTCTTCCACTGCTGGCTGCTGAGGCACTCTGCAGCAGTGTCAGGGGTTCTTTCTGAAGAGTCCTTTTCCAATCCAACCAATTCATATATTTAAATTTACAATATGTTACATTTCTGCATTAAAACATCTTAAACAACTAGACATTTGTTATACATTTTGTAATCCTACATGTTTCCAACAGTGTTCAAAATAAGTCTCTTACGATCAGTTTCGAGAGAATCACACAGCGAGGAAGGAAGTTGGTGAACCAGACCAACCTGAGAGGTTCCCTGTGGTGTTGATTCCCAGGAGACTGAAAGTGTTCAGCAGCCCCACCTCAGCTCCACTGATGTAGATAACAACCAGCTCCGTGGATATGCTGACGTTGAGCAATATATTGTTCTCTGTTTCACTACTCTGCATGACTGTTGATTTTCTTACCGAAATTGACACATCACTCTCAGGAGACTGTTCCCCCCTGCCTTAAGACAGCCATCAATTCTGCAGTGTCTAGTCCCTGTGGCTCTCATCCCCATTCTGATGAAGTGCTTTAAGAAACTGGTTCTCCAGCACATCAGAGATCACATCCCTACCAGCCTGGACCCTCACCAGTTTGCTATCAGAACAAACAGATCCAATGAGGATGCCATATCCACTGCCCTCCACTCAGTATTCACATACCTGGAGAATAAGAACAGCTACACCTGGATACTGTGCGTTGATTTCAGCTCAGCATTCAACTCAGTCTCATCCATGAAGGTGATTGGAAAACTTAACACTCTGGGTTTGAGTACCACAATCTCCAACTGGATATTGTACTCCCTCACAAGCAGACCCCAGAGAGTACATTTAGGCAGCCACACCCTCCTATTCACACTGTACACCCATGACTGCACTCCCAGACATCAAAAGAACTCTACTGTGAAGTTTGCGGATGACACCACCATCTTCGGCCGCACTACAAGCAATGATGAGGGTTCATATGGGAGCAAATCAACAATCTTGCAGAGTGGGGAGCAGAGAACAAAACAACAGTAAAACTGAGGGGTTGATTGTTGATTTTAGAAAGAAAGGAGGCAAAGACACACACCCCTATTGGTAGGGCAGGTGAACAGGTCAAGGTTCCTTCGACATACCATCACTGAGAACCTCTCTTGGTCTTCACATATCACCATCTTGGTAACTTCTGACAGTTGAATTCCAGAGCAAGATTCAGGTCAACTTTTATAGAGGAGCAATAGAAAGCACCATGACTGGAAACATCACAAACTGGTATGGTTTGTGCACTGCCACGGACAGGAGATATCTGCCCAGCACCCAGTGGATATTAAAACACAACACACACCCCAGCCACAGTCTGTTAACCCTGCCGCCATCTGACTAAAGATGCAGTATACACAGACCATAATGATGCACCCTTTAGCATCAAGATGGAGGGTGAACCACTATTTATCTTGCTTCTTTGTTTACTAGTTCACCAGGAAACAAACCCCTCTTCATTCTGCTCAAGCTGCAAGCATGGTGCAGACACACATACAATGCTGAACGTTGCAAGTAAATGGCGAAGAAAAGTTTTGTTTTTTGTTTACACGTTGTGTGAACACAGGAAGGGCAAAAGTCTAAGAGTCCATCCAGGGTTAGGACTAACTGTCCCCCTGTGTTTTCCACCAGCTTCTTTTCAAATCAGTTAAAGACCGGTGCTGACCAAGATTCCTTTATACCTTTAAGTAAAATTCAAACCCTACACTCCAGTGGTACCTTTCCGAACCTCCGTAAAAACTCTCCGCACTTTCTTCACAGTGGAAAACACTCAACAATCCTCTCAGGACTTTTACTGTAGCACTAAACATACTGTAATTTGCTTTCTTGTTTGGTCTCACAGTAACCTTAAAATCTACCTACTATTAACATAATGGTCTTCATACTCTTGATCACATTTACTCCCGGCCAATGTGAAACAAACACTGTAGCAGCTCCTTATCGAGGGATATCTGATGACAGGATGTGGCTTCTTTAGGCGGAAAGGTTTTCTGATATGGTCACCTCTCACTCTCCTAGAGCACACATTCTCACATCTAGAGTGCTTGCTGTAGTATTTAGATACACTAGGGGCCAGCTAGAGGACTGGGTTGATTTAATATAGAGTCAGGACAACCGGAGTTTATGGCAAATAGTCATATTAGGCAATCCTGAACATTCACTTTGTTTTTCAGTTTTGTCACCTAACAGAATGAAATATTACTAGTAACACATATAAAATATAATGCATAACAGCTGACTGCGATTTAGTAAAAACAGACGGCGAGAATTAATAAACTTTCGCTTGTATTACTTTCTTGTTCTGTTCTTGTTCATGTGCCTTTTTTTTTCCTCTCGCAGTATATTAATGCAGGCCACGCTGCCTCTTCTGCTTCTTTGTTACAGGAACCTTCCCCCACACTCCACCCTCTCTCTCTTTTTTTGTGTGTTAGCTTGACATGACAAGAGACGAGAAGAGGAAACAGTTGTTGTTACTCTCACCACAGAGATGGTTGGAGGTCGCCTTCGCTGCTTGAGCTGCGTCTTAACATGCACTTCTGTGCTGCTTTTGGGGGTCTTTCTCCAAGGTACGTACACCGTTGATCGTGAATTTATGGATTTTGTGTTTGTTTTGTGAGTGTTTTTGATTGTTGTTTTTTTTTTTTTTTTCTCATGTACTCAGAATAGACAGCGGGATTTACTGGATGTGCGCATGTTATGTCGGGAAATGACGTGTATTCCTTGGAAGATGCCGAAAGTCAGTCTGTCTTGTGTGTTTGCAAATGCAAGGTGGCGTTTAAACAGCACCTGCGAGAAATGAAGCTGGGGCTTTGAAGCTATACTGGTAATATACTGACACCTGGGGCATTCAAATGATAGCAATGAATTCAAAAACTGGACTTAATTTTCAAGACAACATTGGTTGTTCTCTCCTTATAAAGGCACAATCTGTTCAGGGTGCTCAACATCTATTGAAGCTTTTTCTTCGGTTGGTTATGATGCATGCATTAATCGGCAGGGTATCGTATCTTGTGGTCTATATTTGTGGATATGTTTTGCCTTTTACTGCACACTGTGTCAGCAAATTTACTGCTGCATCTGCTTGACTGCACACTTGAAAATCCAGACATAGCTCAGATATGGGTCATCTCTTCGGTTTCTATCGCTTCCTCTTCCTGACAGGACTGGTTATATACTTAAACCTTCTGATATACTTTAGTAGTTGGCCTAGTTTTCGATAAAATGAAGTTGAAGTCACAGTACAGTACTTGATTAGACAGGAATAAGGTGCGATTTGCAGAAGTAGAGTAGGGAATGTAAGTGTGAATCTCAATTGTTGTGGGCGGTGCTAAACCCAGGATGTAGCGACGGTGACCCTGCGAAAGAGTATCAAGGGGACCTTGAACATTATATGGAAATTATCGTTTTGTGTGATTTGGCGACCACCAAAGTGCAACAGTTTGTCAGACGTAACATAGGCACTAACTACAAACAAAACTCATCACATCATAACAATGTTATGCCTTGAAAACCTGCATGTTGAAGTAAACATGTCTGTAACGCTGTGATCCTACCCTCTCACTGAAGTTACATAGTGCAGAAACAAGTGATAGGGGAGCGGAGTGGCTGAAACAGAGACACCATTCAACCTATTATAAGACACTGTAAAATCAACATGAATTTGAAGCTGTTATCTGAAAGTAAAAAGTTACATAATGTTGCTTTAAAGGAGACTATACTCTGACACAGATTGACACTAAACAACTCAAATACAAGACATCAATACAAGTCCACAAAACAGACAAAAGCAGTCTGGGCAAATCTAAGAAGCAAGGAGTAATATATAAACGTAACTATATTCAAAGCAGGATGGAGCGCAGACTAAAACTGACGAGCTGCTAACAAGAGAACGAACACACATAGACTAAATACAGAAGGACGACTTAACTAATGAAACACAGGTGAACAGGGAAAAAGGTGGAAACAAAGATTAAGACAGGAAGTGTAAAGGAAAAAGTGACACAGGAGGATGACACCTACAAATCAGAACCAGGACAAAATGCCCTTAATAGCAAAGTTTAAGCAGCAATCTTGTTAAGGTTTGTGCTTTTTAGCGACCAGGTTAGTGTAAGCGCATAGTCTGCTAGCTCGGAGGTCGGTGATGTTGTTCCCCGTTGAGCCAAGGGTTTTGAAATGGTAACACACGTAGCAGAAGGGAACAGAATGCTTGAGGAAAGTTTGAAAGATATAAAACCTCCATGGATCAAAACTCAATGATAGAAAATGTCATAGTTGACCTTGTTTGCAGTCTGAGGTGTGCTGCCGATGGTTTTAAAGATGTCTATTTCATAGTATTGGTCTATGGGGAAAATGCTTTTTAGGCTACAGGGGAATTTCTTGCAGCAGTACAGGGAGCGGCCACTGGGATAAATTAAGAGTAAGGCTGTCTCAATAATACATTCGTGGGAGAATTCTGACTTCTACCCAAAGCCATTCTCACCCAGTAGCCTCCAATAACACAGGTTTAATTATGAAAAAAACCTCAGTCAACATCCGGTGAGTCAGACTAAGTTCACAGATACAAGCTGGCATTGTTTCGATATTGTGTCAATATTTAGTAACTACCAAGCATATGCTTATTGAGTGTTGTTTCGTCCAATTGTGAGGCCCACCAACAACCCGTCACCTGAACATTGCATACACAGACAACATGACAGTGGAAACAGGTCAACATTTCCTGCTCCACCATGAGCAGCAGCACTGACCGAAAGTGAACGGCTCAGACTAGAAGCGTTCCACTGAGGTCAGAGCCTGTGGTTTCACTGGGTTTTTGCTGGAAATGAGACAGTGGTAACCTGCCAGTGAGTTATTTCTATTCATAGCAACAACAACGGCTGTGACACAAATATATTGTTTGATTTCTTATTTTTATTTCCTGTTGGCCATCGCAAAAAACGAAGTCTTATTCTTTCTTTCTTTTTGGAAAGGACTTTTTGTTCTGGACAACAGTAAATCCACAAAACTCTACAAAAATAATTCAAAACATGACTCAAATGATTCTTTTCTGATCCTCCCCCCTGTTCTATGGCTGAGTCAGAGGACTAAAATAATTTGTTATGGTCATTGCTGAAGGAAACCAGTGGTGTCTTTTTGACAGATGCAGACAGGAAACAAACACTAAGTAAAGGAAGACGTCTTCTTACTTATTCCACGGTACATCATGATGTCATGTTGGATTATATCACCTTTTGATTTACAATGTCGTGTCGTCATACCATGCATGTTAATCATGTTGTGTCGTGAATGTATAATTGTCATGTCATGTCTGCTGATTAAAATGGGGCAGTTAAAACTCAGGAGGTAGAGGGGGTCGTCTAGTGATCGGAAGTGTGTGAATGTGTGTGTGAATGGGTGAATGTGACATGTGTTTTAAAGCACTTTAAACAATCTGTGGGCAGACACACTATCATGTCCAGTTTGACTATAGCAGAACAAGCGCAGGAAAAAAGCAGAAGGTTCTTTTGCAGTGCATGTACTTTCACGCGTTGCATACTAAGCCCAGAGGTTATGATTCCAGGTGATTTTGTGCTTTATGAGTACTTAAGACAATCTCCAGTGATGGGAGACAAACATGACAGTGAAATTTCAAAAATATGTAAAAAAATAAATAAATAAATAATAATGATAATAATAGATAAGTAGAAATACTCTGTTGTTTGCTTTGCTTGTGTTTCAGATGTGGAGGCTTCCAGCTGTCAACGTGTCATCCATAAAAAAGTTGGAGACACTGTGGAGCTTCCGTCATGCTTACCAACTGACGGGGTCACTGAGGCAAGATGGAGATATGGAAAGATAGAAATTGCAGACAAAGATAAGTACATTTCTGAAGGGCAGTTTAAGGACAGATTAGAGGTAAACCTCCAAAATTTTAGTTTAACAGTAAAACGACTGACTCTCCAAGATTCTGGTAACTTCAGTTTTGTCTCAGAAGTGAAAGACACACAAAGGAAAACAGTCATCATCTCTCTGCAAGTTCATGGTAAGAGGAGTTATTATGTATTTATTTATTTATTTTTACTCAAACAGCAAATGTTTGTAGAATGTCGCATTCTTGATTTTTAGTGTCTCTGATCCAGTATTTCAAACAGGCTGCTTCCTTTAGCCACTCTGATAATTTGGTTTATTCAGATGTTTTTTGGGGGAGCAAACACAAAGGACGTATCAGATTTGATAGACAGTTTAAAGGGAAAATTCAGCCACAAATAAAAAGTACCTGCTGTATTGTTCCTCTTATCGGTAGTACTATTAATCCAGGTAGATTCTTTTTTTGTGAGTTGCTGCCTTCTCTCAAATACAATGAAACTAGATGGCACTCGGCTTTTGGTGTCCAAAGCGCCAAAAACAAACATTTAAAAAACTATAGAAACTAGCTAATGAAGATATCCCACACACTTTGCTGTGAGCAGTTTTGTATTGGAACTATTTTCTTTCTACCAAACTATACCTGACAACCATACAACTGCACAGAAGGAAGCATGCATCTTCTCGGGGATGAGAAGGGGCCGTCCACATGGAAACTTTTTTGAAACCGGGTCTCAGGGTGGAAAAATCAGAAAAAGCTGCCCTTGCGTTTTCATGTGGACAGCTAATCCATACACTTTCCATATCGATGACGCCATCGCCCCACCCCTTGACCTCTAGCCTCCAACCTCTGAACCCCTCGACGGCTCCTAATAACAACAACAACAACGACTGACTACATGTTCGTGTTCGTGTTACTTGCAACTGGCTCGCATTGTAGTTGAGTGTGAGTCGCAGCAGCAGTTCAAGCTCATTATCGATCCACACAAACGATTCTGGTTTCCTTGCACTAGCCATTTTTATCGTCTTCTTGTTGTGTTCGGTTACTGCGTCTACTGTCTCTTTGTTTACAGCGGGCAAGCTTTATGCCAGTCTTTTTCAACCCTGTTCCTCGGGGAACATTGTCCTGCATGTTTTAGATGTTTCCTGCTCCAACACACCTGATTGAAATTATCGGCCAATCATCAAGCTCTGCAGAAGCCTGACGAGGAGGCATTCATTTGAATCAGGTGTGTTGGAGCAGGAAACATCTAAAACATGCAGGGCAGTGTTCCCCGAGGAACAGGGTTGAAAAACATTGCTTTATGCGCATGCTCCGTCTCTTCTTCTCCGTTTTTGGTGAATTTCAAGCACCACCTATAGGCCTGGAATATGAACCACAGCGTGTTGAGTTGTTTTCAGTGGATCCGTTTGGACGCAAATATTCTTGAAACGATGCCGAGGAAGACGGAGGAAAAAAAGATTGTTTTGGTACATGTGGACATGGCCTAAGCTAGTTAACCATTAATGTTTATATTACACTGATGTTTACTAGTGCCATCTGGTTCCATTATATCGAGAGAAGGCTAAAACTCACACCAAAAAAATCTAGATAGATAAGTGGCGCTACAGGTAAGAGGAAAATATGTATTTTTTGATTTAGGGGTTAACAGTCCCTTTCAACAGAGAGTTTGTCCAGGGAAACTAGATTAAATAAGTATTTGTACTGATCTGAATTATCCTTCTCTTGCTATACCTTTTTTAGGACCACGTGTAATGAATTCACCAATTTCAGCCAGCTGTAAACTGTTGTAAACAGTCTCTCTCTGTCCCTCTCTACACTGTGTCATTAGAGCCCATCACGAAACAGCCCACCCTGACTTACAATTCCACCTGGCACACATCAAATGAATCCTGCACAGTTTTTCTGGAGTGCAGTGCGGCCTCTGACAGCGGCGTCGACTACAAGTGGACTGTGATGAACCAAACCAGAAGTGGCTCCGGGCTGCAGTACATCCTCAGTGCGGAGGATGGAGACACCGACTTCACCTGCACGATATCCAACTTTGTCAGTGAGATGTCGGCGTCCCAAACTGTGACGTGCAGCAACGCTACACAAAGTATGTGCATGGCGGAGATTAGAGTTTCATCACTGTTGAATTAGGTGTTCGATTGGAAGGCAAGTAAAACAAAGCTGAATCTCAACATCTAAACTCTGAAAAACCTAGAGACTCACACCAAATGTCATGGCAATGTGACCTTTGTAGTGGAAGTAATGCCCCAAAACACAATATGTTACAAGTAACACCAAAAGTTACAGGGTTAGATGCAGCCCCAGATTACTTTACTTTACATTAGCTGTGAGCTAACATTTGCAATCACCGGTGCACACCAATTTAGACATGCACCAGAGACTCCACGTCCCTCCTTTCTTTCCTCTGTTTTCTCTGTAATGCTATGTTGATAAAGTATATAAGTACATTTTTGTCCCAAAAGTCATAAAGAAGTTTTAAGCAGCCATAAATCTGGTTTCAGTGTCTGTCACGTGAATCCTGTGAAGCTGATAAATGATCTAACGGCTTGCCACACAGGATGAGAATAGATCACTGATGATGTTGTCGATTAGCGTTATGACTGCTACTTGCCGTCGTGTCACTTTCACTCGCTGTTTTCTCATCTACTGATGAAAAATGTAATTGCCACGGATTTATTTTTGCGTTGTTTGTTGAAGTGGCATTCTTGTTCTTCATTCTCTTCGACCTTGTGCAAATGTGTTAATATATATTCATAATAATGATAATATCATCATTTGCAGGTTTCCTTACATTTGGCACCATCCTGATCCTGAGTGTGGTGGGAGGAGGTTGCTTGTTGATGGTCATAATTCTAATAGTGGTGTGTGTTTGTTACTGCAAACAAAGAAAATCAGGTGAGAAACACTACATTGAATAACACTGTGTCCCTTTCTGTCTTCATAATGTTAGCAGTTATCATAACACTGTTGTTCCCTCATTAAATCTACCTACAGGTACTGAAGCAAATGACCTGACCGTGTACGCAGACATCAATGAAGTTGCAATTAATGACGTAAGTATGCTGTGTGTGCTGTGGTTTTAACAGGAATTCAATACTTGTTTTAGAGAACGAAATGCATGTTTTACCCACACTGTCGTTTCTTGTTTCTTCACTTCAACCTCCAGGAACCAACCTCGAAGCCATGCTCAGTGTATGAAACCATCGATAACAGAGGGAATTCTCATCCAGTCAAACCAGGGGTAAGAGCAGAGGTTTTATCTTTGAGGCTCTTTGCAAGTTAGCATATATAGCATTTAAGAGCTAACACCTGTGGCTACGGTGTACTTCCCCACCCCCTTTAATCGACTATATGACAGTGAACATTTTTATGATATTTGTTGTCGCTTTGCTTTTAGAGAAAAATACAATTAAAGGTGCAACTGGAATCACTCCAAACAAATACTGGGGCACTATATCACCAGAGTAACTGCTAGCTGCTGCTAACTGTAGCTGCCATTAGCTAGTCATTAGCAAATAGTGTTTCAGACTGGGATGGACTGGGCTAGCTGGTTAGCATTTTTACTTCAGTAGACATCTCTGCAACACAATACCTAGATGTCTTTGACATTACATCAACCCTTTTTTTTTTCTTCACATAATTTGAATTTATTTTTTTAATGTTTCAAACCAAAATCTGTACATATTGCTCCTTTAACATTTTATGTGATGGCCAATGTACACAAGTCCACAAACCGGACTGCTTGCTTGCATGCATCTAAAGATGGCTCATATTTTATTTGTAATTAAATATCGTGCAACTTTTTCTTTCAGAAGACACGTACATATGTTCTTTGACACACGTTTTGACAGGCAGGGATCTTAAAGATTTAGCAGATAAACCGATATTGCTGTTTGCAAACCACATCCTTTAACGCTGCAGGATTCTGAATGATGAAATTATGCTTCCGACATTTCTGCTTAAAATTGCACACTGTTTTTTTTAATTGAATTCTGAATTAAAGGCCTCTTGCAAAAGATGGTGAGACTGACATTTTTTTTTGTTTCCCTCTTTTTGTCACGCATGTAGCCCCAGACCGTGTACGACAAGATCCAGCTCAACCGCGTGAGGAAGGCATCGGTGTCGCCCTACCAAGAGATTTCTTAGAGGTTCACAGCTCGAGATCAAAAACAGAACACAAGAAATGTTGCCCAAAGCCACATTGCGAAAGGCACATTCTAAAGAAGTTAAGGCTAATATGACGAAAGAATGATCCACCACTTTGTATAGAACGTGTACATTGACCGCTATGGCATGCTTTTGTAAATATTCAATTTTTGGTCTTGGGACACATTTCCAACTTAACTTTAATATATTAAATAAAACTGATATTATATTATGAAGCTATCTATGCCAGAGCTTTTGTGACACTGTTTGTATATTCTGTAAGTACAGAGATTATATATTTAAATGTTTGTTTTGTATGTTTTCTAACGGAAGTACTGTACTCTGCAAATCTTCTTGTGTTTGCATAAACAATGTCTGATGTCTGCAGCGGTGGCTATATTAAACTGCATTTACTGTCATTGTCTCACTGTATTTTTAAGAGCATGTGTAAAGTATTATGTAACTCTTCTAACTTAAGACAACAGTTTCAAAATCATTTTGATGGTACAGTGTCTTGTTATAGGATGAATGGTGTCCCTGTCTCAGCCACTGCGCCCCCTCATCACTTGTCTCTGCACCGTGTAACTTCAGTGAGAGGGTAGGATCACAGCGGTACAGACATGTTTACTTCAACATACGCATACATTGTTATGACATAATGAGTTGTGTTTGTAGTCAGCACCTACATTACGTCTGACAAGTTGTTGCAGACCTGGGATTTGTATCTACAACAGTGGGGTATGCACTCAGAAACTGTAGGGGGCACCAAATCACACAAAATACCTCATTTTAAATTATGTCTAAAAATACTGCCATAAACATTTAACTTGTGTAATCTAAGTTTGGTGAGCTGAAAAACATTATCACTAGCTTGAATATTGAAACCTAAGTTAATTGTTTATTTTAAAAAAGCATCACGCTACCACAAGTACTGCAAAGATGAAGTGCAGCATTAGATGCATTCAAAGTTCACCAACCATGACATCATCACTGTGTTGTTGTTTTGTGTCCAGCTGGGTGGATCAGTAGCTGTGCCAGCTCGGGCAGGTAATAAATCACTCTCAAACCTCATTTTAAATGTTGCACTTTACTTTGACAAAAGTTCATTTTTCACACATTCGGTTCAAAGCAAAGTACATTCTCATATCATGGTTGTCGTTAACGGTGTTGTTAAAAGAACACAAATGTCATACTTGACAAAAGTAGAGATATGGTGTTAAATTTTAACTTTGGTAAAAGTGAAAGTCACATGTAGAAATAGTACCGGGGTAAAGGTCTTACAGTTTTGAATATTTAAATGTATTTATTTTAAGTATTTTATTAAAGTATCAAAAGTAATTTTCTGGCAAAGAAATATACTTAAGTATCAAAAGTACAAGTTATACATATAGTTACATGTATGTAATTACGGTATAATATGGGTGTCTATTTTGGTAAAGTACTTACAATAAAGAATTATATGCCTACATGTATGTGCTGAAGACAAACTTCCTGCTTAAGTCCCACACGACACAACTTGTGAGAAACTAAGTGTTTCTTAATAACGTCTGACCTCAGGCGGTTTTACCAAGAAAGTTGATGCCGTTAAAGTTAGGTTGGGTTCGGTTTGAAACCACAATCATAGCACCTCCACTTCCTCCATGTTCGAATGATGTCACCCAGATGTCCCTGCTGCTCTGCTGCTTCACCCGTTCTCATCAGCAAAACTTTTAATAAGGTACATGTCTTAATATTTCTTTCCCCATATATGTTTTACACTGACACAGTCACCTGGAACTTTTATAAATTTGACAAACTACAGCATACACAGGACTATAATCACTTTGTATCAAAATTGTTGTGATTATGTAGGACAAATTGATTTAGATGGAGAGTGAAACATTGAGGCTGCCATTATCAACTGTAAGAGTGCTTTTTTGCGAGTGAAAACAACATTAAATTATTCTCTTTTAATGTACCTTTGCCTAGTGCAACAGTAAGGGGTGCACCCAAGGGGGGTCGGCACAACTCACGACTACCCATTTACAATAAATTAATGATGAACATAACAAAAACAGATCCCGCCAGCCAGCCTGTGCTGGCAGACTGCAAATTTCTGAGGATGCACCTGGCAGCCGTTACAGAAGTTCCTCGCATGAATGTATATACACCTCTTCAGTGAACTTGATATATAAAATTTAACATCCATACTCCTAAAAAAGACTTATATTAACAATAATTACAACAAACACTTTTCCAAAACAATATCGCCAAAGCATGTTCAACAAATAGTCAACGACTGAATCAATGTTAAGGGAAAAAGCTTTAACGACAAATAAAGTTAGTACAAAAAGTTCCCACTCGTGCAAAACACACCCACAACAGTCGACAAACGTCAAGAACATATTTCACAAAACTTCAGGGCTCATTTAACATTATCATAAGAATGGAAGACTTGGACCACAGCAAATGGTTTTTTGTTATAAAAGTTCTTTTTAAATAAAAAAAAGTCCACATGTGACTGAATAGAATAATAGAAAAACAAAGTCAGATAAAGCAGTCTACAAAAATGAGCACCAGACACAATGGAATGTGGAATGTGAGAGTGTTGCATCAAAAATGCATAGAAGGTATTTCAAAAGTATTTGGACTCAAGTTGGACTCAATAATATTTACACCTGTAATCAATATCACTGTAAATCTTTGGTGTCTTTGGTTTTCCATTAGATTGCTAAGGTTTTCCTTACACTGTGTCCATCCACTGCAGGCTTTCTGAACATACATTTGATCCTTTCAGTCATCTTCATAAATAAATATTCAACGTACAGGTTCGCTAATACCAACACTGTTGTGCAGGCCGCATCTGGCATCAGGTCGTCCTTCTTGAAACTTCACATCTTGTATAGTTGTCAAGCTGATTGTCGGAAGAAGAGAGAAACATCTTGACATTATGCTACAACTCATTGCTAAAAAAAAAAAACAACGAAAAAACACTTGGGAAAACAGAAACAGAAGCTAACCTTCTGATTCTGCTGAATTGTTTGATGGTCGCAGTTTTCCTGGAAAATTAACGGGAGTACGAGTGAGTTTATGCGACAGCGACCACTTGGGCTCGAACATAGATCCATGAATTACGTACCTTTGATGATTTCCCATGCCTTTTTGATTTGGTCTATAATAAAAAACAGAAAAGAAGAATCATGTAATGTCACAAATAGTCATGTTTAATTCGTTACACAGTGTAAAATCAAATAAGTTTCATAATTTTTGGGGTTATGTAAGTATCTTATATATTGTGTCCTGGATTGATGTGTGGGCTGAAGCTCAGAGGGGAAAGATGGTGGGTTATGACATGCGTAGGTATGCCTGAAAATGAAAGTGTTGCTCGGAAAGACTGAAGGAACCACAACCTCGAGTCGCACCGTTTTGCCCTCATGGGCTTAGCGGTCACAGAAACGTGTCATGTCGAGAAGCCTGCGGTGCATCTTTGCATGTACACCTGCACCCTCTACAGCGAGTGTTGGACTAAACAGGACAATCTAAACAACTTGGATTCATTTAAGAAAAACTCTTCTTGACTCTTTGATCATTGGGCCCTTAAGTTGTAAAGGAATATACATTATGAAAGAATGGACAGAATTTAGGTCTTGCCTCATCATGAACAAGCTTTAAACAGGATGGAACCCTAGCAACGTTTTTCCATGAGCACTTTTGGCTGTGCTGAGTCAATGTCTTCCTGTTTGTGCTTTCCAACATCCGCTGTGTGTTTTACTGTTTATGGGAGGGGCTTTTATTGTGAAGTTGTAATAGGGAATGAAACATGTTTGTCACTGAAGTGTCTGAGCCACTTTGTTAGCAGCGATTCTTCGATCTCTGCCACGCCGGGCTGAAGAAGACTTGAAACTAATGAGTGAGACTGTAAACTCCTGGCCCCTGCTGGCCACGACAAAGAATGCAGGTTTAAGGAACTTTTGCATTGGCTTCACTATTTATACTCTATGTTTGCTTGCTTGTTGAGCTAATATTATGGCAGCGTTAGCAACCTACTAACCACACAGGAGGTGGCTGGCAATGTCACAGCTGTGTGTGTGTCTATTAGTTGACCTAAGTGAACTGAGCGCACCACTGAACTGCACGTTTGTTAACACTTAAAGAGGAAGTAAGCAGGTAAGCTCATCCACACAGTATGACTGTTGAAAGTGCAGAACAGAAATGCCCCGTAAGCTTTTAAGTAAAACTCTTCTCCTTTTTCTTGTCTTAGTTTGATGCTGATCTTTTATTTACTTTTTTTTTTTACCAAAATGAATAAGAAAATGTTGTTTGTTTGTTCCAATTTACGTCAGCTGAGATTGTGGCATACCTTTAGAGGAGGGAGGGCGGAGATGTTGATTTGTTCTCACCTCCGAAAATGCACATCACAACCAGTGACAGTAAACATCCCAGGACGACTCCAGCAAACACAGCGATACCAGACCTACACCTCTCCAGAGGAGGAGTAAGAGCTGTCGGGGTTGGAGACGGTTCAACGGAAACTACATGAAGAAGAAAAACAACATAACATCAAGTTCACCAGTTCAGTCTTCAGTCATTCAAGAATCAATATCAAGTTGATTGATTGTTGAATTCATCCATTGTGACCTTACCCGAACACTCTGGAAAGACGGAATGTGAGTTGTTCTCCTTTTGCCTGTTGGAGGTGCAGGTGAATTCCACACCGCTCTGTGTGGTGTTGAGGAACGCTACGTGAACTGCAGAGCTGCCACGGCGATCCTGAGTATTGAAGACAGTCACGTTTGGAGGTTTCACCTGCCAGGTGAATTCAACGTCTTGATCGGCCGAAGAGCACTGCAGCACCACCCAACAGCGTCCGTTTGTAGGCCCAGAGACGACTGTCTTTATGGTCGGCCTCTGGAGGCGTTCTGCAGAGGTTTAAGCGGGAGTTGTTGATTAGAAGTGAGGATATAGTGTAGTCTCTACAATCGGCAGCCAAACATTTGTTAACGAAAAGGATAAAAGATAAGGGGGAAGAGGTTAAGTCACTCATTTTATTTCAAGTCTCCATGAAGGGCCAATGGACTGCAATTTGCTTCGACCTAGTTACACGTTTCCTCTAAAAACAGGCAGCAGTCAATAGCGCTGAACATACATTTGCCCCTCCCTCTTACCACCGGGTCGTTGATGCTGCCTTTCATCGACTGGACCCGGATAGAACAGAGCCTTTGAGAAGACTGAGGCCAGTTTGATGAAAAGAAATACAGTACCAAGATTGATTTTTTTTTTTTTTGCAGAAAGGCCAAGTCAGCAAATAGGACCGCTAATGGCAGCTCACGGCACATTTAGTAGTAAGCATGTACTTTAGCAAAACAAAGCTACTGGTATCTGTTTACCAGGAAATGCCAAAAATCATCTTGGTGCTAAAGCCTTCTGTCATTGTCCTCGAAGGCTGCGTACAGCCCCAAGTCTTGGGGCGTTCATTGAGAAGCTGCCGATTATCAGTTAGTCTGTTGGAAGTAACTTCAGGAACAATTAAAGCTATCTGTCCAGAACTGCTCAAGGTAGGGCAGCGGAGGGAAAACCAGCTAATATCTATTTCACGACCCAAAACACGATCCAGTTCCACCCAAATCACTGAATAAAGTCACAACGTTTTTTGTACAGCAATCCGTGAGGTCCATGGGGACTTTAAGGCCTGCTCTTCAGTAAAAACAGAAATACAATGCATGACAGACAGATTCAATTTGTGTCGGTCTTGAACGCGAGTGGCTCTTACTTGTCACTGTGAGCTTAATCTTGTTCGCGCTGTCCTGTCCCTCCTTGTTGCCAAGGTCTACACTGTAATCCATGGCATCCTGTCTGGTCAAGTTATGGATCGTCAAGTCACCTATTGAATAAAAGAACATTGAGGAGACACTGTAAAGTGAGAAAAAAAACGCTGACAGATTCTGGAGTCACTGATTAGTCTTTTACCTGTGGAGGTGTCGAGACTGAGCCTCCCTTTATATTGATAGAAACGTTCAATGCTTTCCTTCCCATTGCGATAAGTGGCAATCCAAGTGTTGTTTTGGAAAATTGACCACTCGATTTTGGAAAGAGTCCACAATGCGCTGGCCCCTGAGGGCAAGGTTACGTTATCCCCAAGGTACCCAGAGACCTCTTTGAGGGATTCGACCATTGCCACTGTGGAAACAATTTTAAAAGGATTCAACTTGGGTCATCATATCGGGTCTCTCGGGTCGTAAACAGTCATTTTTTATACGAAAAGCAACACTTCCCTTAAACTGTTAATCACTGCCTACACATTTGGTGCAGTGACGTCACTGCAGCAATTGTAGTGGCACATTTATACAGAACTAAAAGCTGAAGTTATAAACTTGCTGCTGGTGACACAAGAGGAAGTGTCTGAGGATCAGCTGAGTAATCACAATGTATCTTTAAGGAACCTTGAATATCTGTCACCATTTCCATGACAATCCATCTTTGAGTTGTTTCCATATTACACTCAGAATAACATATGTCAACCTCATGGTGCCGCAAGAGGAAGTGTGTGAATTCTGGCCATAGTTGCACCGATCGAAGTAATGAATCGACTATTAAGACCAACATTGCCAACTAAATGTATCAGGAGATGACGGCTGGAATGAGATACACGTAAATACTGTATAATAATTATAGTAATTATAACTATAATCATGATTATTATATTCAAAAACGTCTAGGATGACTATCATGCTTCTGTGGTTCTCCGAGGGATGACAGACATGTTGTCAGTCACGTTGTCTATACCACACTCTACAGATGCTTCCTGCTAACGACTTATAACAAAATGTGCTGCCGTTTCATTCCTTTTGACTTTTCTGAGAAAGACATCTTATCTGATGAGCCATTTTTTTCTTGAGCAATTCTTTCTAGCTTTAAGAAAAAAAAAGAATACTACCACCACTGTATTTCTGCTTCAGGGAGTCAGGAAGTTACTTTTTCTTTTCTGAATTGTCATTCTAAATATTTCTAAGTGTTTGAAAGTTTTCCCCATCTTCTCTAGGGTATTTTCTGTCAGTTAAAAAAGTGGACTTACCTTGCAAAATTGTAATACAGATGACTTGTAGTCTCATCGTTACCGACAGCGGCAGAGGAACGGAGCAAGCCTTTTGAAACTTCCCTTTTTTTCTTCTTTTCATGACGCTACACCACGTGCTTTGTGATCCACCTATATTGTGACTCAGGGGCAGAGCCAGCATCTTTTTATTGGAAGGTCACTGGTTCAATTCCCCTTGTCTGAATGACGGAGTATCCTTGGGAAAGACATGGACCCGAAACTGCTGCTGATGTGCCTTTGCGATCAGTGTATGAATGTATGGATGAATTACTGTAAGTTGCTTTGGACAAGAGCGTCTGCTAAATGCCGTAAAATGTTAATGTATACCGGCGCATTTCTGCCAGCCATTCTCAGCTAATCAGCCAATTCTGCTAACCTGTTCTCATCCTCATCACATATCAGCCCTGTATATATACTCCAGCCTCGCAGACACTCATTGCCAGATTGTTTTTCACCTCATGCAAGACTGTCTGGCACTTTTCTTCAGACTGATTACCTGTTGCCCAAAAAAACTCACCAGCCCTCTGTCGCCGGCTTTAAGAGTTTTTGTTTTCGCATTCGATTATTGTTCATGGATGGTCTTACAGATATGACTAAATATTTGGGTGGTTAATTCTATGCACACAAAACTTCCAGGTACTTTTTGGGTATAAATTCAGGATTGAGTTGTGTTTCTCTTTGGAACGTTTTGTAGCGTCCACATTCGTTCTATTTCATGGTATTTTGTTTTTTCCTTCCGCTTGGTAGATTCCAGCAGCTGTCGTCACACGTGGTTGCAAAGTACATATTTAGAGTGCAATAATGGAATTATTTTTTTGACACCACGTTATCTTCACACACACCCACTCTAGTGTCGCTTCCTGTCTCGAGGAGCAGGCCCAAAATGACAGAGAGACTCGTGACAATGTATGACTCTCATGTGGGGGAACAAACTTCTGAGAAGATCATTTATTAAAAACCTTGGTCCTTAAAAAAAGAAAAACACAGTTTGAACAGTAAATAACAATCCTCATCAGAAGTGTTAGTTTAGACCGACTACAACAAAGTGATCCGTAGAAAAACACGAAAATATACAGCTGTCTCCAAATGTACATGTAAACTGCTCGTCGGTGGCACAACAACCTATCTGTAGTGTGAAAAGGACTTGTTTCTTTGAGTGGCAAAAGACACACATGTGCAAACACATCAACCCATGGCTGGATTAACCTGCTGGGGGCGCCTGTTGAACCCCAGCACATATGGCAGCTTCATTATATCTCCAGAAACAAAATAGTACTCTAGAAGTGGAACGATTAATCAGTTAGTTCAAAGGAAAATACTGGGCAGTAAACAAATATATGTTTTGGGCTGCGCCTCAATAAAAAAACAACAAAAACACACAACTTTATTTAAAAATAAGGGTAACTCCACCCATTTCACACAATGGAGTGTTTGAAGGCCTTGGGGAGTACTACTAAATATATGAAAAAGTAGTATAATCCTCCTGTGGCTCCAAAGGAAGCTGCATATAATCTGATACATTTCCTCCAGTGATGTCAATCAGCGGCTAAGTTGCATTATGGGTAATGCTCCAGGTTTTGAAAAAAACAAAAAACCTCTGGTTCCGCTGTATTGACTTTGATCATTTACCCACAATGCAACGTAGCCACAACTAGACCACTTCAGCAGACCAAAATAATAAAAATATCAAAGACAGTAATTTATACAAAGCTGCCAAAAAGAAGCACATTGTCGGTTCTTATGTTGAGCTGCAGCTCTTCAAGTCCAATTCAAAGCTGATACGTAGATGCCAAAACATCAAACGTTATCGGTGTTACTAGACAAAAACACATTTCTGTGGGTGGAACTGCGGAAAAGAGAAGTGATGTGACCAAACCTGAGCAGGGACAGCATGCAAACATGTTCATGAAATATTCAGTGCATCAAATCCATCCAGTGTTTTTTTTTTTTTTTTGTACTTCATACTTTCAGTGCACCTGTCCACCTCGATACAGTCGGTGAATCCAGTCAGTGTCGAAAAAGGGTAGAAGGCCTGGGGACCTTCCTTTTTTTTTTTTTTTTTTTTTTAAATGCCTGACTGCCCATATATAGGCCAAATTCAACAGCAAACAGGAACTTCAAGTTAAAGGGAAAAGAGAAGTAAAATTATCTCTGACAAAGACTGAGCTAATGGGAAGCCCCTCCAGTCTGACGCATGAAAAAGGTCAGCTGTACCTGTTCCTGCACACTCTGGCCCCCCCTCTCCACCAAAATTAGATCTGGTTCTTGAACCGCACCAAAAATGGAAGGCGGTTAACAATACAAAACAGGAAAAGGAAAACCTGCTATTGTTTGGTGCCCGGTAACATTTGGTTAAAACCGAAAGATTGTGGTGGGTAAAGGGGTATCCTTGTGTTCGGGAAAGTCCAAGTCCTGCATGGGAATATTCTCTTAAAAAATGCTGCATGAATTACAAATGTGGCTAAAATATTATGGACTATTTAACCGAAATTTAAACGTTTTATCAAAAGACGTCTTCCATTAAATTTGTAGTGAAATACTAAAGAAAAATAGCTACTTATTTAGTATTGTGGGACTTTGAAGCAGTCTGCAGTGCATTATCAGATCTTGACAGTCAGCATTTAGAGGCAAGTGTGTTTTTTTTTTTTTTCTCACCAGAGCTCAAAAAGAGGAACAACGTCTGAGGGGGGGTATTTCTGCTTTCCTTGTCTTTTGTTTTGTTTTTGTCTCTTCTTTTCTGTTCTTTTCTTTCGGTTCATGTTATCTTAGCCATGTCCCCTTTACATATTTGGGTGTCACGCTTCTAAACAAATAAAAACCTGGAAAAAAATCTACGTGATACCAAAAGGTATAAAAAAGATACCCTGAAAGCACTAGAATTAGTATCACCATCCTCCTACTTGCCACTGTCCATTATTCATCCGCTTCCTCCTAAACGGACGTCTCTGACTGCAGCTTCATGACAAACTTGTGACTTTTGGGGTCGATGAACTCCTCGCCCAAGCGCAGGAAGGGGAGTGGTGTCACTGTGACAACCAGGGAAAAGTCGAGGCGCCTCAGGGAGAAGACCTGGCCTTGGCGCAGAGCAGCTGTCACTGGCTCCTCACTCACTAGCGTCCACTGGCGCCCCCTATTGCTGGTGTCAAGGTACTGGAGCGTGGGACCTGGGCTGAGGTAAAGCTCAAGGAAAGCCTGAGACACAAGAAAAATGTGTGTAAATTAGCATGTTAAGAATATGTATGTTACCGCATATGCTCTAAAAGTTTGCTGCAGTCGTGAGACATTATTAAGTCATTGTAATATTCATTTTTTCATTCATTGATCACTTGCAAATGTGGCAGGAGCTGCAATGATCAAAATGATATTTCACTGTTTGAAGTTTATTTTCCCCGCTCTGGGAAGACTCAGTTCACAGAGTTTATAGTTAACATTATCAATTCAGTTGAAAAGGGAAAAATCGAGGTAAACGCAAAAAAAGAAGTTTCATAATATGCAGACGATGCACACATTTTCCATGGAAAAACTAAAACCAAATGATGATGAATTAAATAAATATACATAAATATATAACATATCAAAATGAAATGAAAAAAACTTTAACAAACACATCTGCAAGCAGATTAATTGATTAGTTGTATTATTAACTATGATTAACTATTACATCAATCACAAATTATTTTGATAACCCATTTATCAATTTGAGTAATATTGAAGAAAAATACCTAAATACTCTGAATCAAGCTGTCCTAAATGTTAATAATTACTTGTTTCTTTGCTCATGACAGTAAACCGACCTTTTAATAGACCAAAATACTAAATGATAAATCGCAAAAATGATTTAAACATTAATCCACAGTTAATGTAACCAGATGCAGCACTTCACAGAACTGCAGTAAAATGAATGGATAGCTTGATCCACCCTCCTTACCTTGGGCGTCATGTTGTGCGTGATGCAGAACTGCAGGTGGTTGATGATGCTCTCCATAGTGTGGTAGGACTGCTGCCTGGTGGCGCGGAGGTACTTCTGCATGGCTCGCGCCATGGGGGCAAAGATCGCTTGGGCCGCCTCCCTGGGGTCCATCACCTCCCGCGGATGTTTGGGAGAGGCAGCGGCCTCTTCGTCCTGGTGACGCTTAATGTGGGTGAAAGCTTCTTCTACCGCCACCACCAGCCTGGCAGGAGAGAAAGGAGGGTGAGACATGAACTTTGACCCCAGACATAGTTAGCAGCTAGCTGGTGGAACCAAGGCCCCAGGAAGAGCGCCAGCCAGTTTTTGTAATGGCCAAAATACCTTTGTTATATGGTGAAAGAAGTAGCTATAAAATGGTGGATCCATTTTATGAGGCATTTGGTCCCAAAAAAGGTTTGAAAAGTCTACAAGAGTTGTAGGATTGAATTATTGTATCCCTGCTCAAGTCAAATGGGCGCTGAACCAGAAGTGAGCGGGCTCAATCAGTGGAAGTATCTAGTGCACATGCTAAGATCCTGGTATTTTCATACACAGGAAGTAGAACTTTTTTGGCTCAAAGCACCATTGAGCAGCTTCCATAGCAATAACAGATAACGAACAAACAATTCTACAATGGTCTGTGTGTTTATATGTGTATGTATTTCTGTCCTCACCTGGCTTTGCGTTTGCGGACCCTCCGCTCCATCTCTGCCTCCTCATAGTAGTACTCGTTGTGGGAGTTGTCTCTTCTCCGGGCGGCAGCTGCGATCATGGTTCTCGACTGTCCTGTAGAGTTATTGGTGTTGTTCTCTGTAGACAGAAACGCTGATATTAAGGACGACCTCTACCTTATCTAAATTGGTAATCCAATTTGGGATACAATCCAATGCAGGTTCACGGTTTTCATTTTACCTTCCCCCAGATTGTAGACCTTGAAGGCAGACATTTTCTTGGAGAGGATGGACTTGGGCAGGTTGAGCAGGGCGGGGTTGTTGACCGGGAAGTCACTGTAGTACTGGTCGAGGACCCACACCGCTGCCCGCTGAATACTGCGTTTCGCAAGACAGAGGAAGTATTTTTAAAAAAAGTTATTCTCTTAAACTGGGATTTCAAACAAAGAGCTTTCGTCAGAATGTATCACCTGTGACGACATGACAGATTCATGCCCGCTATAAACATGCTGGAAAAAGGAAGTGGTGAACCATTTGAGGCAACCACTGTATGCATCAGAAGCAAACTCTGTCGTAATGTAGGCTAATGACACCAAAATGACTGACTATAAAAACAGAAAGTACAAAACATGCAGTAGAAGAGCAGCTATAGTACGCAGGGTTGTCAGTATTCATTTTGTCAGTCAATCTGTGGTCATCCAAAATGATTGTTCTGTTTATCTCTGTAAGAATTCTGACAGTTGGTAACAGCTCTACCGAGCCTGCTGCCATCGCAACCCGACCCCGGATAAGTGGACAACCATGGATGGGTGGATGGAAAATGAAAACAAAGTAAGAAACAAAGTGAACCATCATTTTGAGTATGAATCAAGATAATTGGCTGACCTGAGGCAACCCACGTTGTAGAACTGACTCGCCCCATCTGCGGTCCTCACCACCTTCAGACAGAAAGCAGGCTGCAGATGTCTGACCTCCAGCAGCACCAGCGCCAGGTACTGAATGAACAGCAGCGCGTCCACCAGAGATGCTGCATATCCCACAATCCCCCTGTAGTCCGTCTCCCGGGGCTCCAGCACCCGCACCCCGTAGAAGAGCCAATAAGAGGCCACGAAGAGGAAGACCAGCGCCAGCAGCAGACAGCGGAAGATGAAGAAGCGTGGCAGAGTGGCTCTGGGTGGGCGGAGAAACAGCGCCCAGGTGGAAATGAGGAGGATCAGGAGCTTGAAGGCCAGAGAAATGTAAAGGCCCTCACACGGTGTACCGCACGGTTCCAGCGTATCCCTCCACAGGAGCTGTGGGAGGGCCAAGAAGGCCAAGGGAGTGATGATGGCAAAGAGGCCCAGGACAGCACCCAACGCTGGGCCGAAGTAACGGCGGCACTCCAGTGGCGAGGACTCCTCGAGTTCCTTAGAGATCCGCGTCAGGTCCTCGTTGGAGATGCTGTCCACAGAGGTGCCAGTGACCACGGTGGTGGTCTCGCCCCAGTTGTCATCCTGTACAGAGAGCACAGTGTTTTGTGACATCACAAATAGTTTGGAAGCCAATCCTGGTCCAATATTCCACAAACACAAGTGTTGATAAAAGTACCTAAATGTCATACTAGGTAAAAGTAAAGTATCTGATGTTTAATGTACTTAAGTAAATGTACAAAGTGTATGATCACTGCAGCCATCCTGTTTCACAGTGATGGAGTGTAACTCAGAATAGACTTTACAGTGACGTGGGAGACACCTTGTGTCTGATCATATTTATTCTGATTAAAGAATTTAATGCAAAAATCATGCCAGACACACATTGGGGAATATTTATACGTGCCTTAACATGTGTGGAAAGGATGTTTTAAATTTGAATTTGAACTCTGACCCTGTCGTCTCCTCTCGTGGACTCCGCGTCCAGCATCGACTCTGCAGGAGTCTGGATGGTCACCGATTTGTCTCCACGGATGCTGATGTCGCGACTCTTTGAGCGATGCCTCTCCCTCTTCTCCCTGGAGAGAACAGACAAAGTGTGACAGGTCAGGGATGGATTTCAAACTTTATGTCCTGGCAGGTTTATATACCATCATCCAGTCAAGGAATTCTAATCTGGCAAGCTAAAACAAAAGCTATTTTAAAGCCACTATGTGTCGATTTTGGTGTGATTAAAAGGTGCTTTATGTAGCAATTGGCTGCTTCATACAAACAGAGGGAGGCGTATCAGAAGAGTAACGTCCAACTGCAGCTGCCGTTCGCTGGTGAAGCCTTACCATACATAACAAAGAAAATGAACAAAATCTGTCATTTGAGAGACTAGAACCAAAAAAAAGCACAAAAAATGTAAATAATCACCAAAATAGTTCTGTTACTCGACTTTTTTCACCCCATTGTATCTTTGCACATTTCTTTTTTTCCCCATGCTATACAATATATATAAAACTGCAAAAATTCAAGTGCAACTCGTGCAAATAGAGCTGAAATAATTCATTAAATAACAGGAAATTAAAGATCAAGTGTGTAGGATTTAGCCGCATCTCGTGGTGTGGTTGTAAATTGCATCAAGTTAAGGTCTTGAGATTTTGTCCAAAAGTTGGATATGCACTCAACGAAAAGTTGAGTTGAAGTTCTGGACAAAATCTGAAGACGTTAACTTTGGCTCTAGTTTCAGAGTCTTAACAATTAAATCAACAAAATAATCGGCAGACAATTAAAATCATATTGGCTGCAGCCTTGACAACAATGTGTGGTCCTCTACCTGTGTTTCCTGGAGCTTCGGGAGTGGGACGACTTGTAGGAGTAGCCCGAGTACGTCGACTCGTTGTCCATGTCGGAGGCTGGCGGTGGGCGGGGTTTCCTGGCCCCTCCTGCCCCCGAGCCGCCGCCCTTCTCCCAGACCACGCCCAGCTGGCTCTTGCGACTGCTGATGGACTTGGAGGAGAGGGCCAGAGGGAGGCGCAGCAAGTCCACTTTACTCCTGAGGGAATCTATCTTGGAGGCCTGTAAATAAAAAAAAGAGGGGATGGGGGGGAAGATGAAGACAAATGACAGATATGGTGAGTTCGGAACGGGGCAGAGAAGAGAGCAGAGAGAGAAATGAAGACTGAGAGGGAAGGGCGAAAGATAATTTGTCATCTCAGACAGGGAATCAAAGCACCTCGGAGGGAATCGTACCAAGCAACAAGAAGAGGGACGGCATTGTTGTAATGTTGGCACTCCGCGGTGTGTGAAAGCGTCCGCATGTGTGCTTTCAGCGGCGCAGGACGTAGCCGGGCCCATTCTTCCGCATTGAGGGAGTTTTTATGAGCAACTCGAGTGATTTGGCCCCGAGTGCGTTCTCAGCCAATAAAGGACAATTACGCCAGCTTCTATTCTGGGCTGCGATTCTCCGGTGTGCAGACATGCAGGAGAGCATCGGATCAGCTCTGAAAACGCTCTAGTTGAGACACAAGAGTGGCTCATGTGGTATCATTTACAAATACGTGAAGAATAAAAAGATGCTTTCTGTATGCTGGTTTATCTACTTTTTTGCAGTGTTTTTTTATTTTGTTTTGTGATACATACTCGCCCGGACGCCACATTCCCCAACCGTCCCCTGTGGTGTCCAAGGGCAACCGAGCTTAACTACTACAATGGGGATGAATGGGAGGCTATGAGTGAGAAAGGACAGGAGGGGGGTAGTTACACAGCAACCAGAACATCTACTTTACACCCCCCTTCCTCGCTTTCTTCTCCCTCACACACACATACACACACGTCCACCCAGGAAGACAGAAAAAGACGAGGCCACGATTCTGACTTGATTTTAACCTCATCTTAATCCTGGAAATTAACGGAAAATGATCCTTAAAAGCCGATCCCTCCCAGTCTCGTCCCAAAGTAAATCCAAAGCTGCTGTTGAACCATTTGGAGCACACATTTTGGTCTCTTTTGAAACGGTTTTAAGCTGATTGTATTCCCTTCCCAAGCTGTCCGGAGCTCTGTAAGTGCTTCTGGCATTATATCTATAGTTTAAACACATGGGATTATTAGTTCATTTATTTTTGTTTCTCCCCTAAAACCTGCCCCCTTTGGCCGGAAAACACAATGGGTCCACATCATCACGATATAGTCTTAAATGGTTCAAATTCAATAAGAAAAGCACAGAAAATGAACACTTAACACACGTTTTTTCTCAGCAAAACACTCCCAATTGTTCTGTATTTCTTTATGTACACTAACTTTATGCATTCAAAAGTAAAAAAAAAAAAAATGCGTAGGTCGAAAAAACAGCGTAGAAAAAGAGCAAAATGCATGAAACTAAATAAAACTTCCATAATTTCCAAGTTTAGAGCTATAAAAGAAACTATATACATAGCTGGATTTGTAATCTTGCTGGTTACATGATGCTCCGATCTTTCAGAGGCTGAAATGTATCTACGGGACATTTGGGAAGACAAGAAGTCAGATTTTGATGGTGTTTGATGCACTACTGGAACACGCGTACACTTTATTGGTGAAGTGGCAAAACTGCGTGCATGCTAGTTTGCTAGCTTGTTTGTTGATTGTACCTTGCTGTTTTTTTATTGAAACGGTTTGCATGAATACAATTACAAGAATTAAATATTTTTAAAGATGTGTGGTGTTCGGCTATTTATTTAGCTCTTTTTGTAGCCGCGGAGCTTATTAATCAAGTATCATATTTTTAAATTTTTCTACCAGTATAATCTGTTTTTGCCCTCCATTTTATGTTTTCCAACCAACAGAACACAAGGATGTGTTCCCCTCCGACTCGGTACTTTCCAAATTGGACGCAGATTAAACAGAGTCTTGATCTAATAACAAATCCCCTCGCGCTCTCAATTTGTGCCGTGACCTTTCCCGTCCGTCTTCCACATTAGAGTTGCCGGTAAATGGCTCTCATGTGACTCAAACATGGACTTCTCTGCTTCGAATATTTGCAAGCAGATACACTAGCAGGCCGGCAGTATGCTATGGTAGCCCTGCATTGCCAGACCTATTTGCAAATGAGTATTAGTCTGGTCCCTCGCATTTTATTTTTCAAGGTAGTGTTTAGCGACACGTGCAATTAAGCGCCTGTTTTGTCTGTTTTCAAAAAATGGCGCCCTGGTCAAAACCCCCCCACAAACTATACCTTAAAATTGAGTCATTTGCTGCACTCAGGTAGGGAGGGACTTGTTCTGTAGCCATTAGTCTTAGAGCTGAATGCGAGTTACGCCATCTGACATATGGCTACATGTCGAGTGGACTGGTGAACACGGCCGATTAAGAGATCAGATGGCTGGCCAAACATGAGCAGGACCTAACGCAGCATCCAACACCGATGGCTGCCAATTTGACGACAGGGGATTCAGTACCAAGGTGGTCTGCTTTGCTGGGTCCTTGCCTCCTGGCAACCTGAGGTCTAGTCAGCTAATAGGACCGCTTACGTTAGCTGCATGACTAAATGTTCAAGCGGGAACCGTCCAAGTCCGTAAACCACTGTCGATGCTGGATTCCTGGTTGTTAAGCTGGCCACTGTTGGTCTTGGAATTCGTGTTCGGTCCAGACACCAGAAATGGTGAACAGGAGTTGAGGGGCACAGATTTGTCCATTTCCCAGGCTAGTTTCACAGTCTAATGATACCAAATTGGTCTTTTTGGCAGTCAGACTAAACATTCTTTTTGGTAAAAGCCAAACTCTGCTCGTCATCCTAAACACACCAGCTGCACTGACAGTTGTGAGGCTAGACGAGAAACCAAACGCAGCTGAGGAATCCTGGAGGAAAGCCCGACGCAGTCTGCGAGAAACCTGCCAATCGGAGGATTTGTTTTCCAGCATGAAAATGAGCTCAAGCGTGAAGCCAAAACTACACAGGAACGGCTGGGCAAAGATGTTCGTGTCCCGGAGCGGCCGACGAGACAATAAAACATTTAGAAAAACAAGATTCTTGTATCCTGTAAGGGAGAAAGCAGCTCTCTAAATGTTTTAAGACAGGGAGAATATTCTGGTCAGGCAGAGCACTCTCCTCTCTGTCTGGTTAAAATGGAAGTCACACTGACCTGAGAGCCCAGATTCTCTCATGGGAAAACTGATCTCTGGGTCTTTTGCAGACTCAACAAGACTTTTCCACAAACAAAGACTGAGTGTGTATCGGTCAGATGTCAATCCAGAGTCAGGTATCTGTACTCAACCATAACAAGATATGTAATGGTTGACATTTATTATTGGTATTCTATCTCTCTTTTGTTTAGATGTGTCTTTCATTATTGTTGCTACAACTTGCAGGGCTGGAAAAGCTGATACGGCCATCTCTTTATAACATACTTCAACAGATTCTATAACTAACTGCAACTATAACAGCTGGGATAATCTGACGGGTCTGCGTAAAATCACTCAGATTCTACAAGAGTACTAAAGGCCAGAGACTAGAAAAGGATATTGGACAATTTGAGAATTTGTTATTACAGGTACCAATATCACAAAGCGATTCCAGTCCTTGTTAGTACTGTTATCGAAAATTGGTAGAACTCCAAACCCTACCCCTAACTCCTTCCTTCCTCATTAAAAAAAAAAGGGTTCAATCAACCAACTGAATAAAAAACTAATTAAACCAAAACCACAAAACAGACGCACCAGACCAACCAACAAAAACAATCAACCAGCCATCAAAAGGAACCCAAAACAATGCAAAAAACATCCCACCAACCAACAAAAATTGAACAAAAGCAAAACATCCAAAGCTATGCAAAAGCAAGAAACCAAACACAAACTTAAAAAAAAACCCAACAATATAAACCAACCAACCCAACAAACAGAAGCTTGAAAACCAAACACTAAATAAACGAAACAAAAAAACCCTAACCAACCCAACAAAGGAAAAACAAATACAAACCAACAAGAAAACGAATCGTCGCAGATTTCTGCAAATGTCCACGACTCAGATTTTAAAAAAACATCACGGTGCCGTCGGAACACCAGCTCTGTGGCTGAGACTGTCAATCCCATCGATCCCACAGACTGTAATCAATCCACCACTGATCGATTCACACTGGACTGCACGTCCAGCATCATCTGGGATGTGAGAGGATCCATATGCAGTGTGGAGGCGGGATGTTTTCCTCCATCTCTGCTGAGACTGTGACATGATTCATTCACATAAAGTAGTTTTACTTCATGAGATTTGTCATCTTTAAACAAGTTGGATCTCTCAACTTTGAGAAAAAAATGAGGAAAAGCCAGTAGATACGTGAAATGTTTCTCTTCACTTCTGAGTTGTGGATGAAACACCTTGTTGAATCAGGGCTAAGCAGCCTCGGTGGGTGGCCCCTGGGGGCCTCCAGGCCTCAGGGTGGCAGTGGGCCAGCGAGGCGTGGCTGTGGCTGCTCCCTCAGAGCCGACTCATGCAAACAACCCGGGCGCAGGCTTTCGAGGCCTTTACACGACAAACACGCACACTCATCACGAAGTGGATCTCGTGATAACCGAGCGAGCGTAAAGTGTTCGGACCTCGCCGAGGACGCGCTGTAGAGACACAGCGACTCAGTTGTTGGGAGACAAAGCCGAACACACCCACGATGAATCGCTGCCTCTGTGAGCAACATTCTGGTGTCTGCACCGCAAACTAAACTCACATGCGTGAGAGCGGGGCGCCGTGTAAGTGCTCCGTTTGGCACGCACCGTGCGTAAAAGTGCAACATGGAGACTAAAAAAATGCAAAAAGAAAGATGGATACGCGCGCACACCGCGCTTGTGCCACCTCATCAGACCAGTGAAGGAGGACGGGTAAGGACTTAAAAATGTGTTTGTGGAAATAAAGTGGCGCATTAAAGGTGGTTTTACGTGAATGCTCGGACACAAACAACACAGTTTACCCAGAATTCCTTCAGCGATTTCTTACCTTTCTACTCCAGAGGGGAAAAAGCTGCAGCACAAAGAGCCGAGCGTCTCCAAACAAAGTGCCTCCAAACGCTCCAAAATCACTTTCTCCACACTCTCGCCCGCCCGCAGCCTCCGCGCTCACTCGCAGCCGGAGAGAGACCGTGATCCTGTGCGCCACCGCCGGTTATTTCGTCTGGATTCGCGGCTGGAAGTTAAATCTCAAGTCGAAGCGCCGAAGCCGCACAAAAGGCAGCGACACGCTCCTCATCCCGGCTCCACATCTGCTGTGTGGCGGAGCCCCGCTGAGCTGAGCCGAGCGGAGAGGCTGCGTGCGGACATCCAACACCAGCACCGTCACGTTAGGGGGGGTGCAGCCGCAGCTTCCGGTGGGGGGCTTTCAAAATAAGACTCATTGTTTACAAGCACGCCTCAAAAGCCTTTAAACAAATGGGTTTATCTGCTCTCATAGAGGAATGCTAAATATATATGGCCTCAAATGTGTATTTATTGCCCTTAACAACCAAAAATGGAAGCCAGATTTCTAAATTATGAGATAAAAGTTTATTTATCTTATAATTGTCTAACCCTAACCCTAACCCAAATGCTATCATGTAAGTTTGACTTTTTAACTCAAAAATATCAGTTTTTTCCTCAGTATTTACATTTTTTAAATCTCATTATCGTGAAAAAAAAGTTGACATTTATCTCATAATTTCACACTTTGGTTAAAAACTTGACTAAACATCATAAAATTATTCAACAATTCAGATCACTAGCTGCATGGCTAACTAGCTAACTTCAGCCTGCTATCTGCTGCTACAGTTAGCTCAAGTGATGTGCTGCCCCATACTTGTTTGGAGTATGAATTTGAGAGGTGGCCAATTCTTACATATTGCACCTTTAACTGGCAGCAATGGGCTTCCACAGCTGAGGAACCGCTCCGAAATATTAAATTACAGGGTCGAAACTGCTGCTTTTTCTCAGAAAAGGATTCAATTCAGTAAAGATTTACAATATTTTCCTTTATCTCAGTATGAAAATTGATTTTTGAAGGTTATTCTCTTGTGCTTTGCTATCATATTAGTTTTAAATATAACCCATAATAGACATTTTCCTACAGCATTATTGAACAGAGGGAAGGTGAAAACATACGGCACTGATGAAGCCCGAAACTAATAATGTACTTTAAGGATGAAATAGTTAGCACGTTTGCATATAATCAGCGTTACGAAAGAGAGGATAGTGATACAAGACATTCACATAATTTGATGATTTGATGAAGACAGACCTGTAACGAAATACATTCAGTATTAGTTATGATGAAAAGGTTATTGGAAAGCATTGTAAATAAAAATACAAGTGTTATTATTTTATATATTTTTTTAATATATTTGCATGTGAGCAGTAGGACAAAGCTGCATTTCAGCTTCATATTTATACTTCTACCCCCAAATTCCTAGTTAGTTTTTACTTATTCCCCTTTACAAACTGTGCTTTTGTTTTGAAGCCAATTATACATTAATTCCGGTATCATTCTTGCTGTGGCAACTGTGCTTGACAGTGTGCTCCAGAGAACATAAAGCAGTATTAAACCCACATTTTCCCTTTTGTTTGACTATCAGAGATATCAATATTCAGTCTTAGCTGATATGATGCTATTTAAATGTTTGTCTTCCAACCTTTAACACAAATTGTAATATACTCATCAATAGTTTGCTCTACTCTGACCCTCCTCATTGTTGGTCCGGACTGTACAAAGACATGCTGCCATTCATTTCTGAACAATTCCTCTCAAATTGCTCAACTCAGACACGTGGTAGATCTTTAAAATGCTCAATTTTGGTTTAAAACAATAACAAATGGTGACAATTAAAGTCCAAAAACAAAGACTCAGCATCCACATCATGCGTTTTCCTTTATCCAGTTTCTTTTTAATCTCACAAAACACATGAATCTGAGACATGAGCTCGTTTTCTTTTTTTTTCCTTCTGTGCAGCTAAACAATCTCACCAATTTTAAAAACAAGGGAGAAGAAAATAATTTATACATCCTTTTTTTTAATCATATCTACAAAAATAAAATCAAATACGAGGACTAAGGCTTTACAGAAAAAAAAATTAACATATATAAAACAAGTGGGTCTGATCTCTCTATATTACATGAGTGAACAAGAAATCCTTTTTTCTTTTCTTTTTTTTAAAAAGACACAAAATAAAAAGACAATGAGATGATAGTTAAAGACGTGTGTATGCATACAGTAGTTTGCACCGTGCAGGGAAGTTTGTGCAACAATTTTTTTTTTTTAAAGGAATCAGTTACAGCTTTTTTTTTTTTTTCTTTTTTCTATAGCCGGTTAGGGCCACAACGCTGATGTCAATGTACAAGATAGTATGGGAAAAAAAGTAATCATGGAAGATATATAGAAACTTAAGAAGTGTAGAGGTAGAAATTGGAGATGAAAAATGCTAGAGTTAAAGGAAAGAAGAGGAAAAGAGATTTTTGTCGAGGAAAAGAAGAGATTCTGATTCAACCAGCTCAGACCAGCTGCCAGATCACAGAACACATGCGAAGATGTTCAGCGTTCAATTAAAGGAATCTTTTTTCATGGACAGAACATGAGCTAGTCTGAGATGCTTAAAAATCAGCTTTGTTCTCTTCAACTCCTCTGAAGAACAGAGACTCTGAGAGGCAAACGAGCAAGAAAAAATGCACAAGACTCATTTTCAAAGTCTGATCAAATATTTTTCTTCCTCCTTTTTATGTGAGATTTATGAAAATTAGAAAGTTGAAATGTTTTTTGTTTATCAGGATATTTTTTTTCTTCCTTTTTTTTATATTTGTGTTTGTTGTTGTCATATTTTCTTTACAAGAGGATGAAGTGTGCCCACCACGTTTTCACGGATCCACCAACTCTGCCTCTGATTGGCTTGCACCGATATTCTCACCCCAACTATTTTCACGCCACAGCAAAGGCAACCAATCAGCAGCAGAGTAGGGCGGGTCTTATCGAGACAAGCAGTGGTATCTATAATAGTGAAGTGTGTGCTTCAGTCTCTTTTGGCCAAAATGATACTGACAATTGTTTCTCTAGTTCCTGATCAAAACTGAAAAAAACACAAACTTAAAAAATGCTTCAATTTTCCTCATTATTTTTCAAAGATGGAAATAAATAATTTGAAAAGCAGAAACTTTTTTTTTCTTTTTTTCTACGCCTGCTCTCAAGTCATAAATAGAGAGAAAACAATGTAGATCAGACTTAGAAAGTGGATCATCAAAATTTTGCTTTTTCCTCTTGCCTCTTGGCCTCTCAGGGCACCCGTACCGAAGAGATATTTCACTTTGGTAGAACATTTTTACATTTTAGCACAAATGACTCAAGTTCATATAGCTGCTAAAACTAGCTCTCATTTTAACTTGCAGTTCATTTTTCTTTTTGTTCATATCCAACAGCGAAGTTGCGCCTCTCATTGAGGACACCTCCCGTGTGTTTTGGCGAAAGAGTGAAAAGCTTCCACCAGGCAGTGAAATATCGTTTTCATAGCAGAATCAGTGGCTGGTAGATTGTAAATACTTGGCTCTTGGTTTGGTTCTATGTGGTAGTGTGTGGTCAGTTTTTTGAAGCTGGTAAAGAGGCTGGGTAGCTCGATAAAGCGCTCCTAGTTAGTATTTGAAACCAGCTCAAATAAAATTGTCCAGTGTGACTCCGCCCAGCTTGATATGAGAATGCATGAGAAAAAAAACAAAAAAATCTAACTGGTGCAAGGAGAAGCTTTTTCCTTGTTACAGTTGAATCTTTCCGTCAACTGTGTTAGAATTAGTTCAGGACAGATGGAGCTTGAGAAAAATAAGACAAGCACTGGGCTTTAGTGTCAGTCTTTGCTGGTTACACGTACAAAATATTTCATTACTTCTACATATGATCCAAAAATAGTTAAAGAAATAGTTCCACATTTCAGAAAACAAACTTATGTGCGTTCTTTCAGTGTTAGATGAGTAGATCGGTACCGCCGTCATGTATAGTACGGAGCTGGAGCAAGCTGCTGGTTAGCGTCGCTTGGCTTTAGATAAAGACTTGAAACGGGAAAACAGCTAGCTTGGCTCTGTCTATAGGTATCGACCTTCAGAAGCTAATTAACACAATATATCTTGTTTAATACAAACAATACTGACACATTGTGGTTTTTGTGGAACTAACAAGATATAATGTCTTAACTGGTGAATTTAGAGGCGCTGGTAGGTGTATTATTTAATCTTTAGATCCCTTTTACGCTGCCCGTTTTGTGGCATTATGCTGTGACATGCACTGTAGTTACGGAAAATGTTGGCATAAAAATATATAAAGTTGTGGAGAAGAAGAAATTAAAACTCAGAATTTTAATATTTACAATATCATTGGGGTATTTACACAAACTTTTTTTACAAGCTGTTTTCAGTGGAAAATAAAGTCCCCGAAAGTAAAACAGTACGAAACTGTGTTGTTCTTTAGGGGCGGTTTGTTAATTCAGTCATGAAAACCAATGATGATGTTCCTCTTCTGATTAAAGAAAATCTTCCTCAAAACTACATAGTGCAACATTAAAGATCTTCAGGAATAGAGTTACAGAAATTGGTGATATAAAGTAAAGTATCATCTGCATACAAGAGGTGATAACTTACGTCAACCTCGAGTCTGAAAATCGTAACATTGACTCTGGTCTTCTTGCTAATACTAGATCCCTGCTGGCTGCCCAATCAGTACTGCGCTTGTGCAAATCTCATATTTTTAGAGGGTTTACTTGCACTTAAAAAACCCTGCATATGCACAATAATTATGGTGTACAAATGGTGCAAGACAGAGCCGGGCTAACTGATCCTCACTGTTTCCAGTCTTTATGCTAAGCTAAACTAAGAAGCTGCTGGGGATAGCTTTGCATTTACAGTACAGACATGAAAGTAGTATCGATCTCTGCAAATAAGCACATTTCCCACAAGTCAAACCATTCCTTCTCCCAACTGTTGCTGTAATCACAGTCCAGTTGCTTATAGCAGTTATTATTTTTGACTTGGACCATGTGCGTAAACTAGAGTTTGGAAAATTACATTTTACAAAGCTTTCCCCAGTAAATAGAAGTTGTTCTGTGCAAGGAGGGGGGTTCGTGTGTGTCTCTCTCTGGAAAGCCACTTGGTAAAGAGCACAGTTCTTTTAACGGCTTTGGATGTGGGCTACATGGATATAAACACTTTGCATGGTATGATGGTTGTGATGTGAGAAGGGATACGTCGCTGGTTCACAGTATTTACCGTGGTATTTACACGCGTGACACACCGGAGAGAGGGGCTAAAGGACGCACAGTCGAAACCTTAAAGTGTAGACAGGCAATGTTAGCGGTGATATTTGGCAGCGGCTTGACTGAGTGACAAACAGGTCTTCGGTGAAAATTCAAGTTTTAGTTTGAATCTGTATTTGTTCTGTTTCCACTCGCTCGTTTGTCAACCCCGCCCCACCCTAAGAGTCTCCAAAATGTCGACCGAAACAACTTCACATGGTCAGAACAGCTGTGTGAATCCACTGAGCTTTGAAATCGCTGAGATCCCTGCACGCCTCTGAAGCAGCGGCGAAAAAATAAAAACCTGCCAGCATTTCAGTAGTAAACAGCGCAAGTGGTGTTTCCAGAACTTAAAAATGAACAATGAACCACGCAGCGATCAAAATGTTGCACCGATGCTTCCAAGCAGCCATCGTGGAGCTTAACAGAAGGCTTGAGAATGAATGTATGTCAGTGTTGCTGCAACATGACAATGACTGTAGTGTCTCTGATATGAAACGGTTAAATGATGTGTGTGTGTGTGTGTGATGTTGGTTTCCTTACCCAGTGCAAATAACCTGAATTATATAGACACAGTCCTTCGGCCGTGGTGGCAGGTGAACTCAGTGTAAAGCAACATATGTAGGGGGGGAGGGGACCCCCGGAGGCCAGTGGCATCTCCAGTCCCTGATCCGTCCACTGTCGAGGACGTACGTGACAGAGGGATGCATTGTGGGTAAAGTGCAGGGGGTGATGGGTCCCTCGGGTTTTTTTTTTCCTTAAATTAACATTTCAACACTTTTCTGCTCCGTTCCTTCAACCAGCTCTTTCAAGCCAAGACATACAACTCATTTTCCTTCACAAATATCCAACGTTTTACACTTCCGGCTCTTCCAACTTTTCCTTCCTCGACAACCAGACAACCAGTCTCCTTCTGCCTTTTTGTTCCTTCATACGTTCTTTCCTCACTCCGTCCTCGACTCCCTTGCGCTCCGGTAGAAGTCAGAGCTTGTGCTGACCTCAGAAATCCTGTTGAGTCCATCCGGCACAATATTATATATATATATAAAAAAAAGGAAAAACGTCCATGGTCCTTCCCGGGCTCTGTTCCTCTGGCCTGTGCATGCAGGGACGAGGGGGAGGCGGGGCTGCGGTGCCCAAGTCTGACAGTGGGTTCCTGTGAGTGCGTCTGAATCAAGATTGAGTGACTTGCAGGTAAATCTGCTCAGAATCCTGTCGACTGAATCTTGGGCTCCGCTGGACTGCCCTCTTTGCCTGGTTTGGTTCAAGAAAACAAAAATATTTTTTAGCTTAGAAAATAATCTCAAACTGCACCATCAGCTACGTGAATCTTTAAAAAGCGAATTCAGTTCTGCCTTACCGTCTCCTGAGCCGCGATCCAGAGATGGCGTTCTGGAGACGGTTGCTGAGGGACACTGTTGGTCTTCTGACTCCTGATTGACAGATGGCTCTCTGAGGGTTTTCAAAAGCTTGTGATGGGCCTTCTCTATTTCCTGCAAAGGCACGAAGAGACATCAACATAATTATGCCAGTTTCTGAGAGGTGAAAAGTCTTCAACAAGCTGTTATAAACTTTGTGGGTTATACAGAATATTCCACTGTTTAGAAATGTTTGGCCCTGTGGATCACTTTCTTGCCTGTTGTATCATGGAAATAGTAGTGGTAAAAGATAAATGGACTTGCATTTCTATAGCATTTTTCCAGTCCACTGACCGCTCAAAGCACTTTACAACACTTGTCACATTAAACCATTCACTCACACACACACACACATTCATACACTGATGGCAGAGGCTGCCATGCAAATTGCCAACTGCTCATGGGGAGCAAATTGGGGTTCAGCATTGTGCTCAAAGATACGTCGACACGCAGCCAGGGGAGCCTAGCTGAGCTACAGCCACCCAAATGAATAACTACATTCTACAACAGGCATTAATGCATTTGTTTAATACATTTGTGTGAGGAGAACCTAAATAACTAAGCAGCCAAATAGCTAGGGTTGCAGCAGTTTTTGGGTTCCCACCCCTATTGACAAAGTCTTTTTCGATATTGTTTTTTTAAAATATACAGTACAGACCAAAAGTTTGGACACACCTTCTCATTCAATGAGTTTCCTTTCATTTCATGACTATTGACATTGTAGATTCACACTGAAGGCATCAAAACTATGAATTAACAGATGTGGAAATATGTACTTAACAAAAAAGTGTAAAACAACTGAAAATACGCCTTATATTCTAGTTTCTTCAAAGTAGCCACCTTTTGCTCTGATTACTGCTTTGCACACCCTCTGCATTCTCTTGATGAGCTTCAAGAGGTAGTCACCTGAAATGGTTTTCACTTCACAGGTGTGCCCCGTCAGGTTTAATAAGTGGGATTTCTTGCCTTATAAATGGGGTTGGGACCATCAGTTGTGTTGTGCAGAAGTCAGGTGGATACACAGCTGATAGTCCTACTGAATAGACTGCTAGAATTTGTATTATGGCAAGAAAAAAGCAGCTAAGTAAAGAAAAACGAGTGGCCATCATTACTTTAAGAAATGAAGGTCAGTCAGTCCGAAAAATTGGAAAAACTTTGAAAGTGTCCCCAAGTGCAGTCGCAAAAACCATCAAGCGCTACAAAGAAACTGGCTCACATGAGGACCGCCCCAGGAAAGGAAGACCAACAGTCACCTCTGCTGCGGAGGATAAGTTCATCCGAGTCACCAGCCTCAGAAATCGCAGGTTAACAGCAGCTCAGATTAGAGACCAGGTCAATGCCACACAGAGTTCTAGCAGCAGACACATCTCTAGAACAACTGTTAAGAGGAGACTGTGTGAATCAGGCCTTCATGGTAGAATAGCTGCTAGGAAACCACTGCTAAGGACAGGCAACAAGCAGAAGAGACTTGTTTGGGCTAAAGAACACAAGGAATGGACATTAGACCAGTGGAAATCTGTGCTTTGGTCTGATGAGTCCAAATTTGAGATCTTTGGTTCCAACCACCGTGTCTTTGTGCGACGCAGAAAAGGTGAACGGATGGACTCTACATGCCTGGTTCCCACCGTGAAGCATGGAGGAGGAGGTGTGATGGTGTGGGGGTGCTTTGCTGGTGACACTGTTGGGGATTTATTCAAAATTGAAGGCATACTGAACCAGCATGGCTACCACAGCATCTTGCAGCGGCATGCTATTCCATCCGGTTTGCGTTTAGTTGGACCATCATTTATTTTTCAACAGGACAATGACCCCAAACACACCTCCAGGCTGTGTAAGGGCTATTTGACCAAGAAGGAGAGTGATGGGGTGCTGCGCCAAATGACCTGGCCTCCACAGTCACCGGACCTGAACCCAATCGAGATGGTGTGGGGTGAGCTGGACCGCAGAGTGAAGGCAAAAGGGCCAACAAGTGCTAAGCATCTCTGGGAACTCCTTCAAAACTGTTGGAAGACCATTTCAGGTGACTACCTCTTGAAGCTCATCAAGAGAATGCCAAGAGTGTGCGAAGCAGTAATCAAAGCAAAGGGTGGCTACTTTGAAGAACCTAGAATATAAGACATATTTTCAGTTGCTTCACACTTTTTTGTTAAGTATATAATTCCACATGTGTTAATTCATAGTTTTGATGCCTTCAGTGTGAATCTACAATGTCAATAGTCATGAAAATAAAGGAAACTCTTTGAATGAGAAGGTGTGTCCAAACTTTTGGTCTGTACTGTAGATTGAAAGAAAAAAAAGAAAAATGCAACAAATCAAGGAAACGGATGAAAAGTGAAAACAAAGTGCCCGAACACAAACTCACCTTCAGCTTCCGCAACTTGCTCATCAACCCCTCGATTGTGTGGAAAATCTCATCCACATTTTTGATCACATGGCTCTGGTTCCCAGCCTGCAACTGGCCCGTTTCTTCTTCTTCTTCTTCCAGTTGCATAGCCTCTGATTGGTCGGGCTCAGGACCGCAGGCTAGTGCGTCCTCGTCCTGCTTCGTCTGTGCTGACATCACTTCCTCCAGAGGCTGAGGGAAGTGGCTGGCGGTGGGGGTGGGCGGGTCGTTGGGGTCGTCTGTGAAGCTCTCTCCCTGCTCTGTAGGCATTACTAAGTAGAAAGTGTTCCCTGAAGGGCAGAAATGTGAAAACAAACAGAAAGTGTGCCGGTGAGTAAAATTTACTTAGATAAAGAATATCATCTATAATTAGAATTACTATTATCTTTATTACCCTGCTCAGTGGCCTCGCCTCTCGGCTTGGATGATTGGTTGGAGGGGAGGGTGACATCATCAGTGATGTCGTCAGGGACAGAGGAAGAAGAAGAAGGACCCGCAACCACAGCTACGCACAGAAGATAGTCGTGTGATAGGGAAAAAAGTGTTTTGTACGTGAATGAAAAAGGAGTGAAAAAGAGTGAGGGAGAAGTGGATCAGTGTGTTGTCGTGTTGTGAGGAGCAAGCAGACAAAAGAAGAGGAGAAAAAGTCCAAGAAAACAAAATAATGTTTCACCGAGTGTAGAAAAACATGCAAAGAAAAGGCAGCCATCAAAGACACCCAGATTTAATCCAAAAACAGAGAGCACAGTGAGCTGAATTTACTCCGAGTTCAACCAATCACACCAAATGTTCACCTCCAGGTAAACGACTTTATGCTTGATTACTTTAAAAATTTGCATTTGAGAATTGCATGACCTCAGAGTGACCAGCCAGCCCTGCTGAAGAGTCAAAGAGGACTATTTGAAAGCTTTTCTTAATCTGATCCGTTACCTTTCCTCACGACCTGGACGCTGGGCCGCTCAACTTCAGGCGGCGGGACCTCCTCAGGCTCGGCCTCCCATTCGTCGGCGCTGAGGTTGTGGCCCGTCTCCAGAGACTCATGCTGTTGTCTTTCGGTGCACGAGCTCCTCTCATTGGCCGTCTCGTTAGTGGGCGTGTCGTCTGAATCGTGGCTCCAACCGTCCTCTTCGAGATCCCTCAATATGAGCTGCCTCAGTGTTTCAACTGTGGAGGCATGAAAACACCAAAATGAAAAAAGATTAAGCCGGTTACTAAAAAGATTTTACATACTTACACCAAGATCAATATAGGATAAAATAAGTTAGATGATGGTTAATGTGTGTTCCTTGATCTAAAGTACTAACACCAAGTATAAAATTCATTAGTTTGTGGTTCCTTCTCACCGTCTTGCAACGCGGCCTCTGCCACACCCGCTGCTTTTCTTTCTGATTGGTCCGAAGGAGAGTTGGCTGAGAGCACAATGTCGTCGTTGGAGGAATGAGTCTCCATGGAGTCCGACTGCTCCGTCAAGGAGTTATCTAGAAGATTTGGAACAGTTGAAGGGTAAAAAATAAATAAATAAATAATAATAATCAAAACCTTTGTTTTGCTACAGCCAGTAAGATATTTGTGGAACAAAATAGAATAGGGTTAAATTAGTAGATTCTGGTCATTATAATGGTTATTACCTGCATACGTATTACTGCCAGTTGACACTGGAGATGCACTGCGTAGACTGGGTGATCTACAAAAAATGCACACACAACACACATTAAGCATATGCAAGGTGATGAAAATAAATGTTTAAAAAGAAAAAAATAAGCAAATGGGAAGACATGTAATAGTATAATGCATAACATGTCTTCAATGTTAACAAATTCTATTATTCATATACAGAAGAGCTACTGACGATATAGGCATGGATCCATGATTGATCACGGGTGACGATCCGCCCGCCGACGATATGGTCTTTTCAAGCAAATCTTTCCAGCTGTGAAACAAAAATCAAAAGTCAACTGTTTGAAGAGCAGAAATCTCATGGAGTTCCTGAGTTCAGGGTTCGTACAGCGTTTAAAGAGTATATTCAAGCACTTTTAAAACTAAACCAAAACATGCTTACGTGTTTTTCTCGGATGACGACCCGGCCACCAGCTCGTAGATCTGCCTCTCTGTGGTGCTGATGATGTAGAGGGCTTTGTTGTCTGGAGTGAAAATCGCAAGATCAGCACCACAAAAAGAGCTATATTTTTAAAAATCTGCTTTATTCAAAAAGGTAACCGCAGTATTACCTGTAGCTACTGAGCGGACAAGCAGCGAGTCCAGCTTCACCAGAGGGCTGAAGGAGGTCTTGCTGTCCCCGCCTCCTCCGCCGCCTCCACCCAGCCAGCGGGATGGATATCTGAGCTGCAGCCGGTCATCGGGGCCCCTCTGCAGAAGGACCAGGCAGTCCGACAGCAGCAGCGCTTGAATCTCTGATGGAGGGTAACAGAGAGGGGGAAATTAAAAGGGGTACGAAACCAACCTGATGGCAGAGTAGATGATCCAGCATCATTGTAGTGAACAGAAACTTAATGAAAACCGAAAACTAGGTGTGAAAAAATTAAGAACTAGACTGTAAAAGACTTAGTACATTTTAGCCAAAACAATGCCAATGTCTTTGCTGTTTAGGTTTAAATTAAATGTAGGTTTTATTTGTTAATATTATTTATATTTTTTTCAAATTCTAATGTATATACCATGCTCTTCAAGAGGAGTGTACTAACATTATTATGCCACATATTATCAATATATCAGTGGCAAATGACAAAACTTTCTATCTCAGTCACTTCAGGGACAATACGTCATCCATTATTCATATAGATATCAGTTATTGTCTACATGATGTGATTAATGCATATTCTGAACTTGTTGGTAAGCTAAACACTTTTAGAAACGATAAAAACTAAACTGAAAGGAGAACATGGAAACTAAACTCAATTGAAAACTAAATTTAAAAACTAAAGAAAAACACAAAACTACAATAATTCTGATGTGTCCTCAAATCAGATACTGACCTATCTGCTTGTCTTTGTTGACTTTCCACGTGAGAGGACCTTCATGAATCATTCTCTTAGTGGACAAGTCCAGATTCTGTGAGAGAGAAGGAAGGTCAAAAAGCAGGAAAAGCTTCTGTTGGACATGGATCTGTAGCTTTCTTTACATTATGAGCAAAGTGAACCAGGAAGGAACAGAGTCACCAAAAAATAAAGTATTTGACTACCTTGAATTGAGGGGCAGCGTCCAGTCTGCGTTGGTATTGGCTGAGGCGTTGCCGGTGTTCCGTTTTCCTGACGACTTCATTGACGGCCTGCAGTATCCCTCGGCAGCACGCCTGGGCACGCTGGAGCGAGGGGAGGTCTGACGTACCGGCTGAAGGGGAAAATAAAGAAATAATATCTTTAAAAGTTGCTTGCTTTTTTTTTGCAACGCCGTCTCGTGTTCACGTCATCTCCACTACTCCTCACCCTCTGTGTGTTTGATGATGTTGTCCAGCAGCAGCGGATACTTGGTGAGTCTCTGCATCTCTGACACCAGCAGGTCTTTGAGCTGCAGCCTCCGACAGTGAGGACTAGCTTCACACTCCTGAACAAATGTGACACAAATGAGCACGTAAAGGCGACAAGTGCTAAGTGTGAGTGCTTGTGTGTGTGTGTGTGTGTGTGTGTGTGTGTACCTGGATGATGTGAGCGAAGCGAGGGTCTTTGCGTTGCTTGTTCTTGATGAGCTCCAGGGCCTGAGACTGCTGGCTGCACAGCTGGGACGCCTGTTCCTGAAACACCTCTCCGGCTGCACCTTCAAACTAAGAAACGCACGCCGCTGTTAAACGCACTACATTCGGCAAACGCCTCTCGCATTACAGCAGAAAGTCAGATGATGGAAACGGAGATAAAACGATGTCGGCGATTATCTCACTCACCCTGGCCAGCATGACATCCCCAATGTCCTCAACGATGGGAGTTTCTCGTCGCTTCTTCATCGCCTCGCACAGGCTCGCTGCAACATGAAGGGTGACAAATACAAATTATTTCAAACAGTAGCAATAACTGAATCCATTGATCCAGAGAATCATATGGTAGAAAAAAAGAGTGAGGCAACTATGTAACACCATATACTTCAATGTTCTAAATTAAAGCCCAGAACACATATTGACTCAGACTGAGATTGCATTCAACAGTTACGACCTTCGTCTGGTATTTGCTTCACTAATTATTATTTGCCTGGCAGGGTTAGACAGGCCTAATACATGTTGACTCAGAGCACAACTCACTTTAATGTGCAAACAGAGACAGAGGAAGCACAAAGCGTGGACATGAAATTTCTTCAATTTCCCATTTTTAAGAGGAGACACTTCAGGTGAACATATTGTTTTTTCCTACACTGGCAGTTTTTTTTGTTTGCATACTCCAATACAAAACAAAATCTGAAAAAAAGTGTCATGGTGATATCTATGAGTTAAAATGTTATCCTAGTCATCTGTAGTGTCTCCCTGGTCATCTGCTATTCTCATAGTTTCGTGTTTGATTTGAAAATAGCCTTAAATAATATTCACTGATATTGCTTTTCTTCACATTCAAAAATAGTCATCTTTACCTGCAATTATGGTGTAAAGAACAACATATTAACAACCCTGACACACACACACACAGAAAAAAAGCACACAGACTGACCGTGGAATTCGTAGACCAGGTGCAGGTTTGGGAAGATGCAGGCCAGCTCATCATTGTTCAGCACCGACCTCATCTTCTGGAAAAAGACCTGGTCCAGGACCCTCAAGGTCCGCAGGTGAGACGCCTCGGTGGTGAACAGCTCTGATGACGGAAGGAGCGAACGCAGGTAATGAACATCAGTGAATGACCGCAAGATGCCTGTGACCTATTATTAACAACAAACACTAGTTATTGGCTCCTACCGTATATGACGGCCTGTCTGTCCACCTCCCTCGGACTGAGTGTGGCGAGGAGCTGAGGAGGAACCGTGTCCTGCCAGTTCTGACCGTCGCCTACCTCCTCCTCCAGCGCCGCGGCGTCCGGCAGCAGCGCCAATGGTGAGTCGACACTCCTGCAGGGTCACATGCACACACATAAACACAGGTAGATTGACAAATGTGGATAGATGGGGGGTGGACAGGATCGTGGTGGAAAACGGACGTGTTGTATGGAAGAAATAAACAATTTTGAACACAAACATGGATATTATGTACACCAAATGTTCCATTTAGCTTGTGGGAAAGAAGCCAGTCATCTTTATTTAAAGCTCCTGCCAGACAATTAGTTAAACTGGTCATCAATCGTCTAGGGGGGGGTGACACGGAAACTCACCTGCGTCTAGACCGAGGGGTGTATGGGGGTGTAGGGTTCTCTAGAGACCTGAGTGTGAGAGAGAGTGGAGAGAGAGATGGCATGAGGTCCGGGGTGTTTGGGATGTAAAGCTCTCATTAAAAAGGGGAGAGGTTTGATTCTCATTCCCTTATTTGTAGAGCTGGATTTCACCACTCATTTCTTAGGGATACTTTCAGTTACAATACCTTGGTAATAAAAAAAGACTCTGAAAGAACAAGGAACCCTGAAGTGCAGTATCAAAAATATTAATGTTTGCATAAAGAATTTAATCAAATGTCATCAGAGTACATCTGATCTTTACCGTGCGGAGCTGCTGGAGGCTGACGACGAGGCGCTGTGCTGCAGCGGCCTGAGGCCCGGCCCCTCCCTCTCCTCCCCGCAGTCCTCCATGTCCACGTCGCTACGAGAGCGAGGGACGGACTCCGTCCCCGAGACGACACCCCGCCGACGGCCTTCTCCCTGAGCCTTCAACGACTCGCTGCGTGCCAGACGCACTAAGACCGTTGGGCTGCGTGACAGAAAACAATTGGATGAAATCATTAAGCGTAAAGACTTTGAAAGACTTCCTATGAGCGGATGTTGAGTTTCTACTCCAGTTAGACTTCAGGGGTACCTGTCCATGCTGTCTTCTCCCAGGCTGCTGGAGGAGAGCCTCTGAGCGTCGGCAGCGTCTCCTCCCTCCTCTCCCACGGTGTCGCCGTTATTCTCAAAATGCTGAATGATGTTCTTCACATTGCCGGGACGGACTGCACACACAGACGATTACACGGTGTGATAAAACAGCACAGACACACACACACACACACAATCAGCAGAAAGAGCTGATGTGTATCAAATGAGCTGGAATCTTCAAACGACACTCAATTTATGAAAAAAACCCAAAAACAAACGTATATATATATTTGGAGAAAGAAGCAAAATATAACCAAATAGTAAAAGGTAAAAAATGCAATGATATGAAAATAAATACCTTCGGTGGGTGACAACGGGACATGGAATGCTACAAAATCAAATGAATCAAACAGAAACAATGAAATCAGAACAATGGGATACAATAAAAAAATCCACAAATCAATAAATAAACAATAAAGGGCAAACAGAGGGCAGAAAGAAATCAATATCGTCTGACAGACACAACAAGTGACAGTGTCGTGTGTGTGTGTGTGTGTGTGTTAGCGTGTGTGTGTGCCAGTGTACCGATACTGTCAGCTCTCAACAAACCTCAACAAACTCTATGTATGAATGCGTGTGTGTTTGTATTTACTGGACTGGGATGTGTTCCGGGGTTTGCCGATGTACTTCAGGATGGGATTTCTCTTTTTATCCTCTCCATCTTTCTCTTTCTTCATACCACTCAGCTGAGGAGAGAGGAGCCAGGAAGTCATATAACCAATGCATGAACCGTGGCTTCCATCCTGTCCTTCTTCACTAATTTACTATAACAATACATTTTCCTCACAGTGTTCGCTTCAACAGGAGAAACAAAACGAGGGCAGCTGCCACTCTCACCTTTTTCGTCTTTAAGAAAGCCAACCACTTATCCTTCTCGGTGCTCAGACCGGGGAACACCTTGGAGTCTCTCAGCTTGATGCCGGAGTGACGCAGGTAGAGGTGCACGGCGGACGCCAGAGGAGAACTGAGCGAGACGGTGGAGAGAGAGAGAGGACAAACAAAGAAAAGGTGTTGAGGAAGCATTCAATCTCTCCGACGTGACGCTGTTAAATCGTATTTCACTCCGATGGAGCAGACGAGTCGTTTCTTTTTTTTACCTTCTGTCCTCTTCGTGCTTTGATCTGCAGCGGGAACACAAGGAGAGACATAAAAAAACGCAGTTAACTCTCTCCACAAGACACAGCAAGCTTTCAAAGAGACATCCAAAGTAATGTCCAAGCGTGTAAACGGTAGTGCGACTGTCATGTGACGGGAATCAGCCTGTGTGTGTATAAAGTCAAAGAAGTAAATGTCATGTGGTTTCTAGGTTTTGCCGCTGTGGTAATGACCTTTGTTATGAGCTCCTTCTGTTGCTTTGTAATAACTATTTTATTGGGCACTGAACATCTGACCCTGTTGCTAGGCAAACCCGGTCCCTTCAGACTTAGTGTGGGTGTGATTATATTCGCTTCAGGAGCAGTGCCACATTTTGAAGCAGAACAATAAATGTGATTGTACTTGACAGTTGTGGTCTACATTTGGAAATGAAACATGTAATAAATTCCAAAGAAACACAGCACCATCTTCTCTAATTTGACGTCATTTCGATAAAGTGAACTGAAACCTTGTTGCATTTTTACAGACTTAAGTGATGCAACAGCTTGATCTGAGGAAGCCACACACTCACAGTATTTCCCAGAGGGCGGTGACCTGTCTGTCCACCACCTGTCTCTCCTTCACCGGGTCTCCATCCAGCTGCTGCAGGTCTCCTTCTCCAAACAGAGAGCCGAGACCCATCATCTGCTTGTTCCTACGAAACGCATGTTAACACGTTATTGTGAACACTTTAATACGGCAATTATGTCAAAACTTTGTGGTCATTATTCTACCTAAACAGAGCAGTTACACGGTATCTAAGAGAATGTACCTGTAGTCCTGGATCTGGTCCTGGATGTCCGGCAGCACCTGCTGCTGCAGCTCTGACAGAGGTCCTCTGATGTCCTCCTGAGCATGAAGTCGATTTTCTGAAGGGAAGGTGGACACAACAGAATGTCAGGTATCTACAGCTATTAAGACACTTTAATGTAATGCTTTTTATTAGAGCTGAATTTTAACCAAATTTACTGTTTTTTAAGACAAACAATCTTTTTCTTAATCCAGTACTGAAGGTATGTATAAAGGTATGCAGTATACATGTGGTCCCATGCAGAGGTTGGGTTGAACCATAGGTATGAATATGGTAGTTTTTGCTAACAGGTAAGTCACACTGTAAGATTCAAGTGTAAGACTATTAAATGACTTTCAAGGCTTGATGATCATTACAGTGATGTGGCCCAACCACTGAATTAATCAGTCACAATTCAAAATTTTCACCTGATTCTTTTTAGTGTCATGTGAAAGAAGACCATACAAATCTATGATTGAACCGAGCAAGCCCACAACTCATCCGGCTTTTGGTCGTCTTACCTATATCAGTGAGATACTCCTCTCGTACTTTGATTTTCAGAGGCTATAAGGGAAAAAAGAAATAGCATTGTTTTTATGTTTCAGACATGAATTCTGTAATGTTACAGTAATAACAGATGCAGGGAGCATAAATATTTAAATTATTTGCATGTAAAATACTGTACAGTATCATTTAATGTCTGTGATGCCAAGTGAAAGTGCTTCCAACACTGTTATATAAAAGATAAACACATAAATATAAAATCATGAACGATGTCGGTACATACAGCATCTGTGTCCAGGAAATGGGAGCAGATCTGAGGTGCAAGTGCTCGGGCGTCTTTCGGACTAGAGCCCAGGTAGGCCTCCACCGTCAGGTAAAACAGCTGTGGGAGACAGATGTTACTGTGATTAGGAGCGAGCAAACCCTTTGTCTAACATATCTATCTAACATATCTAACTATCCAACATAACATAACACGTGACGTGATGACTGACCAGCGGGTTTGGGTCTAGAAGCTGGGTGAAGACGTATCTCATGAACACGGCCATGTGCGCCGGCCGTGACTTCAACAACTCGATGTCCTGGAACGGACCGTCCATCTGAGAGAAAGACGGAGACAATGTGAATACTCGTACCGATGGAGATCAACGAGCGTCTGCTGGATCCACATCTCACCTCATTGAACGCGTAGCCGTCATTCTCTTCATCCTCTTCCTCGGGGCCGATGATCTGGGCCTTTCCGCCCTTTGAACACAGACGCATGCGCAGATTTCAAGAAATGACAGCACACGGACACACACTCGAGGGATTATGCAAGCAGATCCAAACATGTCTGCGGATTTTATTCATGTGCTGATAAATTGCCTTCAGTCTCTCTGCTTGTCTCGTATGTTTTAAAACGGCTATGAACACACAGTGATGCAAGACAGAAACAGAGAGGAGCAGATGAAGAGGAGAGAACAGCCACCGTACATGGCAAAGGAGTGAATGAATCAACACCACTAGTATGCAGCAGGTGATTCAGACCTCGTCTTTGCAACTAAAAATGTCAGAGTTGCTGTATTTTCAGCGTAACCTCAGCAGAAGGGCGCTCGTGATGATATTGTGTTTACGCTACATGTGAGCTACTGCCAACAGCCATAACGTGAAAGCAAGCGAGTGTGTCCATCTCACCAAGTCAGACAGGGTGTGTGTGTCGGAGTTCTGCCGTCGGTGTTGGGGGGTCCTGAAGGAGGATGAGGGGGAGGAGTGGGGACTCTCAAAGGCCTGGGGAAGGAGGAGGGGGAGGAGGAAGGGAGGAGGAGTGGGAGGAAGGGAGGGAGGACGAGGGGGACGGGATGAGAGGGATCGTCTCATACACAAACACACACAGACGATCTCGGGAAAACACAAGATGGTGCAGCCTACCTCCATGTCTCCTTCGCTTGAGTCCATCGACAGTCGACCTGCAGGAGCACAGAGGTGATTTACACCAACGTATGATACATTGTTTGTGTATATGGCTTTTAGACATAACAGGCTGTATCAATTTGGGCCAGCCACTTTTGAGTTTTACTTTCAAATCCCAGTATGTAGGATATCAAGGGGTGCAATAAACGTGCAATATGCAACTTTTTTACAGGCCTGTAAACAGACAGAGCTCTTGATACAAGGAATGGTAGTTTCCAAGAGCTAACAGAAGTTTCAGATGCACTTTAAAGCCTTATGTTTGCAGTTTTCTTTATATACATTAGAACATTAGTACATTTGAGTTATGGTGGGGTGAGAACATAAAGAAGTCCTACAGTCGCAAAAAAGTTCCATGGTGCACCTTTAGTTCAAATATGGATCATTGCAGCACTGACAGATTTAATCAAAGAGGCAAAGTGTAAGCAGATACAAACCTTCTCCTGCTATGACGTAGCTGGTGACAGACTCTGACCGCGTTCCCTCCTGGAGAAGCAAATTATGAACGTCATCATCAAAGTTGGATTAACTGAGCTTTGAGCTTTCTTAACACATTCTGTAAATGATCGTAAACAGGAACAAATGTGCAGATATATCTTTTCTCCATTCACAGCAACATCATGTAGCTTCTAAACCTTAAAATAACAGCTTCAAAATCATTTTATGGTACAGTGCCTTCTAATAGCGTGAAAGGCCTGACGTCTGACAGAAACCTCTCTAAAATATTTGAAAATCTAATTCCATTTCCCGTGCTCTATGCAGTAAAATAAAGATTTAAATATATGATTTTCAGTGAGAAAGTATTGATGGTACAGTGACATCTTCTCACCAGGTCTTGCTGAATCTTGACCCTGACTTGGTGAGCTCTCCTCTTGGCACTTTCAATCCGCTCCTCCAGTGATGGCGACGGGTTCTTCAACTGCTCCTCCATCAAGTCCTGTGAAGTGAATTGGTCACCTCAGGTTATCAGATAGCACAGCGGAACCGAGGGATCTTTGTATATACAGGAGGAAGCGTGCAGGATTTCAGTTCTGGTTTATTTAAGTGTGAGTGTACCTGCAGCTCAGTTTCTTCCTGCTCCAGCATTTTCCTGAGTATCTGAGTGGCATGTTTCTGTACTTCTGGGTCCTAAAACACACGTTTACAACAAATAATATAAACAAATATGACAATCTTTATATTACTTCAGATCTGTTTCACTCAGTTCTGATGAAAAATAACAGCATCTGGGATATGAGTGTCCACTTATGCTATTTAATCCTTAATATACTGTCATTCACCTGTAGTGGTTTAGGTCCAGTGATTCTTTGGGAGGGGGTGCTGCTCAGTCCAGAGGGCAAAGGTGGAGGCGGTGGCGGTGGAGCCTCCCCACCCAGAGACGTTCTTTGATTGGGCGAGATGTCGGTGGGGAGGGGCTCTAAGGGCAAGGCAGCGGTTGAAGGTGGAGGTCCTTGTAGTGTCAGGGCTACGTACGTTCCAGCTGAGAGACGATAAAAAAACGGAACCAGTTAAATGTGAAGAAAAACAAAAGACATGGAACAAAAACAGCAACTACACAGAACAACTCTTATTTCAAACTCACATTTGATGAGCTTTACCACCTCCTGATGGGACATGGAGGACACCAGCGAGCCGTTCACCTGAGAGACAGGAAGATGGAAAAGCCAGGTTAAGAACAGGAACCGAGCAGTGACTCTCAGATTTAGTGTGATAGAAAATCATACAAACCTTTATGATTCGGTCCCCTTCTTGGACCCCGGCCTTCACTGCTGCACCACCTGTAAAAATTAAGACAGGCATTTAAAAGTGTGCTCCAAGTTCAAACAACTGATCTCGTAACTTCCTTTTTTAGCACCCGTTTGGCTAAAGTAAAATAAGACGTCAGCTGTGTCCACGTGTCTCACCTGGTCGGACGTTCTGCACTAGCTTGACTCTCTCTCCACACACTGTGAAGCCGAAACCGAGCTGGTCCTTCTGCACGACCACACATCTCTGGACTAGACCAGGACCTGGGAGATGAGGATAGAAGGATGTAAAGGCTGTTTTCTGGATATTCAATGATTGAAAAAAAAAAACATTAATCAGCTTGGGATGTTGTGATTACCGGTGCTCTCAGCATGAATGTCAGCCGTGGGCTCCCTCTGCTGGGTGGCAGAGGATTTGCGCTCCGAGTCCCCGATGGTCAGACTGCTGAGCCTGGGTTTGAGAGACGGGAGAAAAGAAAAAAAGTTTGGTGTGGAACGACACTAACCGAAATAGTTCAGAAAACGCTCAAGGATGGGGCTGATTGGACTGAGAAAAGGGAGGGATTTGAAAGGAATAAACGAAAGTGAGATAAACAAAGAGTGATGGAACAGGCCGAAGAGAGAAGCAGGGAAAGTTTAAAAAGCAAGAGAGGCGACGAGAAAAAGCAGTCGACGGGAAAACTCACCAAGCAGCAAAGGGGCTGAAAGCGAAGCATGACAGAAAAGAAGGACGAAGCAGATAAAGGGGGGGAAAGGGAGGGAAAAGAGAAAAGAGAGAAGAATTTCAGAATGAAAACCAACCCTGATGTAAGAGGAAACACAGATCAAATCACTCCCGCGCCCTTTCTACTCGTACAGATTGTAAACGCTGAGAGCAGCCTTCGCTTCCAAGAACATATTTATTTAAGGGTGTGTGACGCATGGACACAGAGCAAACACTGATGTGATTTGGTATTATTCAAGAGGTCCAGTGACTTGTTGGCTTAAAGGGACAACTGAGAGCAAAACGTTAAACTTATTAACCCATTAAGATGGATTAGTTATGATTTATTGAGAGCTGGAAAAACACTGTAAAGCCAGTGAGCGCTGAAACAGTCAGTCAGTTAGAAGCAAGAAAACTAATCAACAACAAATCACATACTTGAGGAATTTCTCGTAAAAGAGAGAAGTGTAAGAAGTCACTAACTTCTTCTTGGACATAAGGATTTGCTCCTCATATTATTAACTACTCCTTGGGTTTGGAATTTTTGGGAGGACAACACAAACAATACAAAGATTTAAAGGTGCAATATGGAGATTTTGGGAAGAAATTTCAATCAGAAGAGAAAAATCTTCAGTGACAGATTTTTTTCTTTCACGCCTGAACAAAACTAACTAAACATACTGATTGAAATGAACAAAAAAATGTAATACTAGCCCCTTTTAGATGGAAAAGGTGGCACATTTGCTGCAAGGTACCGCTTTGTCTTTCGAAAAGGGAGGTGTAATATTCCTCCTTTTCCAAAAGCCGCCACTGGGGTAGGTGTAAACATGTGACGTGACATGAAGCACGAAGTTGGGCAGTGAAGAGTGACAACGAATTTGTCTTCAAAATAAGAGCTTTACATTGCACCCCATTGGAGTTTAGAAGTGGGTTCTTGGCGGGGGGCTTTTAATGTCCGCGGATCAAGTGATGGACTGACTGCTGTGATCAGCTGTTTCCTGGTTTTAAAACTCCCCAACAGTGCAGGTCATCAACACGTCCGGTCATGTCACGCAATTGCCGGCACATTGACGTTTTGGATTTACATGGCAATGGAGGTGGAAATAAGTATACCCTCCGCGGCGGCAAATTGGCAAACCAAAGAAGACCCCCAATTTACCGCCTTCTGTCTAAATCCGCGGACCTAGCCGCAAAAAGGCCGGCCAAATTGGCGGCTTGCTGCCCAGTATAAAAACGGCTACTGTTTTACTTTGTTTATATGTGGCGGACCCTGCCACCTTTCTTGCTTTCGAACAGTGTTCTGAAGATGAACATTTGCTGGTTCAAGCCTCATAAATGTGAAGATTTGCTGCTTTTCTTTGACATGTATGGCAGTAAATGAAGAATCTTGGGGTCTTGGACTGTTAGTTGGACAAAAGAAGCGATCTGAAGACGTCCCTTTGGGCTCAGCCAGTCCTGCCAAATCTTAATTTATTGAACCAGAACTATTTGAATGGGCTGATTTAAGTTGGAGTAGGCGGAGGTAGGTGGAGTCAGCAGTGAATATAAAATGATCTACTGGGGTTGAATCAATCCAATCCACCAAATCAGCAACATAATGCCTGTCAATAGTGACATCATAAGATAAAAGTCAGTGTTCAATTATGATTTACATGCCAGTGATTTTAATCTGTGCAATCCAATGAGCTACAATCCAATTTGAGCAACTGAAATGCCTTTCATGTCTAAGTAAAACCTGCTGAGTGCCTGTTGCTAACTCCACCTCCTCCGCTACATCGAGCCCAAGCCTCCTGAAAAGTGCTGCCGCAGCGACAGTCTACAATCTGTAGGTGTCATTAACCCCAAACCCTGACATGAGCCCCTCACAGGACAGCTGTCCTACCTGAACAGGTGGGCGTTTTTCTTATTGGCTGCCCTGCTGTCACATGACACACACAGACACAGTAGTGGGCATGTGCACAAGAACACACACAAGGGGGGGAAAAAAAAGAGGTTGACAGCAGGAAAAACAGGAGAAAGACACATGATCAAGACACAGATGCATCTATACAGACGACCACAGAGACACAAGTGTAGGGCTTCGTGGTGACGACAAACAGGATGAACACAGAGTTTTAGCAGAGGCAGATCTACAAACAGCTGGTAGAGAGATATAACAACACACACATTCAAAATGAGGGATGTGACGATACATCAGATCGAACATCATTATCTGCTGACATCCGCCTTGTTGACCGCTATGGTCAATCAGCAATTAAGATGTTTTTCACCACCAAATTACAATCTTGTTGTCTTATATGTTTGGTTCTCTAGTTTACACAGCTTGGCAGCAGCCGGTTTGACGTCATGAGCACGACAACACTGGCTTCACCTCCTGTGCGTTCGTGCAGTGACGGAATAATGCATTAAAAAATGTTTTTACGACTGTGGAAAGTCAAGTTAACGGCTCCTCAAGTGGGAACAACAACTCTTACAGTTGGAAAAGATTACGGTACGCAAGTTGGCGTCAAATGACGCTGAAACATGCCAGACGAATGTAAATGAATGTGGATGATGGTAAGAAACCAAAGTCACGTACTGCATGTCAATTTTGGCTCACATGTCATCTGCAATATTGTATTTTAGTTGAAATGTCTAGGGTGATTAAATGCAGAAAAAATTTGCTTTTGACGTCCGTGTTGCTCACATATTCGGACACGACGCACATGAACACATCAGAGTCAGAAGACTGACTTCCCACTTTGGGAGGAGCACATGAATGCAGCATCCTTCTTCTTGAAGTCTGAATTAATGATGGTATTTCGGGGAGCATGTTGCCAGCCTCTGTGCTGAAACTCTTTTACATTTTCGAACAGTCAGTGATGGAATGAACCTAAGTACAGTTTTTGAGGTACTTTACTTGTGCATTTCCTTTTTTCTTTATAATTCCTCTTAACTATATTCATTTGATACATTTAATTCATTTACAGATTCATGCTTTATTTTTTATGGTTTATTGGCTTTAATAAATTGTGATCAGAAAGTGCTGTAGGCGGGATATAGTGCGAGTGGATGCTCCATCGGACTTCGGACAACAGCTGGGGTACAAATCTTTGGGAATCATACAATTTGTTTCAGTGAATCTGCACTATAGTCGTGCTTTTACTCTACTGCAGTCAGACACTATGCAATAGGAAATATAGCTAGCAGTTCAGCGAAGTGTTGATGATGATGGCGGTCACTTTTTGACCCATCAGGAAAATGCAAATGAACATGTGAGTGAGAGGCTGGAGCTTTTATAATTAAAAAAGGTTAAATTCTGTCATTTTTCAGCGTCCCACAGTTTCTGTCTGGTGAGAATAAGGAGGCTGGCTCTGACTTATGGGGTACAAAATATCCCCAATGGACGACAATTTCTTTAAAGAAAGCCAATTATTACGCTTTTAAATCTAAAGGTGTGAGCGCTGCAGCCAGCCTTTATGAACAAACTGTCTAAACGTGATTGGTATCTTTTGTTTAAAGCTTGATTTGTCATGCATACAGTACTCTCCTTCACCGCCCAGTTACCAGCCTGTCTGACAGGTATTTCCAGCAGGCCAGACTGGACCTCAGCCAATCAAAGCCGCCTCTGGCTGATCTGGGAGCACCACATTTTTTTTAGAGGTGTATCCATAACCACAGAAATATTGACACCGTCTGGCTCGTACCTGTCCAACGTGGAGGTGGGTTGGCGGAGACTCATGTCTGCTTCCTGGCGCGGGATCAACACTGTCACTGGGCCTCTTTTATCATCATCCCCGTCATCTCTTTCCTCGTCAAGCCTTCAGGGCCACACAATGGGGGGGCTCTATGTTGTGCTTTTTGATCAGATCTTCGAGCTGCTTGGAAGCTGGTTCAGATCAGACAGAGTGCTCCTCATGATCCCATCCAAAACCCCCCCAGTGGTTCCAGTCAGGTAGCAGCTGCGCTTTTCAAAAAAACCCCAAAAGTCCTCAGTCTCCTTTTACCAATGCGTTGCAGTAGTGGTTCAAAATTAAAAGCTACGATTATAAAAGGCTGTTAGTGGCTTGATATGGGTTCAGCTGTAGTGGCAGATGAATAAAAAGGGGGACAGTCTGCTTCCTCAAAGGTCATCAATCATGAATGAATGGCTGATATGTCTCGCTCTGCTGCAGGAGGTCAACAACTCCAGAGCCCCTTCAGTGTCTTTGTAAAGCTGATTCCTGGAAGATATGCGTTGATTTCACCAAGCACACCTGAAGTCCAGGTGACAGAACAGCATTGCTTGTGGATGATCTCTGGTGGCACCCCTGCAATAAAAACGGCTTACGACGAGCTTAAACGAAGGCAGACTTGTTTACATGTTTGTCTCTCTGCTGCTGTGCCAACTTTAATAATCCGATGCAGGCTAAAGACTTGCCTCCGTGTCGCTCGTTGCATAGGTTATGTTAAAAAAAAATAAAGCATGAATGCCCTGTGTGATTGTGTTAGCGATATTATCTCAACTTGTGTGTTATTTGGCGAGCTAATGCTATCTGACGTACCTCAGTTTTATATAGGGGGGGAATAAAGCTAAAAAGCACAGCAGTGTAACTCGTTTTCAGACTGACTGTAACTGGAAGATATGTGTATGCTAGCACACTGTAAACAACAAACAACCCAGACGCTACGCCGGCTTCGCATTTCTGGCTAACGAACTAGCTAGCTAATTAGCAGATTAGCCGGCATTAGCTAACTCTGCCGCTGGGCTTCTGAAAATGAAAGCGCCGTGCAGAGAGAAAGTTTCTCCCCTACTTCGAGTTGTGACTTGTGTAATGAGTGGACTGCGGGATGTGGACGACCACCTGAAGCGGCCTGCTTGTACCAAGCTAGCGTTAGCTTCCTGAAGTTAGCTCTACGGAAAGGCCGCTTTCAATCCGCGGCATCGCGTTGATCCTCGGGCCGGTCGAAAGCGCCGCGAGCTCGGCCCCACCTGCGCCAACAGAGTGGGTCCTTTAGCGGGGGCTAGCTAACCTGCTATGTCTGCAAGACGGAGGGGCAACCATGACTTCGACCGCATGCGGATAGCTGGATGTTAAAGTGTCCGAGATAGTGGCAGTCCATGCGAAATTCCAGCTCGATATGTCCCGTTTTCGTGCAAATTGAAACACTAATGCATGTTAGCCAGCTAGCTGGAAAGGCAAGTCGATTCCAGCAAAGCTCCACCTCAGGTCCTCTCCACAGTCACAGTGGTAAAATCCGGCTTTGCTTCTCTCGGTCTCTTGATCTGCCAGAAGACTCGGAGGTTAATCACAACCGTTGCATGCATTTATTGCCTCCTTAAAAACTCCCAGGTCTTAACATTGTGATCTCTGCTGTGTTGTTATCCTGCTGTCTTGACTGGCTGCTGATCCACCACCATGTTCTCAACGATCACTCGAGCAAACAGGGAACAACAGCGCCCTCGTCCAGGCGGACCGCGGTACTGCAGGCGCTCTGACGTTAAAGGGACATTATGTAGTTTGGGGACATTTAAATTATTTATTATTATTATTTTATTATTATTTATTATTATTTGTGTACAGGATTTTGTACAGTGTTGGGAAAGTTCATTTTCTACATGAAATAGTTCAAAGTTCATTTCACAAATTTTAAAATGAACTAGTTCAGTTCATAGTTCATAATTCAAAATTTTGAACTAAGTTCGCAGTTCCAAAAATGAACTAGTTCATAGTTCTTTTTTTTTTTCCAATATGTTGCTGCAAGCTATTATTTTTCTAAATTACCGCCACAGCTCATATAGAACCACAGACAGCAATTATTTTATCAGTTTTAACACTGAAACTGCAGCTCTCAGACAATATTCTGCAAAACCAGGTTGTCCAGCTGCGGCTGGGAGATGAAGACAGCGGAGCCGCTACTGTACACTGTTAATGTGATTTGGGTGGTAGAGGATCTGTTTTGGCTCGCCGTTGCTGTGTCTTTTGATTTTTTATTCACTTGCACACACCTTGAAAGGCTCGCTGGGTGCTTTAGTTCAATGTGCCGTTTCAGGTTTGCGGTACAGGATAGAGTACAAATTAAAAATTAAGAATAAAATAATACATAAATAAGTAAATAAATAAATAATTTAAAAAAAGAAGAAGAAAGGGAAAAATAAAATAATAAATAAATAGATAGTTCAGACAGTGGCTTCAGGGAAAAACTTTTCATAATGACTCAGTAAGTTATTACTTTTTTTGTTATTTAACAAAATCCGAGATTTAAGCAAAGAGCTCAGTTCCAGCAGAAAAGGAGCAAAGTTAGGTAGTGATTTTGCAAATTTTTGTTTGTGAATAAAACATTTTGCATAGGATAACAAAGTTCATCATGTGTTCAAGAGCATTATCTTCTATGTTGACATAGCAAATAACATGTTTAAGGGTAAGAGAAAGGACAGAGTTAGCGGCATCAAAAAATGAGATTCAACAACACTCCAAAACTTTTAAGATATAACACAATAAAAAAAGAGATGTGAAGCCTTCATTTGTTTTTGTCTCCATGCTGAGCACATTGATGACGCAGGCGGCGGTGCGACTCTGTGGTGGCTGGTGTTGCCAGTGTTCTGTCCGTTCAGGATGAATTCATCTGTGTTCGTTTGGTAATGCCTCACTGCATGTTTGGTATGCAGCTGTTTCTGTCGGAAATAGTTAAGTTTCATTTTGATCGAAAGTAAAGCGAGTTGCACAAACCTCTCCTCCAGCTTCCTTTTTATACACAACAGCCAGATTGGGTGTTTTTCCGCTACATATTAAGGCCTGTTCACGGTGTGTTTTAGCCCGTTTTCGCCTGGAAGGCTCGATGGAAGTCTGGCACTATCTTGAACGAAGTTAAACTGTGAGAACGTGCCGTTCACAAACGCCAGAATTAACGCGTTCACAATAACGTTCATCAGGCAGAAATACAGTACGTTAAGTTCACATTCGCCCAAAATATGAACGATCGTTCATTGAACGCGTTCAGGCACAACACTGATTTTGTGTATTTAAAAATATTAATGAGGCAACTTTCTGTAACTGAATAAACAAAATGTTCTCAAAGGTAAGTTTGGGTTGTTTAACTAGAAAAGTGACAGGGTTTGCCACATATAAATAAAGTAGATCTGTATGAAATTGTATTGTCCTTTATGATCAATTTGTTTATTCAGTTTATCCAGTCATGAAAACAAAGAGGGGTGTTTATTTAGTTAAAAAAATTAGTCAAATAAGATCTTTCTCTTGTTTTCCCCCAAACTACGTAGTGCACCTTTAATGTATCGGAGTGGTTCTTTATCCATGAAAGCCCATTTCTGCCAGTTAAAGAAACAAAACAATGAAATCTTAGCCTTGATTAATAAAAAAAAGTCACTATTATGAAATAAAAAGTCAAAATGCTGAGACACAAGTGATAATTATTTGATAAAAAGTCATATTTGTGAGTTAAGTGAGCACAAGCTTATAGTTGTTATTTTCTTTCTTTATAAATATGACCAGGGCGGGTCCAAGCAATAAGCGAACTAAGCGGTTGCTTCGGGGCCCCAAAGAGCTCTTGAAATGTCACACATGACCAGTTGATAAATATATAAAGTGTGTGATGTTATATTAGTGGTAATCATACCAAAGAAAAACAACATGTTTTGTTATTATAGTAACAGACAAGTTAATTTCACCAAGTTCATTTTATGTCATTTAAGTTCCTGTTTAATTTATTTCATATTGTTGTATATCTTTATATATATATATATATTTGCACTTTAATTGCATCTCACATTTAATATTTATTATTTTTGTGGGAGAAACAATGTCGTTGCAGTTGCCTGTTCTGCACTTTTGCACATCTCATATTAAAAAGTTAACTTGTTTATGGTAAATGCATTGTCTGCTGGTTTATTTTGTTACTTACCAGCTCACCAGCAAGCCATGAAAATGGTTGCCTTAGAAATAAAAGGGACAAGCGATGGAGCAAGGACAATACTAGGGTGCTGAGGTGGGTGGGAGCAAAAGTGGGTGCCCCAAATCAGATTCTGCCCAGGGCCCCATAAAGCCTTTGGCCGGCACTGATTATGAATTATGAAGCTTGAGAAGAGGAATCAAGATGACCTAACCGAGGCTCGGAAAGGAGGTTTCAACACTTTACCAAATATGGCCTGTGCGGGGCGTGGGACCCAGGCTGCTGGATGAGGGAGAGGGGATGCGCCGCCGAGTGCGCACGCTGTTCCAGGAACTTTACACTCCGAACTAAAAAACCTGAAAAGACAACGCCGAGCCTAGAAAATCGGTAAGAACCTCAGATTTGTTGTTTTTTTCTCTCTCTCAAAGAGTTCATGTAGGAGTTGGCAGCTGGTGTTATCATGGTGTATTTGTGGCCACAGCGCTGGGCGCGGTATGTTCGCTATTCGCTATGTGATCCGGAAAAACCTCCTCCTTACGTGCTTAATACGCCACTTATAACACGTCTATTTCACAGAGCATCACTTTAAGAGGTGATTTTATCTAATCTGGGTGTCTCTAAATTGCTCTTTTATATGCGTAAAGCCGGAAATACCGTAAGAGAGGCGTAAAGGTGACAGATCTGCGGGTTTTTTTTGTTTGTTTTAAAAAAAAAAAAAGAAAAAGAAAATCTTTCTCTGTCCCAGTCTAAACAATCAGCGGCACCGGGGTCAGCTCGGTACTGTGGGCAGCATCCAGCTTAGTTCAGCCTATATTAAGAACCAACTCAGGCACGCATGGTATGCATATCACCAAAGCTAAAAGAAATAAGGCAAACCAAGTCTGGTTTCCTGTCAGCAGCCAGAGGTATGAGATCACAAACACACCAAAACCACATCTGTCTCAGTATGCTTCATCAGGGTTGGGTTTTCTCATTTCGCCCTAGATTTGAACCCAGATCTGTCTCAGTGATGTGACCAAAGATGATCCAGTGACCTTTTTTTTGAATCTCAGCTGCATTTTGTGACTCCTGACTGCAGGCCTGGCTCTCATTCTCTCTGATTAAGTGTGATTGGTGGTTGATTGTGTTGCGGACGTGCCCTTCAGAGCTGCTTCCTGTGCACAGAGTCTCACCCAAGCGAGAACAGGAAGTTGGATTGAAGACTAATGTAGTTACACATGATAAGGGTTTGCGTCGGCGGAGAGCATGGACGATGACTCTCTGGACCTGTGTAGTAGCAGCAATCCACAGGTCAAAGCTGCTCTGAGCGATGTGTTTTCGTGAAAAAGAAGAGTTAAATAGCTCTATAATCTGACCGTCATCAGTTAAAGCATGTCTCTCCTCATCCTGCACGCCTCCTAAAAGAGAAAATAAATGTTTATGGTATCCCTGCCCTCTTTATCCAATCAGGACAGAGGACGCCATAAGGAGCGGGATCCTCACTGTTGCAGCTTGTGGTTACCGCTTGGAGCTCGCGTGGTGACATAGAGAGGAGGGAATTTTTATGGAGGCAGAGACAGGAAGTGAGCTAAAAGGACAACAGCCCTTATCCATGAGTTTCAAATGTAGTCCTACACCTGCCATGTTGGGGACCCACAGTTGTTTCAAACTAATTAATTAGTTCTACATCAATTAGAAACACAACTCAAATTGAAACACCTGTGTTGGTCCCCAACATGGCAGGTGTATGACTACATTTGAAACTCATGAATAGCAGCTTTAAAGGAAAATGTCACCTAAAAATGAAGATTCAGTCATCACCTACCTGCCGATAGAAAGTCGAGCGCGGTTTTGTAGTTCACAAAACATTTTCCGGAGCGTGAAACAACTGAAGTAGATGGGGGCTTGTTTCAAAACGTAAAAAGAAAAACACAAAATGGCCTGATACAGCTCATCCGGTGTATTCCATGTCTCCTGAGGCCCAGAGATCCCAAATTGATTTGAAAAGACGTTAGTTACATGGTTTTTAAAGTCAGAATCTTCACCGCAGCTGCTGAGCTAAAAGCATTAGCATGCACATCGTCTGGAGTGGGTGCAAATGTCTTTTCTATGTAACATCTTTTCAAGTCAATTTGCGATCCCGGGCTTCCAGAGACTTGCATTTCAGTCATTTTTATGCAAACAAAAACAAAAAAAAATCCCTGTCTACTTCAGTTGTTCCGAAAAATGCCGCAACACTGTTTCGCTGTGAAGCTCCGGAAAACTTGTTGTGGACCACGACACTTCCTCTGACTGTCCATCAGCATGGGAGTGAGTAAATAATGACTGAATTGGTCATATTTGGGTGAACTTCCTCTTTAAGTTAAGAGATGAACACCGGATTATTGAATCAAACACCAGAAATACAGTTTTAAGATGTTTTATTTCTGCATGTTTTGATACATTTGTGAATGGGGACTCAAAACTACACCTCAATGTGTCCTCTGGAAGCAAACATAATTGGTACCATGTATAAGAAGAAGCCACCTCTTCCTTCCAGAGTGCATTAAACCTGTGGAGATCTCTCCCCTGTTGCTCTTCGGCGGGTCTCTCCACCTCTTTTCCTCTGTAAAGCCAGTTTTTCCTTATCACACAGCATCATACTGCGAAGACACAAGTATCTTTCAACAGCAGCTTCTGACACTGGAGCAGAGCATTCTTTCTGTCTTGAGGACTGGAACATGATTGTACACTCACGCGTCATGTCTGTTCACGTTGCTCCAACTTATATTGTGCCTCTAGTTTTATCACAGGATCATCTCACACATGTTGGGATCTGGATTTCAATGAGAGTACCGGGTTGATTAAAGGTTATATACACAGAGCTGATGTGTTTCAGAAGTGTAGAGGGTCGTGAATGATCTACAGATTGTAAAATGTAACTTGGTCTTTAGTTATTTTGTGTTGCATGATTGAAAATGAACTGGAGCTGAACTGAAAACCAGCACAGTTTGGACACCAGAGGGCATCAGTATCAAGCCGTTCACAGACCGGAGTTTGGTTGAGTTCTCTTCCTGTAAACTTCCCTGCACAGGTCGCAGCTTGAACTGCCCGACTGAGCCTCCTCACACATTCTTCAGTCTTTACACAACTTTAGTTTAGTGAGTCCAGGCCTGCCAGTTGGGGATGGACCACTGATTATTGATTGAATTAGCAGCTGATGTTGCAGTTTCTCCTAATTTCTCGCCATTTAAACAAATAAATTGTGCTTTAATTAGCTTATAGACTTCACCACAGGCTGTTCAGACTGTTATGATGCTTTATTACACAGTCTCCATTTAATACTGATGACTCTATATGAGCGAAATCACCAGCGAGAACACTGATTGTTAGTATATAGTTATTCTTGATGCCTGTCACTGTCTGCAGTCTGGTGGTACACGACTAAAATAAAGTTTTGTTCTCCGTTGTACCGACGGGATGCCAAAACAAACACACAGAAAAGTTCCTTGTTGCAATTTTTAACTTTGGACTACTTTGTTTCAAAGAAAGAATATGGTGAGATCTCCACTTAAAGGGAAAGTTCACCCAAAAAAAATGGAAATTCAGTCAGGGTCTACTCTGGACAGTCGGGTGAAGTTTCATAGTCCACAAAACATTTCTGGAGCTTCACAGCAAAACAGCGTGGCAGCGTTCTCCCTAACAACTGAAGCAGATGGGGTCTTGTCTTAAAACATAAAAATGACCCCAAAACAAAATCTTCTTCAAAAATCTTCTCACCAAACGTTTCCTCAGTTTATTCTGATCACTCTCCTCTTTGATTGTCTTCCTGCAGAGTATGTGACAAACATCGTGTGTGTGACGACATCTCCGACACAAGATCACACGTCCAGTGTTGAAGACTCATCTTAATCCTCGCTGGACTTCAGAAGCGACTTTCCCTTCCAGACCTGTCGCAATTTCCCATCATGCCAGTATTCGTGTTTCCCACCTCCCAGCTGCTGTGGGTGCGTTTAGCTGCCCTGATCTTCACCTGCGTGGCGTTCAGTGTCGCGGCACACGAGGGCCAGCTGCCTGGAAGCATGGCTGACTGGTGCATCTTCTGCTGGGCGTTCAGCTTCGCCTGCACCCTGCTGGTCCTGCTGGTGGAGCAGTGCGGCCTTCAGGCCCGAATGCTGGTGTCCTGGACCAATTTCCCCATCACCATCGCCTGCTACGCCGCCCTCTTCTGCCTCTCCGCCTCTATCATCTTCCCACTGTTTTACATCAAGGACCATTATCTAACCGGTGACTCTCGCGCCCATCGCATCGTCTCCACCGTCTTCTCCTGCCTGGCAGCGGTAGCCTACATGGGGGAGGTGAGCCTGACTAAAGCGAGGCCAGGAGAGGTGGCAGGTTACATGGCCACGGCTCCAGGTCTGCTGAAGGTGTGCCAGACCTTCGTGGCCTGTATCATCTTCATCCTGCTCAGCCACCCCTCACTGTACAACCAGCATCCAGCAACCGAGTGGTGCATGGCCGTGTACTGCATCTGCTTCATCCTCTCCATGGCCGTGGTAGTGCTGTGTGTGGGCGAGTGCACCGGCTGTCTGCCAGTCCCCTTCTCCAAGTTCCTGTCAGCTTACGGGCTCCTGGCGGTTATCATGTACCTGAGCGCGACCATCATCTGGCCCATCTTCCAGTTTGACAAACGGAGCTCGAGCTACAATAGGAGCGATCTGATCACTGTGTCGGTGCTCACCGCCCTCAACTTCCTGCTTTACCTCGCTGACCTGGTCTATACTGCCAGGCTGGTGTTTGTCACTGCCTGAGAAGAAAAAAAAGGGAGGCGCGCTGAGTGGAGGCGAGCTTGAGTAGCTTTGCAGGGAAGCGTAGCAGCTGTTGAAATCCTGACAAAAAAAATACACGGCTCTTCCCTTTTATGTGTCTAATTGTAAAATGCTGAAATGCAAATGTCATGTTGATGCAAGGAAAGCCCCTGAAAAAAAAAAAAACCTCACTTACAGTATGTAGGTATATTTAAAATGCCTGGAGATGTGCAGCCTTTAAAGGAACAGTTCACCCAAAAAGGAAATTTCAGTCATTATCCTCTCAACCCGATGCTGATGGAAAGTCGGGCGAAGTTTTGGAGTCTGCTAAACATTTCTGTAGCTTCACAGCAAAAGCGTTCTCAAGAACAACTGAAGTACATGGGGACTTGTTTGAAAACATTAAAGGCGCAATACATAAGAATGGACCTCCTCTAGACAAATAGGGGGTGGCATATCACTTGAGTCACCGCTGACTGCTGGTAAATGTAGCTGCCACTAGCTATATAGCTTAGTTAGCCTTGCAGCTAGCAGTTCAGAGTGCTCAGGGACCAGGGGAGTGTTTACACCGCTAGTAGGATTTTTGGACTAGGGCGGACCAGGGCTAACTGGTTAGCATGCTAGCTTCAGTGGACGTCTCTGCAGCTCTACACAGACATCATAATTTCCACACAGCCATTTCTTCACTTTCTTTTGTTGAGACTTTAATTTAATTTTTGAATGTTTTCGACTAAAACTTTTACGTATTGCCCCTTTAAAACCCACTGAAAGAAAAACCAAAACATAATATGGCCCCACACAGCTCATCAGGCATCATCCAAATCTCCATTTTATGCTTTCTGTAGCATTATGTTTTCAAACCCGTCTACTTCAGTTGTTGAGGAGAATGTTAAAACGCTGTTTTGCTGTGAAGCTCCAGAAATGTTTAGTGAATTTCAAAAACTTCATCCGACTTTCCATCAGCAAAGGGGGCGAGTAGATAATGACTGAATTTTCATTTTTGGGTGAACCGTCCCTTTAACTTCAAATGTGAACTGACCTGTGTGAAATGTGCATGGACAAAAGTGGATTTTACACAATGGTGGGACAAAAACAGGTTCAGCTTGTATTTGTGTTAAAATAAAATGGAGTCAACACACTGGAACACAGGTGAACAGCAAAAGAGAAGTTATTTTTAAGGGGGAATAAATGTGTTTACTGTATCTGAGGAACAATCATCATAACCAGATAAAGTCTTGTTTTTGTATCCTTCTGATTATGTTTTGTTAATAAGGTTTTTTTTTTATTACATCAGCTGTCAAATATCAGTATTGAAACAGTTTAAGAGAATGTCATTTGAGTGAATAAAGTTGGTGAACCAATACATTTTGGAAGTTTAAAGCGTGAGAGCTGAAATGAGCTTTGTCCTCGGGTTGTGGTTCTACAATATGTTGTCACTTTCATAATGCAGTGATGAAGACAAGAGCAAAGGGCCTTTGTTGACCCTCTGTCACTGAAGGATAGAGTCAAGTGTCGACAGGAAATATACTCAGAGTCAGCAGCTTTTGAACTCAGAACTAATATGTAAACCGTCCAGAGAATGTTTCCTTCATGTGCTGATAAAACAACCTGCTGCATGGTTAACAAGTGAATGTGAAGCAGGAGCTGTGCTGGTTTGACAAAGACTGTCTCTGATAGAAAGACAAATCACTCCTGTAGAAGCAGAAACTGGTTAGCATTAGTTAAAACATTCATGTAAAAGTGATCTCGTGGTTTTTGCAGATGTGATAAATATCATTTTCTACCAAAGTGAGGCATTTGGAAATCCGGCCAGCCAAGTACGAAATAAGGTTTAAGGTGACATTTGTTTGTCCATGGGCGTGAGACAGGACAGGGAGCAGTTTACACTTCACTTTCTTCTTACTTTCACTTTGAGCCGACAGACACTTAACATCTAAAAACATGGACGGTAAGTTATCTTTCTCTGTCATGTTTTGTTTCTGTTTAACAAAAGGTGTGAATTTATGCTGTCGTGCGTAAAAGTCGATCCAAATGGATCGGTAAGAGGTAAAGTAGAGCAGATTAAATGTGATCTGATCTGATCTTTTTTTTTTTTTTTTTTTTTTTTTTTGCTGAACTCCGGAACATCGAGCAACACCAAGGCCATGTTGACAACAGCAGCTACCCTGCAGCGTCGTAAAGTGAACATGGGCCACAAATCCACTGTTACGCAGTGTAGTGTCACCAACATCCTTCACACCAGTGTTGACTGCGTTAACTAAAA
>OZ023170.1:18315461-18381692 GCA_963678695.2 Diplodus puntazzo
GACAGAGACAAACGGTCATCAACTGTTTTTCATGACTAAGAAGAGAGATGACAAGCTAAGAATAGATCCACTGAACACAGCGACTCGTAACACACGCTGAAGTTAGCCTCCGATTCGGCACTTAAGGGGAAAGTTAAGGGGAAATTAACGTAACGTGCAGTGTGACTGTTTGTACACTGATTGTTTGTTTTTTGTGACACTTCTTGATGTAAAAACATTTGAGACATTTAAGGTTAGACATTAACTTTGCCTGACATCCGCTATTGTATTTGTGAAACGTTTGTTTTATTTGTGAAAATGCTAAAGGGGAGATTTCACCGTTTTTGTTTGATACCTACAGACCTCATTAGACCAGGTCGAGATCAAAAACCACTGTACCCAGACTTCTCAAATCTGGACTAGATTAATCTGCAGGCCCTGAAGAATCATTATAAAACAGTTTCTGATCTGTGAAACCTTTATTCTATTTGTGAAAATACAAAAAAGCAGATTTCACCGTTTTCTCATCAAATAGACCACATTACACCTGGTCCAGGTCAAGAACCACTGTACCCAGACTTTCCAAATCTGGCCTAGATTATCCTACAGAGGCTAAACATTCATTCAGACACAGTTTCTGATTCGTGAAACCTTTTTTCTATTTGTGAAAATGCTATAAAGGCAGATTTTACCGTTTTCTCATCATATAGACCACATTAGACCAGGTCCTGATCAAAAACCACAATACCCAGACTTCTCAAATCTGGATTAGATTATTTTACAGAGGCTAAACATTCATTATAACACAGTTTCTGATCTGTGAAACCTTTATTCTAGTTGTGAAAATGCAATAAAGGCAGATTTCACAGTTTTCTCAGCATATACCACATTAGACCAGGTCCAGATGGAAAACCGCTATGCCTAGACTTGTCAAATCTGGACTACATTATCCTACAGAGGCTAAACATTCATTCAGACACAGTTTCCCATCTGTGAAACCTTTATTGTGGGACATTCCCATTTCAGATTAAGCCAAATCTCTCCATCTCATTTCTGGTGGACATGAAGATCTCTTCTTTCTCACTACCAAAACAGTAAAAAAGTCATGTTTATCTCTTGAGAAACATTAAACACATCTTCATGGACTGGTCAATTGGGAAATATCTGATAAAAGTCATGATTTGCGTTCTATCAATACAAAAACCAATAAATATATTAAAAAAAAAAATCTGTTGCCAGGCAAATCAAAAAATCCAACAAATGACATGCCCTACTGAGTACGGCCAATGGCTATTTTTTTTTTATTTACCTTTATTTATACAGGTAAAATCTCATTGAGACCCAGGGTCTCATTTACAAGAGAGACCTGTTCCGGGTAGGAACAGGTCTCCTACCTACCTGAATTATTAAGGAACATAATGTAATTATTTTAGAGCTGGCTTGCTCTGGGATGCATTTTCAGCAATGCGTAAGTGTATGTATTATTAAACTAATACCAGCAGTCACTGCATGAAAAGAGACTTTTTCTACAAATGTGTTAGTTCAGGTTATTATAGAATAATATATTGAATATATAGAGGAGAAATATGCCTCGTCGACAAATTAAAACCAAAACTTTCCAAACAAAATGTTCCCCATTTTTTAAATTTTTTACACTGTGTTCATTATGACATTGTTGACATATTTTATGATTATTTTGTTAATGATTAGTCATATGTAATGATCAATAAAAAAAGACACAACCTTACAAAAACAGAGTTGAGAACATAACTCTTGGACCAAGTTAAAAAATAAAAAAGGTTTGTCCAAGTAAGTAGTAGTTTATTGCATTTTAACAAATAGAATAAAGGTTTTCAGATCAGAAACGGTGTCTGAATGAATCTTCAGGGCCTGTAGATTAGTCTAGTCCAGATTTTAGAAGTCTGGGTACAGTGGTTTTTGACCTGGACCAGGTCTAATGTGGTCTGTTTGATGAGAAAACAGTGAAATCTGCCTTTTTTGCATTTTCACAAATAGAATAAAGGTTTCACAGATCAGAAACTGTGTTATAATGATTCTTCAGGGCCTGCAGATTAATCTAGTCCAGATTTGAGAAGTCTGGGTACAGTGGTTTTTGATCTGGACCTGGTCTAATGAGGTCTGTAGGTATCAAACAAAAACGGTGAAATCTCCCCTTTAGCATTTTCACAAACAAAATAAACGTTTCACAAATACAATAGCGGGTGTCAGGCAAAGTTAATGTCTAACCTTAAATGTCTAAAATGTTTTTACATCAAGAAGTGTCACAAAAAACAAACAATCAGTGTACAAACAGTCACACTGCACGTTACGTTAATTTCCCCTTAACTTTCCCCTTAAGTGCCGAATCGGAAGCTGGCGAATCGGAGGCTAACTTCAGCGTCCTGAACGACGATCTGTGTGTGAGACACTGTGTTTGTTTGTATGTAGTTATTGTGAGTAATAATTTAATTTGTTTTACATTTCTTCAATCACAACACCATAGAGCACCAAGGTGGGTTAGTTTTGCGTTGGCGCTGCAGGCTGACTTAGGGACCGTTGATATATTACTCTGCTGTTTGTTTGATTCAGACAAAAACAATGTTTCTTCATGCTGACTGGATGAAGAAAAAAATACGAATAAAGAAATAATAATAATGAACTGATTTCATGTAGCACACTTATTTTGTGTTGTATATTTATTTTGCAGAAATATTTTTAAAAGACAATGGCTTGTTTTTTTTTTATTTTTTATTAGCTTTTGTGTGTCACACTGTGACCCAGTGACTCCAAATCAATTCTGAATTGTATTACATGGGAAAAATAAGACACGCTTGTTGTTATCACATTTTACAGCTTCTTCTATTTTATGTTAATATTTATTATAAAAATTCAGCATTTCTTTTCAATAGCTTCCACGTCATGTGACCCAGTGATTCTAAACCACAACATGGGTGTGTTTGTTTATTTTCAGTAGAATTATGACGAAGAAACAAACACAACTTCAAAATATTCATATAAAATAGACAAAGCAGTGCAATCCATTAAAAAGAGGTGTGACCTATGTGACCTGTGTAGTGATACAATCTGGTATTGTTTTGAAGTCACTTGGTCACATGACATAGAAGCTATTAAACACTGAAGACTGAATTTTCAAATCCAAATATTGCTTTCCCCTTAGCCATTGGGATTTTAAACCACTGAGGATTTATATTGTAACTGTGCTGTTACTTCTGTGTCTTATTATAAATGAAAACAACCAAAAGACAAATATACAGTATTATTGATGGACATCATTCTTTTTCAGCATTGAACACAATGAGAATTGTCATCTGTGGAAAAACTGGAGTTGGGAAAAGCAGCCTGGCTAACACCATATTTGGAGAAGATGAGTTCATGATCCGCCACACTTTAGAATTTGGAACAAGAAAATGCCAAGCAGAAACCAGATCTGTCAATGGAAGAAGCATCACTCTGATCGACACTCCTGGTCTCTTTGACACAGACAGATCTGAAGAGGAGCTGAAGCCTGAGATAGTGAGCTGTATCACAGAGTGTGCTCCTGGGCTTCATGCTTTTCTCATTGTGCTCAAAGTGGAGAGATTCACAAAGCACGAGCAGGAAGTCATCAACACAATACAAGAATACTTCTCTGAAGAAGCTTTCAAATATGCCACAGTTGTCTTCACTCATGGTGACCAGCTCCCTGAGGGAGAGACCATTGAGAAATTTGTCTGTCAAAATAAAATTCTGTATGACCTGGTGAAGAAGTGTGGAGGACGGTGCTGCGTCGTTGACAATAAATACTGGAAAGACAAACCAAAGCATGAATACAGGAGCAACAAGTTCCAGGTGGAGGAGCTGCTCAAGACGATAGACAAGATGGTGACGGAAAACAATGGAGGCTGCTACACCAATGAGATGCTGCAAGCAGTGGAGGAAAAAATACAACAAGAGTTGGAAAACATTAGACAGTCACCAGGAAACATGACAGAGGAAGAGATCAGAGAGGAGGCTCTGGTTAGAGTTCTTGACTGGCTCTTGGCAGGTGCCTCGCTAAGGACATTTTTGGGTGCAGTAGTGGGCGGTGTTTATAAGGGTTTGATCAGATTAACAGGTATTTTCATGGGAGCAGGGAAAAAAACAATCCAGAATGAGTGTGACAGCCAGTCAGCTGGAAACCAAAGGATGCCAAAAGAAGAGACCAGCCCTGAGGTTGGAGGAGGAGGTGCAGAAGAAACAGTGTCAGGTAAAAAGTGATCAGTTTTGAATCAAAAATAATAAAGGCAGCATCTTTGTGCCATTGTTCCAACAAGTCAGCAGATTTTGAAGAACCAAAGAGAATTAAAGAGAATGTAATTCATTACATTTTCCATTAGATAGGAGGTGTGTTGTTCTGCACCAGTTTGGTTAATAGTTTATTTCCTGTTGGCTATCAAAATGAATTAAAACATTTATTTATTTTTCTTTTTAAAACACTGCACCTGAAAACCAAATTTAATTCTCATAATGAGGATGAACAGAGTCTGGCTGGTCAGCTCTTCAGTCTTGGTGCCACTGATCAGAGCATTCCAATAAAACATCTGATCCAAGTTGTAGTAGTAGCAGTCCAAAAATAGTGATGTTCTCAAATGTGCCAGTGACTGAAGTGTAGCTTCTGCCAGCCAATCAGTGAATCTGACAAACTGTCTAAAAAAAAAAAAAAATAGTTTTGGTTTTAGATTACCTCTGAATTTATATCAATGTCCTTCTTATGATATCACCCATAGCAGGCTCTATACATCTGTGTGTAGGTCTGGTCTAAAGAAGCCCATGCATGAGATGTTGACATTCTCACCTCACATTATTCTTCATAAATATTGGTTTATATACAGGAAGCTGTGTATGGATAGTTTTTGTGTTCATGCACATCTACTTCTACCGCAACATTTTTTTTTTGTTTTTTTTTTGTTTGTTTTTTAAATTCAGGCTATGTATCTCCAGATGCTTTATTTTCACCCTCTGGTGTAATGGAAACTTCAAGTAATGACTAAAAGTGCTTTTCTTTCACAGTGAACACTTTACTGCTCAATATGCTGCAGGATTACAAAGAGGAAAGTAAACAAACGCAGGCGTAACGTACATTTTGTGTTGTTGTTGTTGTTTTTTAATTCTGCTTTTTAAAGTCACAATTATGATTTCAAAAGTCAGAACTTTTGCACACATGGCCTCATTCCTTTTCTGTAGCCTATGGCTGCCATATCTCTTCTTTTTAGTGTTTTCACAGTGTAAGAATCTCACCGTATCAGTGTTAATTTTGAAAGCAAATTCTGATTTTGTCTTAGTCTTATGAATAATCCATAAATCTTATGAATAACACACCACTTAGTTTTAGTCATATATTTTTTTGGCCTTTTATGGCTTTATTTATAGAACAGCTGAAGATTAGACAGGGGGGAACTGACACGCAGCAAAGGGACCGTACCTGGGGTCGTACCCTAACCCTAACCCTAGCTAAACGGCTCCTCTAGTTTTAGTCATATTTTAGTCATCTGAAATCTTTTAGTCTAAGCCTAGTTTTAGTCGACTAAATATCGTAAGAGTTTCAGTCTTAGTCTAGTCTTAAGTCTTTTAGTCTTAGTCTAGTCTTAAGTGTTTTAGTCTTAGTCTAGTCTTAAGTCTTTTAGTCTTAGTGAGTGGTAAATCTCTCTCTCTCTCTCTCTCTCTCTCTCTCTCTCTCTCTCTCTCTCTCTCTTTCTCTCAATTCAATTCAATTCAAGTGGCTTTATTGGCATGACTGTACTACTGTCTACAGCAGTCCTCCCTCTCTCCCAGTAGGACCGGAAGTCTCTCTGGTTCTTCACACACCATTTAGTTTTAGTCATATTTTAGTCATCTGAAATCTTTTAGTCTTAGCCTCGTTTTAGTTGACTAAATATCGTAAGAGTTTTAGTCTTAGTCTAGTCTTAAGTCTTTTAGTCTTAGTCTAGTCTTAAGTCTTTTAGTCTTAGTGAGTGGTAAATCTCATTGGCATGACTGTACTACTGTCTCCAGCAGTCCTCCCTCTCTCCCAGTAGGACCGGAAGTCTCTCTGGTTCTTCCCAGGTTAGATTGAGGAAATCTGGAAATATTTTGATTATTTTTGTAAAATATTGGTCTCTGAGACCTTCATATTTGTTGCAGTGAGTAAGGAAGTGCAGCTCTGTCTCTACTGCTCCCTGATCACAGTAGGAACACAACCTCTCCTCTCTGGGCAGCCAGGTCTGTCTGTGCCGGCCAACCTCCACTGCCAGGTTGTGCTCACTCAGTCTGTACTTAGTCAGTGTTCTCCTCAGTTTGGTGTCAGACACTGTGGTCAGGAAGGCTGCCACTGTCTGTTTAGGGCTACATAGGTTTCCATTTTGTTCTGGGATTCTGTTAGTTCTGTCCAATAATCTATGTATTTTTCTTTTTCTTTCATCATAGTTTGGTTGGGTCTTATGTTCTGAGGTGGTCGTGGTGTAATGATCTGAGTGGTTGATGGTTCGCTCAGCCTCAGGGCCAGCAGGCAGAGGGGACTCCCTTGTGGGTTCAACTCCTGGCAGCATAGGGCTTTGTAAGAAAAGGAGCGTGGGTCACTTGTTTTAATATGATTCCAGAAATTTAGGGGCTCGTTTTTGAATATTTAATAGTGGAGGATATTGGCCTAATTCAGCTCTGCATGCAGAGTTGGGAGTTCTGCTCTGCACCTGGAGGATATTTTTGCAGAACTCTGCATGCAGGATCTCAATGGGATGTTTGTCCCATTTTGTCCAGTCTTGTTGAATATGTGGACCCCACACCTCGCTGCCATATAATGCAATGGGTTCGATGACTGATTGGAATATTTTGAGCTCTCTCTCTCTCTCTCTGGATGAGTCGTCTGTAAATGTTGCTTCAGTTTCTGTTGTTCATGAGGCATGCCGTTGCCCTCGGACCGGGTGCACTGCAGATTGTTAACGAGCAAAGTCTGCTGAAATCCGCCAAAGTTTTGCAACTAAATATCGTGTGAACAACCTAACTCTTGTGAAAACGTCTTGTTCTCCTTCTGTGTAAATGCTGCTGCCTCTGTTTAGCTTGCCGCGGCTTTTAAAAGTGGCTCAGGCTTCTGCATCGGTCAGCCTACCCTCAAAAGATTCACTCTGATTGGATCTCTTCTCCATTCGTCCCTCCCTAACATTTTCGTCTCGTTTTTATTCGTTGACTAAAGTGTCAGTTATTTTTCGTCACAGTCTTCGTCATCATACCTGACTTTTTATTTAGTTTTCATTTCGTTTTCGTCCGTGAAAAAGGTTTGTTGACGAATATTTTTCATCATAGTCTTCGTCAATGAAACAAACACTGCACCATATTCAATATTAAACTGTTTAAACCCTCAAGCACACCTAGATTTCATCTACTACCCCCAAAATAATAAGAGCCTGATATTTATTATAGAATAGGCTAATTTAATTTTCTTTATGTTTTTTTTACTGAAAGAAAAAAGATACTTTATTCATTTGTGGGCTTTCAGCCCAGACTCAGAATCATTACTGCACTTTGCGGGCATTTACAGCATGAAGCCACACTTCCCTCCTCTCCACAATGTGCACAGTTTAGGGTTAGACTTTCACACACACAGTTTGTGTGTCCTAAGGGGGCATTTTTAATTGCCCCTTTTGGCCGTGCAGTGTGAACCTGTGCCACATCTCTATTACCAATATAAGTGCAGCTATTTGTACTGTGTCGAAGATGGATCCTCTGTAATGGGGTCAACCTCAGTTTGTATGCCAGATATCTACTTTAGATCATTGTTTCATCATATTTGTTTGCAGCTGTTTCTGGAGTCGGGTTCATTAAGAATACTGCTGGTGAAAACCAAACCTATCCTGATTTTTGGGCTGTAGAAAAAAAGCCATTAAATGACAAAGTAAAGGAGTTTTATTGTTCTGTAGTGTAAAGCTCCTGACTGGTGACTGTCATTGTATTGTTGTGTTTGAACAGCAGAGGGCGCACTTATACTGCTAAAGTACACAGACTGGTTCTTAACCCGCCTTACTCCACCTCTGATTGGCTTCATTGGTTTTGTTTTCAATCTTTGTCTTAGACTTTTTCTTACACATACGCGTAGGTCCTTTATTTCACTAAAAGTAATAACAGTAATACAAGTAATAGTGTATTTGTTATTATTATTATTATTATTATTATCATTATTATTATTATTATTATTATTATAGTAGCGTAGTGTATATCTTCATACTGTACTATGACTTTTTGGTAGCTTTTGATTTTGACCAATAAGAACTTTCATAACTTAGCATGTGTATCTTGTTATACATGAAAATCACAGAAACAGAAATGTAAAATATTGTTAATGTATATTATATTCTTTCAGTGTCAGACAGAAGGAGAATTGTCATCTTGGGAAAAACTGGAGCTGGGAAAAGCAGCCTGGCTAACACCATATTTGGAGATGATGTGTTCAAGATCAACCACACTTTCAACTCTGGAACAAGTCAATGTCAGTCAGAAACCAGATCTGTCAATGGAAGAAGAATGAGTTTGGTCGAACCTCCTAGTTTCTCTGACACAGACAGACCTGAGGAGGAGCTGAAGCCTGAGATAGTGAGGTGTATCACAGAGTGTGCTCCTGGGCCTCATGCTTTTCTCATTGTGCTCAAAGTGGAGAAATTCATAAAGCAGGAAGTCATCAGCAAAATACAAGAATACTTTTCTGAAGAAGCTTTCAAATATGCCACAGTTGTCTTCACTCATGGTGACCAGCTCCCTGAGGGAGAGACCATTGAAGAACTGGTCAGAAAAGTTAAGCCTGTGGATGACCTGGTGAAGAAGTGTGGAGGACGGTGCCACGTCGTTGACAATAAATACTGGAAAGAAAAACCAAAGAATGAATACAGGAGCAACAAGTTCCAGGTGGAGGAGTTGCTCAAGACGATAGACAAGATGGTGACGGAAAACAATGGAGGCTGCTACACCAATGAGATGCTGCAAAAAGTGGAGGAAAAAATACAACAAGAGGAAGAAAACATTAGACAGTCAGCAGGAAACATGACAGAGGAAGAGATCAGAGAGGAGGCTAGGAGCAGAGTTTTTGGCTGGCTCGTGAGTAGACTGGTAGATGTAGGAGCAAGTGCATTGCTAGGGACTTTCTTGGGTGTAGGAGTGGCGGTTGGATTAGCTGTCCTGAGATTGATAAAATGAAGCCATTAGTGAAGTTGGTCAATGCAGCAGCAACAGCTGCAAAAGCATTTGGAGCATTAGACAGTAGGGCTGCAGAGACAGGAAGTGAACTAAAAGGACAACAGCCCTTACAGCAGCTTTAAAGGAAAATGTCACCTAAAAATTAAGATACAGTCATCATCTACCTGCCGATAGAAAGTCGAGCGCGGTTTTGTAGTTCACAGTACATTTTCCAGAGCCTGAAACAACTGAAGTAGATGGGGACTTGTTCAAAACATAAAAAAGAAAAACACAAAATGGCCTGATACAGCTCATCCAGTGTATTCCATGTCTTCTGAGGCCCAGAGATCCCAAATTGATTTGAAAAGACGTTATTTACATGGTTTTCAAAGTCAGAACCTTCACCGCAGCTGCTAAGCTAAAAGCGTTAGCATGCACATCGTCTGGAGTGGGTGCAAACGTCTTTTCTTTGTAGCGTCTTTTCAAGTCAATTTGCGACCCCGGGCTTCCAGAGACTTAGACTTCAGTCAATTTTTATGCAAGCAAAAAAAAAAAAAATCCCTGTCTGCTTCAGTTGTTCCGAAAAATGCCGCGACACTGTTTCGCTGTGAAGCTCCGGAAAACTTGTTGTGGACCACGACACTTCCTCTGACTGTCCATCAGCATGGGAGTGAGTAAAGTGTGGTGTATGAAAATAGAATATTATTATTATTAACTGAATTACATAAATGTAGTGGTTCACATGAAATTGAAGTTTGCAATTGTATGGAGTTGCTAAGGTGATATTAGAGTCCTATTCGGTGATTGGTCAATATGAAAAGGGAGTGACCGTTTGTGTGTGTCTCAATGGTTACGATTCAGTTTATGGTCGGGCTGTCAAAGAAGTCACCGGTGTTAATCGAGATGTTCTGTGTGATATAAATAAATAAGTGAGAAGCTAAAGATCTATGGCTCGGAATCATTATCAGGAACCCACAACCCAGAACACAAAAATGGTGACGAGGAAGTTTATTTTTTGGTAATTATTTTTAACTCAAAATACAACGATGACCAACCGAGTTGGCAGTTGACTAACGTTAACGTTAGCAATGGACAGTGACAGCTAGCAGCAGCGTGAGCCAGGAAACGTAACGGCAATTAACGTAAGCTGTCAAGGCTATGTTTAGCATAGAGGCAGGCTTATGCTTCGATGAAGCTATCGAGAGCTTCGAGGCGTATGAGAAGCGTTTTTATCAGTTTGTGGAGGCCAACGAGACAGAAGATGACCGAAAGAGAGATGTTTTTCTGGCAGTTGTTGGTCCAAAGATGTTCACTCTCCTGAAGGACTCACTAGCACCACAGAAACCTGGTGAGGCGACGCTGAAGGAGCTAATGAAAGCTCTACGGGGCTTTTATCAGCCAAAGCGAAATGTACTTAGCGAAAGGTACATTTTCAGATGCAGAACACAGTTAGCAGGAGAGTCGCTAGCCGTGGGGGAGATAGCAAGCCCTGCTACTGCTGCTTGGGGACCGGACACACACCAAAGACTTGCCGCTACAAGGAGTTCCAATGCCGAGGCTGCCAACAATCGGGACACCTCGAGGGGGCCTGTTGTCACAGACCACCGCCAGCAGGGGGGACACAAGTCTACGGTGGAAAGCAACACTTTGAAACAGCGCGCTGTAGCCAAGCAGTGAGAGGCACGCGCTACATTGCATCGACCATCAACACACAACCGCAGCAGGCTACAGCGACGAGAGATAGACGACACAGAGCTGCTGCAGTTGACAGCTGCAAGCAGCCAGCAACCACCACTGTCAGAGGAGCAGAGAAGCTCTGAGAAAGACTTTGAACTGTTTTCTATATCTAGGGACGACAGTGTGTATATAAATCTGTATAATGTCATGGTGAGAGTAAACGGCGAAAAGGTTAAAATGGAAATAGACAGCGGGGCAGCTATGTCTATTATGTCACAGAAAATGTACAAAAAACGGTACAGCAGGTTTAAACTACGTTCACCTGAAGTAGTGCTAAACGACTATTCAGGAAAAGTCATATCAGTGATAGGTGAAATGGATGTAACAGTGAAATGTGGGGATCAAGTGCTGAAGTCAGTGTTACTTGTGTCAGAAGGGAATGGTCCTCTTTCACTGGATTGATCACAGGTAAACCATGTAGCATGCCCAGGAGAGCAGCTTTGTGACACGTGCTCTGAAGTGTTCAGTGACAAGTTGGATCTGGTAAAGGGGGTCCAAGCAACACTTCATGTATCAGAGAAAGCTGAACCAAAGTTCTGTAAGGCTAGACCAGTACCGTACGCACTCAGAGATGCAGTAGACAAGCATCTGGTAGAGCTAGAGGAACAGGGGGTCGTCACACCTATAGAGTACAGTGAGTGGGCTAGTCCTATAGTGTGTCTGCCCAAGAAAACAGGAAAAGTCAGGATATGTGGGGATTACAAGGTGGGTGTCAATGAGTGGGTTGAAGTGGATCAGTATCCATTACCTAAGACACAGGATCTCTATGCTACACTAGCAGGTGGGATGCAGTTTACAAAACTAGATCTTACCCAGGCCTACCAGAAGGTAGAGATAGAGTCAGAGTCCAAAAAGTATCTCACCATCAACACACAGAAGTGCCTTTATCAGGTAAATAGGTTACCTTATGGAGTGTCCAGTGCACCAGCTGTTTTTCAGCGTATTATGGACCAGGTCCTACAGGGTCTCCCAGGCAGAGTTTGTTTTTTAGATGACACACTCATCAGTGGGAGGGACACAGAGGAACACCTGCGTAATGTGGAAGCAGTGCTACAGAGGCTACAGGAGCGAGGGTTCAAGGTGAACAGGGAGAAGTGTGCATTCCTCCAAACTAGAGTTCTCAACGGGTCGGGCCGGCCCGACAAACCCGACTGGACCCGCAGGTTCGGGCCGGGTTCGGGCCGGGTTCGGGCCGAAAAGATGCGCAAATGAGCCGGGTCGGGTCGGGCCTCGGGCTTCCTTTTTTATAAAACACATTTCATAAAACACATTTCTTGCAGGTTGTAAATTATATAGCCTGTTGTGAATCATCGCTGTTCAGGTGTGGTGCAGAGTGAGTCTGGCTACTCGCGCCTATAGCCTGGCTGGAGAAGATGGAATTGGCTAAAAGTAAACTTGCCACAGGTGAATTCACCCTTGCTTTTCGAGGAGTGAGGAAATCGTCTGTTTCTGTCTCTCCGAATATATTTTCCTACTGGTCGAAGCGCGGTGTCTTCTTTGCAGCGGGAGCAGGTGCTGCTGCTGACGGTGACGCAGCACCTGTCTCCTGGCTCGTGTCACCTTTCTGTCTGCTGTCAGTCTGATCATGATAACAAGTGTACGAGGAAAACAATTCAGGCGCGCGGGGGGTCGGGTTCGGGACGGGTTCGGGCAGACAATTCATGCTGGTGTGTCGGGCTGTGTCGGGTTCGGCCTTAAAACCGGCGGGCCGGGTCGGGTCGGGTTGTAATTTTCAGGCCCGTTGAGAACTCTACTCCAAACCAGTGTCACGTACCTAGGTCACAGGATAGATGAGCAGGACATACACCCAGTACAGGAGAAGACAGATGCCATAAAAAAGGCGCCTGTGCCCAAAAACTTAACAGAGCTCAGAGCATACCTAGCTTTACTGACGTACTATGGCAAGTTCATAGAGAACCTCTCCACACTTATCAAGCCTATGACAGAGCTCCTTCAGAAGGACAAAAGGTGGGTGTGGTCAGAACAGTGTCAACAGGCCTTTGAGAGGACCAAAGCACAGTTGTCTTCCTCCTCAGTGTTAGTACACTATGACCCACACTTGCCAGTAATCCTGGCATGTGACATGTGTCCTTACGGGGTGGGAGCAGTCATTTCTCATGTTATGCCTGATGGAAATGAGAGGCCCATAGCTTATGCATCACGCACACTGACAAAGACAGAAGTAAACTATGCGCAAATCGAAAAGGAAGCGTTGGGACTCATTTTTTTGGGGTGATGAAGTTCCATGACTACCTTTATGGTACGACAAGCCTCTCGTGAAAATCTTAGGGCCCAAGACAGGGGTACCAGCACTAGCAGCAACGAGACTACAGAGGTGGGTGTTGATATTGGCAGCGTACCAGTACGACATAAAGTGCAAGTCTGCCCAGCAGCATGGTAACGCAGACGTGTTGTTGAGGCTACCTCTCTCAGAGAGAGGTCCAGACAGCAGTCAGGAGTTTAATAATAATAATAATAATAATAATTATAATTATAATAATAATAATAATGCATTTTATTTGAGAAGCGCCTTTCAAAACACCCAAGGACACTTTACAGGGGGACATCCAAATAAAACAATGAATAAAAAACATCAATTCAAGAAAACAACATACAGACATCCAAATACAGAAAAAAACATACAATAAACAACATTAAACGGAGTCGGTTGATATTTCGTAGGTGATAGTAGGCAGAACGAGTGGTGTTATTGATGTGAGATTTGAATGATAGAAGGCTGGGCAAAGGTTAGGTTTAGGGTGTCATTCATAGATATCATGCCCATCACAGCTCAGGATATAGCAAGAGAGACAGCTAGTGATCAGGGCCTAGGGAAAGTAAAACACTTCACACTAACAGGTTGGCCTAAACACGTCACAGACACAGCTCTCACACCATACTGGGCCAGGAGAGATGAAGTCACAGTAGAGGGGGACTGTGTATTGTGGGGTCTGCGAGCTGTTACCAGCTACGCTGAGAGACACACTGCTCAGAGAGCTACATGAAAACCACTGGAGAATAGTTAAAATGAAAGCTCTAGCTAGGAGTCACTTTTGGTGGCCTAAGTTAGACACAGATATAGAGGGCCTGGTAAAGGACTGTCAGGTGTGCCAGCTAAACAAATGTATGCCACAAACTGCACCAACACACACCTGGAAATGGCCAGAGAGACCATGGCAGCGTATACACATAGACTTTGCTTAGAAAGGAAAGGACAATTTCCTTGTAGTCATAGATGCATACTCGCGCTGGCCAGAGGTTAAGGTTATGACAAACACTACAGCTACAGTTGAAGTAGTCAGGGGGATGTTTGCAGCTTACGGGCTTGCAGAGGAGTTAGTTTCAGACAATGGACCGCAGCTGGTCTCAAGATAGTTCGAGGCATTCTTACAGAAGAACAGGGTTAAGCATATCAAGTCGGCTCCATACCGCCAGCATCAAATGGAGCAGCAGAGAGGTTGGTTCAAAATCTAAAACAGTCTCTGGGTAAACAAAAAGGGTCAGGAAGGTCATTACAACATGATGTAGACATTTTTTTTTTTTTTTTTTATAGGAACACACCACATGCAGCAGAAAAAACTCCAGCAGAGTTGTTTTTGAAACGACAAGTACGCACACATTGGTCACTAATGAAGCCCGGCTCCTCAGCAGACATGCAGGACAGACAGGACAGTAAGGTGAACAGGGGTACAGGCAAGCGTTCACGCTCCTTTCAGGTAGGGCAAGAAGTCTGAGTCAGAGATTACCGGGGAGGAGAGGGAGATAAATGGGTACCAGGAAAGGTAAAGAAGGTATTGAGCCCTGTAACTTACCTTGTTCAGACAATGGACATGCATGAGTGTAAGAAAAATGTGAACCAGATGATTGGAGCAAACACAGTGGATAGTCCATAGACAGACACCTCAGAGTGGAACATCTATGAGTGGACTATGGACATGGAGCATGATGAGACTGTTCATTCTGCCGTCACAGGGAGGCCTCAGCGGAACAGAAAGCCTCTAGACCGCTATAGACCAACTTGATCTTGAAATGGAACACAGCTCAGAGAGGCCTGAGAAACAAAAGCCTCCTCAATGAAAAGTTTTTATTGAAAATGATTTTATTTGGGTGAACTTCTTTTATTAAGTTAAGAGTTGAACGCCGGATTATTGAATCAAACACCAGAAATACAGTTTTAAGATGTTTTATTTCTGCATGTTTTGATAAATTTGTGAAGGGAGACCCAGAACTACACCTCAATATGTCCTCTGGAAGCAAACATAATTGGTACCATGTATAAGAAAAAGCCATCTCCTCCTGCCAGAGTGCATTAAACCTGAGGAGATCTCTCCCCTGTTGCTCTTCAGCAGGTCTCTCCACCCCTTTTCATCTGTAAAGGCAGTTTTTCCTTATCACACAGCATCATATGCTGCGAAGACACGAGTATCTTCCAACAGCAGGTGAAGCTACTGGTGCAGAAACTCAAGATAAAAATGGGCTTCTGACACTGGAATAGAGCTTACCGGGTTGATTAAAGGTTGTATACACAGAGCTGATGTGTTTCAGGGGTCTAGAGGGTCGTGAATGATCTACAGATTGTAAAATGTACATTGGTCATTTGTTATTTTGTGTTGTGTGACGGCCTCCTGCTTTAGCAGAGCCTGCTGTGTTTGTGTCTGTGTCTTATGTTTCTGTCACCCTGCAGGTTCCACGTAGGCGGAGTTACAATCACCACCCTGGGAGCACCTGATCAGTCCTCCCAGGAGTATTTAAGACCTGGCTGTTTCAAGAACTTACTCTTTCATCTTTAGGCTCCCTGCTGTTGAGCTCTTATGTTAAGAGCATTATGTGTTTGTTTAGTTGGCCTCGGCCTTATAGGTCGGGACTTTAAGTATTGGTTGGTTATTTTGGGTTAATAAATTGTTTCATTTTGCAGTTTACCGTGTGTCTCTCTTATTTTGTTCATGGCTCAAGAGCCGGGCCATAACAGTTGCATAATTAAAAATGAACTGGAACTGAACTAAAAACCAGCACATGTCAGTTATTCTTGATGCCTGTCACTGTCTGCAGTCTGGTGGTACACGACTAAAATAAAGTTTTGTTCTCCGTTGTACCGAGGGGACGCCAAAATAAACACACACAAAAAAGTTCCTTGTAGCAGCTTTAACTTTGGACTACTTTGTTTTAAAGAAAGAATATGGTGAGATCTCCACTTAAAGGTAAAGTTTATCCAAAAATGGAAATTCAGTCAGGGTCTACTCTGGACAGTCGGGAGAAGTTTCATGGTCCACAAAACATTTTCTGGAGCTTCACAACAAAACAGCGTGGCAGCGTTCTCCCTAACAACTGAAGCAGATGGGGACTGCTTCACCCCCAAAACATGACTTTAAAACTTAAGATAACAAGTGACAGAAAACATAGAATGGCTCCAAACAGTTCGTAGAGAGTGATCCAAGTCCTCTGTAGACCAAAACTGACTTGAAAAGACGTTATTTACCCTTTATTAAAGCCAAAATCTTCTCACCAAACGTTTCCTCAGTTTATTCTGATCACTCTGCTCTTTGATTGTCTTCCTGCAGAGTATGTGACAAACATCGTGTGTGTGACGACATCTCCGACACAAGACCACACAGTGTTGAAGACTCATCTTAATCCTCGCTGGACTTCAGAAGCGACTTTCCCTTCCAGACCTGTCGCAATTTCCCATCATGCCAGTATTCGTGTTTCCCACCTCCCAGCTGCTGTGGGTGCGTTTAGCTGCCCTGATCTTCACCTGCGTGGCGTTCAGTGTCGCGGCACACGAGGGCCAGCTGCCTGGAAGCATGGCTGACTGGTGCATCTTCTGCTGGGCGTTCAGCTTCGCCTGCACCCTGCTGGTCCTGCTGGTGGAGCAGTGCGGCCTTCAGGCCCGAATCCCGGTGTCCTGGACCAATTTCCCCATCACCATCGCCTGCTACGCCGCCCTCTTCTGCCTCTCCGCCTCTATCATCTTCCCACTGTTTTACATCAAGGACCATTATCTAACCGGTGACTCTCGCGCCCATCGCATCGTCTCCACCGTCTTCTCCTGCCTGGCAGCGGTAGCCTACATGGGGGAGGTGAGCCTGACTAAAGCGAGGCCAGGAGAGGTGGCAGGTTACATGGCCACGGCTCCAGGTCTGCTGAAGGTGTGCCAGACCTTCGTGGGGACATGGGGACTTGTTTGAAAACATCAAGGGTGCAATACATAAGAATGGACTTCCTCCAGACAAATACGGGGCGGCATATCACCTGAGTCACCGTTGATTGCTGGTAACTGTAGCTGCCACTAGCTAATTAGCTTAGTTAGCTGTGCAGCTAGCTGTTCAGACTACTCTAGGACCGGGTAGTGGTAGTGTTTACACCGTTAGTAGGCTTTTTGGACTAGGGTGGACCAGGGCTAACTGGTTGGCATGCTAACTTCATTGGACATCTCTGCAGCTCTACATAGACATCATCATTTCCACGCAGCCATTTCTTCACTTTCTGTTGTTGAGACTTTAATTCATTTTTGAATGTTTTCGACTAAAACTTACATATTGCCCCTTTAAAACCCACTGAAAGAAAAACCAAAACATAGAGCTCATCAGGCATCATCCAAATCTCCATGTCATGCTTTCTGTAGCATTACGTTTTCAAACCCATCTGCTTCAGTTGTTGAGGAGAATGTTACAACGCTGTTTTGCTGTGAAGCTCCAGAAATGTTTAGCGAACTACAAAAACTTCATCAGACTTTCCATCAGCAAAGGGGGTGAGTAGATAATGACTGAATTTTCATCTTTGGGTGAACTGTCCCTTTAACTTCAAATGTGAACTGACCTGTGTGAAAAAAAGTGGATTTTACACAATCTTGGGACAAAAACAAGTCCAGCTTGTATTTGTGTTCAAATAAAATGGAGTCAACACACTGGAACACAGGTGAACAGCAGAAGAGAAGTTATTTTTAAGGGGGAATAAATGTGTTTACTGTATCTGAGGAACAATCATCATAACCAGATAAAGTATTGTTTTATATCCTTCTTATGTTTTGTTAATAAGAGTTTTTTTTTATTACTTCAGCTGTCAAATATCAGTATTGAATCATTTTAAGAGAATGTCATTTACCTGAATAAAGTTGTTGAACCAATAAATATTTCAAGTTTAAAGCGTGAGAGCTGAAATGTGCTTTGTCCTCGTGTTGTGGTTCTATAAATGTGTTGTCACTTTCATAACACAGTGATGAAGACAAGAGCAACAGGCCTTTGTTGACTCTCTGTCACTGAAGAATAGAGTCAAGTGTCAAAGATGACAGGAAACATACTCACAGTCAGCAGTTAAACTGTAAACTGTCCAGAGAATGTTTCCTTCATGTTCTGATAAAACAACCTACTGTGTGGTTAACAAGTGAATGTGAAGCAGGAGCTGTGCTGGTTTGACAAAGACTGTCTCTGACAGAAAGACAAATCACTTCCAGATTTCTGTTCATGTAACTCATCAAGACAAGCCTCTTTAAGCAACCTTGGACGTTCACACTGTCACTCCTGACACTCCAGACCAGAGCTGTCATGTCTTATTACAGATGGCATTCATGTAAAAGTGATCTCGTGGTTTTTGCCAAGTGACGCATTTGGAAATCCTGCCAGCCAATAAGGTTTATGATGACATGTGTTTTGTCCATGGGCGTATTACAGCGCAGGGAAAAGTTTACACTTTACTTTCTTCTTACTTTCACTTTCACCCGACGGACACTTCACACCTGAAACCATGGACGGTAAGTAATCTTTCTAAGTCGTGTTTTGTTTCTGTTTTACAAAAGGTGTAAGTGGATGCTGTCGTGCGTAAAAGTCGATCCAAATGTATCGATAAGAGGTAAAGTAGAGCAGATTAAATCTGATCTGGGGCCTGTTCTGCGAAGGGAGCTCAACATAGCCAGGCTTTGTGCTCATGATGCAGCTCAACAAAGCCCCAAGTCCCCAGTCAGAGTTAAACGGTTCTGCGATGGTGGTTATCAACTTAATTTGTTAAGTCCGGCTCTCTGCTTTGTGCTCTGCGCGCGTTCACATAAAAGGGGGCGTCTGACGTCATATTATTCTACTTCCGTGCGAAAATGGATCGATCCCGGGCCACATATTTACTCAAGATGAGCAGATTCTTATTATGCAAAGCTATGAAGAATTCAAAGAAACCATCACGACAAAAAGTAACACTGTCGCTGCCAATAGAGCGAGGGAGGGCTGCTGGCAGAAAACTGCTGACCGTGTAAATGCGTAAGTTAACAATGATTAATATTATGATCAATATTATATTAAGCCCTTAGTGTTTTAATTTCTGAAAGCTCAGCATTGTGCAACTTTTACATATTAACCCTCATCCATTTAAAAAATAAATAAACTGAAGCAACAACTAACTTTTTTCATTTTTGAATGATGTCTATATTGTTTTCACATTCTACTGACCTCAGTTATAGAATGTGCGCGTGTGTGTTTTATTGAAAGCGAGGCTGAGTGTGCGCAGGCTATAAATGTTCAGTGTTTTTTTTTTTTGTATTACTGTGTCGGGATGAACAAGCAAATGTAGCTACTGTCCCTGTACAATGACAATAAAGACCCTTTTGTCAGTGAAAAAGCTCAAGCCTGTAAGATTTGTGTTTTGGCGTACACTGCCCTACAATGGGTGAAACATTGATCAGTTCATCAGTTCATTCATGGCCACATCAAAGAAATAATTAACTCTACTCATTATCTGTGACAAATAAATACTAGGTTGGCCTAATTAATATTTCATATTGCATGTTATTAAGATGTGGAAGCGGCAGTCGGACATGGCAGCAAGTGTATGGATAATATACTGTATCCCATTTTATTTTAATATCATCACTATCTTAAGATTGCAGATTCTCAGTAAGAGCAAGAATGAGCTAATTGGCAAATGATTTCAGCAGCAGGGTTTGTATTTCAATTTTGCGCACTACATGTCGCCCATTTCATTCTGTATAAACAGTGTCTCGTGACTCCCCTGTTCTCGGCTGAAAATCTATATCGCTCATAGAGAAATTCATCAGGAAGTGCCAGCGGATCAGCGCGATCTCGAAGAAGCCGCTCATGTCGTAGTGCTGCCCGAATTACTCTTGCTCACAGGTCCACCGGGTTCTCAATGAATGACGACGCCATCTCCGAATGAGTTACACAGTGAACCAGCGGCGCTTTTATAGCCGATTTTAAGCTGAAACTCTGAACATAACCTGGGCGGGACCAGGTTATGAGCTAAGCATAAGTTACCATGGTGATCTAGCCGGGTTAAAAGAGAGCCACCTTTGTAGTACAGGGAAGCCTGGCTTTACTCAACATAGCTCGCTAACCCACTAAACTGGCTTCGCAAAACACCCCTCTGATCTTCCCCTGCTGAACTCCAGAACATCGAGCATCAACAACAACAACTACAGCTGCCCTGCAGCACCGTAAAGTGAACCTGGGCCACAAATCCACTGTTACGCAGTGTAGGGTCACCACTGTCCTTCAAACCAGTGTTCACTGTGTTAACTAAAACAAGAATGACAAAAGTTTGTAAACTTTTTTCCATGACTAAGAAGAAAGATGACGAGCTAAGAATCTGTCACGATAAAAACTATGAGGAAATGATTTGTTTTCAATGACGAAGGAAGCGATTAAAATGTGAGCGATGGGCTGTCCGACATTTAAAATGCGTGATATTTTCCCCGAATTTAGTTCATCTGTTAAAATGTAATGTTTCTCTGTTCCTGCGCGGCAGGCTGATTTAGGCACCGTTGATAAATTACCTTACTGTTTGTTTGATTTAGACAGAAACAATGTTTCTTCATGCTGACAGGATGATACCAGGGACAATTGTGATAAAAACCAAAAAATTCTAAACTGATTTTATGTAGCACACTTTTTTTGTGTTATATATTTATTTTGCAGAAATATGTTTTAAATACAATGGCTTGTTGTTTTTCATTAGCTTCCATGTCGTGTGACCCAGTGACTCCAAATCAGTTCCGAATTGTGTGTATCACATTTTATTGCTCCTTTTATTTTATATTAATAATTATCATGAAAATTATCATGCATTTCTTTTCAATAGCTTTCACATCATGTGACCCAGTGATTCTAAAGCACAACATGTGTACGTTGGTTTATTTTCAGTAAAAATAATAACGAAGAAACAAATACAACGAAAGACTGTCAGAAGTATAATCCATTAAAAAGAGGTGTATCCTATGTGACCTTTGTAGTGATACAATCGGTATTGTTTTGGAGTCTCTGGGTCACATGACATAGAAGCTATTAAACAGAAATGCTGAATTTGCAAATCCAAATATTGCTTTCCCCTTTGCCATTAGGATTTGTATTGTAACTATGCTGTTACTTCTGTATCTTATTATAAATGAAAACAACCAAAAGACAAATATACAGTATTATTAATCAACATCATTCTTTTTCAGTGTCAGACAGAAGGAGAATTGTCTTCTTGGGAAAAACAGGAGCTGGGAAAAGCAGCCTGGCTAACACCATATTTGGAGAGGAAGCATTCAAGATCTACCACAATTTAAAATCTGGAACAAGAGAATGTGAAGCAGAAACCAGATCTATCAATGGAAGAAGCATCACTTTGATCGACACTCCTGGTTTCTTTGACACAGACAGATCTGAGGAGGAGATGAAGCCTGAGATAGTGAGGTGTACCACAGAGTGTGCTCCTGGGCCTCATGCTTTTCTCATTGTGCTCAAAGTGGAGAGATTCACAAAGCACGAGCAGGAAGTCATCAACAAAATTCAAGAATGCTTCTCTGAAGAAGCTTTCAAATATGCCACAGTTGTCTTCACTCATGGTGACGATCTCCCTGAGGGAGAGACGATTGAAGAACTGGTCAGAAAAGTTAAGCCTGTGGATGATCTGGTGAAGAAGTGTGGAGGACGGTGCCACGTCGTTGACAATAAACATTGGAAAGACAAACCAAAGAATGAATACAGGAGCAACCAGTTCCAGGTGGAGGAGCTGCTCAACACGATAGACAAGATGGTGACGCAAAACAATGGAGGCTGCTACACCAATGAGATGCTGCAAGCAGTGGAGGAACAAATACAACAAGAGGTGGAAAACATTAGACAGTCACCAGGAAACATGACAGAGGAAGAGATCAGAGAGGAGGCTATGGTCAGAGTCTATAAATGGCTCTTGATCAGACTGGCAGGTGTTGGAACAGGTGCATTGCTCGGGGCTTTCTTGGGTGTAGCAGTGTTGGGTGGATTAGTTGTCATAGGTTTGAAAGCTATGAAACCATTAGCAAAGTTAGTCAAGACAGCAGCAACAGCTGCAACAGAATTTGGAGCAACAGCTGGAAGAGCAGCATCAGCAGGAGGAGCAGCAGCAGCAGCAGGAGGAGCGGCAGTTGGAGGAGCAGCAGCAAGCGGAGGAGCAGCAGGAGGAGGAGGAGCAGCAGCAGGAATCATCTGCATTGCAAAGAAATCTGCAGTTGTAGGAGCAGTGATAGGAGGTGTTACAGGGTTTGTTGTAGCTGAGGGAGCAGAAACACCCCAGGAGGCAGCAAAGAGGGCAGCAGAGGCCGTCAAGAGTGAAGCTATATATGTCTTAGATTTGGCAAATGATCTTGTGGAAAAAATACTACCATCAAAGTGAAAATCCAGTTAAACCTCTAATGAACTGTGACTCTCGAAGAAAGGGGAGATAATAAAAAAGCTTCATCTCCCAGAAGAATAGATTACAATGTTTATTAAAACAATATTTAACCACTGAGCTGAGGATTTTTATTCATGTGTAATAATCAGTTGTTCTTCATGTCTGAGCATCACACTTAAGTCGCTTATTCCTCTTTCACAAGCTAACCAAAGTGTTTTTGTAAAATATTTAAATGTTTCTTTGGAGATATGACCATAGAGGTTGTTTAAACCACATCAGGGTTCACTGTTGGTTGTATTTCTGTTTTTAGTCTTATAATATTGATCATTGTTTTCTGTTGCTAACCATAAAACATCACTTATTTGCAGCATCAGTTTGTTAGACAGACTTTTCTGATGCTCGCTAGAACGGTTCTGTTTCTTTCCGGATTACAATGTATCATCAAATATGAAGAATCAATAAAATAAAACTTTTATTTCTGCAAATATAGTGTTTTAATGGTAAAGTCTTCAAATAATAAATGGTGCATTGGAATGAAACAATTGCACAACAGAGTGCACCAAACATGTTTATCAGAGATTATTGTAGAGTGAAACAAGTCCATGCTAGCAGCTCTGTAATACTGTACAAATGTGCAGCTAGTGTCCGCTTGTTTACAACCTCACAGTGACAATGATACCATACTGGTTTTTGGTATGTGTGATGGTAATCACCTTCATCATGTCAGATTAGCCTGTTAGCGTTCAAAGATTAGGACAAAGTACAATAAAGCTTGGTGTCATTGGTCGAACATATACAGTGGTGTGAAAAACACTTAAATGTTTCAGTTCATCAAACACATATACATATAAGCATAGGCGTAACATCCACTAGGGACAGGGGGGACATGTCCCCCCCACTTTCCGAAATCCCGTTTTTGTCCCCCCCACTTTTATTTAATCCAGCGGGACGCAGTAGCTCTCAACCGTCCGATACTCAAACATGTCCGCTTGATTAATCTACCCCGGCATATACCGATGTGCTTATTTTACATTAATTTGATGGCAAACTCCGCCCGCCGATGCAACACCAGCTATGCCAGGTTAGTAATCAAGTGAACCCACTCTCGCTGTGAGTCGTGGACAGTTTGTGTAATGATGCTGCGTTCAAAGGCTGCAACAGGCCACTGTCCTCGGCTGGGTCGGGCTCATGATCAAGCATTTGCGTTTAGTTTTTTAAATAACTCAAATAATGAGTGTATTTCCAGCTAGAAAACACGCATCTCCCTCCATTGTTGTTTGTGTCGCTGCGTGGTGTTACACGTGACTTGTGTGAGTTATCCTCGTGCTGGAAACGTGACCCCGAGACGCAGGAAGAAAGCAAAAATTATTATTTTTACTGAGGAAAATGACAAAAGTAATAGTAACGCACAGTGATCACTGGTTTGGAAATATTAACGCGTTAGATTACTCGTTACTGAAAACAGTGGTCAGAGAGTAACGCGTGGGCAGTGACAGCCTGTGTCAGCTTTACAGTTACAGTTCATGTGTCGGGCCGGGCTCGGACACAGCGTGCACGGGCCCGGCTTGATTATTTGGGCCCGATCTAAGCTCTACTCAGGTCCAGCCGAGACTTTACTGAGGTTCGTCCAGTGTGAGCAGCAGGAGGACGGTCAGCTCACCTCCAAGAGCCGCGCTGAATCACTGAGACTCATTTAGGGACCGTCATTAAATTACTTAGCATAAATATGTTATACAAAATAATTGCACTTTTTCTTCCATGTCATGTGACCCAGTGACTCCAAACCAGCAGCAGATTGTGTTAGTAAACTGGACAAATGAGACACAGCTCTTTTTATTGTACTTATTGTATTTTATATGAATACTCATATGCAGAAATTGTGATTTTTTTCTCAGTAACTTCCATGTCAGGTGGCCCACTGACTTCTGAAACAGATTCTGTTTCCATAAAAATGTATAATAATAAAGAAAATAATGGTAAAGTTCTCTAATGTCTCATGTCTTAGATTCTTATTCTGAAATTCAGATTTTTTTTTATTATTATTATTATTATTATTTTTAAGTCTCACCAGCAGTCACCATTTAAAGGGTTATTTTTCAAAGTTTTCTTCCGGGGGAGCATGCCCCCGGACCCCCCTAGTGTTGCAAAGTTACCAGAACAATCTTGGGGAAGCACTGTATGTTCTAAGAATTTTGGACATGTGAGGCGAACTTTTTCTTTCTTTCTGAAGCCGACAACGGAACAAAATAAATGTGAAGAGAGACATCGTGGAGCCTCATATTTTTCTGCTTTTTTGTCCTTTGCCAATCACACCTATGACTAAGCATGATAGCCATGTTCATCATAATGTGTTGCTTTTAAGTAGCTGGGAATATGATTAAAAGCATGTGGAAATGTATAATATGGTATACAAATCAGACCCCCACTTTTTTGTGTCCCCCCCACTTTCCAAACCGATGTTACGCCCTTGCATATAAGACAAAGATAACACAAGTAAACACACAATGCAGTTTTTAAATGACGGTTTTTATTATCATGGGGAGAAAAAAAACATACCTACATGGCCCTGTGTGAAAAAGTGTTAGATCCCCCTGTTAAAACCTAACTTAACTGTGGTTTATCACAGCTGAGTTCAATTTCTCTAGTCACACCCAGGCCTGATTACTGCAAGACCTGTTCTCAATCAAGAAATCACCTAAATAGGACCTGCCTGACAAAGTGAAGTAGACCAAAAGATCCCCGAAAGCTAGACATCCTGCAGAGATCCAAAGAAATTCAGGAACAAATTAGAAAGACAGTGATTGAGATCTATCAGTCTGGAAAAGGTTATAAAACCATTTCTGAAGCTTTGGGACTCCAGTGAGAGCCATTATCCACAAATGGCGAAAACATAGAACAGTGGTGAATCTTCTCAGGAGTGGCCGGCTGACTAAAATTACCCCAAGAGCACAGGTGTGATGGCCTGTCATATTAGCTTCCCCTTTTAAAGTTGAGAACTGAAAGAAATGAACTTTTGCACGATATTCTAATTTTTCGAGTTTCACCTGTATATTTGTTTTTATATACATTTATTTTTATAAATTAATAAATTGTATACCTCTTGTTATTATTTATTCTTAGATTTTTTTCATTCTTTATTCTCAGATGGGTTGTTGCAGGATATACAATCCTTTTTCTTTTTGTTTAAAGACAAAATAGTCCTTAGTGGTATTTCATGGTTTTACATGTTGTACATGTTCCACAGTAAATTGACATTACTGTATTAATTGTTTTTGCATGTCAGTTGACACTTAAAAGCACTAAATGGCTAAGTTGCAATAAATAAGCCAAGAGTTGGAATAGCTACCTGAATGTTTTTTTCAGCAATAAAAGCCAGTTGCTTGGTCTATTTAACAGGCATGTCATTTTTGTTATGCAGCATTTGGTATTGTTGTTCAATAATGCAAAATTATTTTTTGATCAGATTACTCGATTAATCGATGCGATAACCGGATAAGACTCGATTCTAAAAATATCCGATAGCTGCAGCCCTACTGTCCAATGCTCCAAATGCTTTTGCAGCTGTTGCTGCTGCAATGACCAACTTTGCAAATGGTTTCATCTTTTCAAACCTAGGACAGCTAATCCAACCATCCCTTCTACACCCAAGAAAGTCACTAGCAATGCAACTGCTGCAACACCTACCACTGTGATCAAGAGACATTTAAAAACTCTGCTCCTAGCCTCCTCTCTGATCTCTTCCTCTGTCATGTTTCCTGCTGACTGTCTAATGTTTTCCACCTCTTGTTGTATTTGTTCCTCCACTGCTTGCAGCATCTCATTGGTGTAGTAGCCTCTATTGTTTTCGATCACCATCTTGTCTATCGTGTTGAGCAGCTCCTCCACTTGGAACTGGTTGCTCCTGTATTCATTCTTTGGTTTGTCTTTCCAGTGTTTATTGTCAACGACGTGGCACCGTCCTCCACACTTCTTCACCAGGTCATCCACAGGCTTATTCTCAGACACCAACTTCTCAATTGTCTCTCCCTCATCGAGATCGTCACCATGAGTGAAGAGAACTGTGGCATATTTGAAAGCTTCTTCAGAGAAGAATTCTTGTATTTTTTTGATGACTTCCTGCTCGTGCCTTGTGAATCTCTCCACTTTGAGCACAATGAGAAAAGCATGAGGCCCAGGAGCACACTCTGTGATACACCTCAATATCTCAGGCTTCAGCTCCTCCTCAGATCTGTCTGTGTCAAAGAGACCAGGAGTGTCGATCAGAGTGATTCTTCTTCCACTGATAGATCTGGTTTTTGCTTTGCATTTTTTTGTTCCAGATTTTAAATTGTGGTAGATCTGGAACTCATCTTCTCCAAATATGGTGTTAGCCAGGCTGCTTTTCCCAGCTCCCGTTTTTCCCAAGACGGCAATTCTCACTGTGTTGGGCACTGAAAGAAAATTACGCCCATCATTAATATTTTACAATATACATGTGCTGAACAACCTAAATTACGAAAGTTTATATTGGTCAAAAATCACAGCTACCATGACACCATATCATCATGATATAAAATTGATACATTTCAGTATTTTAACACTATTCACTATAATAATAATAATTCGGATACAATTTGTTATTATTTTTTACTTGAGGTCCTCCTATAATGAAATGTACTACATTGTCCTGCAATTTGTATGTTTCCAGGGCCACCCTGTGGTGTTCAGAGGATGATGCTCGAAACGACTACAGTTTGTGTTATTACATAAAATATTCTGATATTTTAAAATTGATTAATTTAAATTGTCAAAGTTTGCAGCCAGCTGAAGCTAACGCTGCTCGCTTTAGATACATGATATAGCACATTCTTTTGGAGCAGTAAACGGGCAGTTTCACTGGAACTACTTGAGGAGCTCCAGAGGTGTCTGTATATCAAAATGTAATTCACATTTTGCAGCCAATCACAGTCGAGTATTCACCCAGACCATAGCACACTATTCTGTGCCTGAAATGTTGAATGTTAAATCTAAATCTAAATGTAAATTCAAATCTTAATCTAAATGTTAAATCTAAGTGCTAATTGTAAAATCTAAATGTCACAAGTGAAACTAAATATTTAGCTAATGTGCAAATTCACACTGTGTGTTTCTGTCACTCTGTCTCTGTTCCTGTCACTGGAAGTATCAAAATAAAAGGTCATTGACGCGAACAATCACTATCCGCAGTGTTCTTCGGGTAGTCAGACTAGTGATTGCGCTGCACTGTTCGTCACGTCTCTTCACCGTGCTCTCATGTTGCCTGCCACCATGTCCAGTGACTTAGCTGGAAACCCGATATGATACTGATACTTAGATCTGAGTACTTGCCGATACCGAGTACCGATGCCGATACTGCTACCACCAAAACAACCCCCAAAAAACTATTAGGCCAAATGCAATTAATTGGAAGACAGATTTTTTTTCTTCTCCGCTTGTTACAACAAATGATGATGAATGAAAAATAAACATTTTCTGTGAAATTTTCTGAGAATTATTGCAGAGTTTCCACATTTTAGTCCAACAAAATATCAATTGACTATTTTGCACTGTCTCCAGCTTTCAGATTGACACAACACTGATGAACCTAATTGCAGAGTGGCCATATTAGAATCAAACAAAATCTCAAACTTCAGTCAGCATGCAATGGTGTGGTCTCTGAACTGGGTTTTTTTGGGGGAAAGTAAGTGGCAGGTTCTTTTTGATGAAAAGAATCATCTCTGCATGATCAGCCGTGAGCCTGTTTCTTGCTCCTTCGCCGCTCCTCATGGGCTCCCGTAGTTCATAGTAGCTCCGCCCCCGCATTGACTTTCCACAGAGAAACAAACACAACAACACGCAGCGAGCCAAGAGCTCATTCCTAAAACGGCACTTTCTCGTTAGTAGCTTGGTTTTGTGGCGTTGGACCTCGAACAAACCACGGTCCCCTGCACAGTTTACCAGTATCGGTATCGGTGCATCCCTAATTATAACAGAAACGATATGATTATAAACAGTCAGCGGGTACATGTTTAGACTGACAGAACCACACCAGAAAAAACACACACAGAAAAATTGGCACTGCGGCGATAATACGGTGTCTCTGTGTGAAAATAACATAACATTTAAACATTTAAATTTATATGTAACATTTAACATTTATATTTATATTTAACATTTATATTTACATTTATCGTTAAGATTTAACATATAACATTTAGATTCAAATTTAGATTTTGTATTTAGATTTAACAGTGACATATTTTTACAAGAGAAGTAAATATCACAAAGTTCACAAATACTGCTGTAAATCTGGTAAAAGGTAATATTTTAAAATTCACGTTTTTTAAAGGTGGTTTGTTCCTAAATGTGGCGAAAAGTTGCGGTAATGCGCAACATTACAATCGGTGCCCTATATCCTTTAACGTTGCTTTGTCTGACATTTGTCTTTATTTAGTTGAGAGAGGGACCTGTGTAGTTATCAGACTCTCCGATCAAAACGCCCTCTAAGCAGTGCTGGCTTATCCATTCACACTAGGGGTGGGCGATACTGCAAATTTTGGTATCGATCCGATACCAAGTAATTACAGGGCCGGTATTGCTGATACCAATACTGATACCGATACTTTTTACTTTAAAAATTCCTGATCATTGAATGATTTTGTACTTTTGCCTTTAATTAGCTGATCATGATTATGATAATAATAAAACACAGGACAAAGATTTTAGCCAAATAAGAAAATAATATTTAGCATAATTAAATCTATAACCTATCTGCATGTAGCCTAAATGGGAATACTAATGTTCCTCCAACAGATACACAAAAGAGTTATTAGATCCTGCCATATTCATACTTCAGTGAACCTGAGTGAGTATAGTGAGAGAGGTGGAAAGGAGCACTGCGCATAGGGACTGAGAGAGACGCTGCCATCACACAATCTCTGTGAAGAAATAAAGTGATTTGCTGAACTTATAGTAGAGAAACTACAACAAAAATATCGATCTCATCGCGCTAGTATCGATCTGATACCAATACTCACCTTAGTATCAATACTATCGATATTTGGATCGATCTGCCCACCCCTAATTCACACTGGTTTAGTTCACCAATGCTGCGCCTCTGATACGAGCCTACCTCCAGAGGTGGAGCGAAATTTCACCTCTGCTGCCGAGACATTTACACAGAGCAGGAGGCGGAGAATTGGCGTAGGGTCCCAGCATCCCAACAGCAGTATCAATGGGGCTACTGTTTTTGTCGAAATCAAACAAACAGTAGGGTAATTTATCAACGGTCCCTAATTCAGCCTGCAGCGCTGAGTGTCTCCACACAGATCTGTGTTCAGGGTCGGGAACAGGAAAACATTACATTTTAACAGATGAACTAAATGCGCAATCGGGGAAAATATCACCCATTTTAAATGTCTGACAGCCCATCACTCACATTTTAGTCGCGTCCTTTGTCGTCATTGAAAACAAATCATTTCCTCATAGTTTTTATCATGACAGATCTATTCTTAGCTCGTCATCTCTCTTCTTAGTCAATGTAAATGTTGACGAACGTTTGTCATTGTTGTTTTAGTTAACGCAATGAACACCGGTGTGAAGGACTGTGGTGACACTACACTGCGTAACAGTGGATTTGTGACCCATGTTCACTTTATTGTGCTGCAGGGTAACTGCTGTTGTTGATGTTGTCAACATTGCCTCGGTGTTGCTCGATGTTCTGGAGTTCGAGGAAAAGATCGGTCAGATATAATCTGCTCTACTTTACCACTTACCGATCCATTTGGATCGATTTTTACGCACGACAGCGTCCATTTATACCTTTTGTAAAACAGAAACAAAACACGACTGAGAAAGATTACTTACCGTCCATGTTTTCAGATGTGAAGTGTCTGTCGGCTCAAAGTGAGAGTAAGAAGAAAGTGAAGTGAAGTCCATGGGCGTGTACTGTCAAACGCCCATGGACCTAAAAAAAAATAAATTAAAAAAATAAAAAAAATCAGCATATGCCTTATTTGGTACTTGGCTAGCATGGTTTCCGAACGCGTCATTTTGGCATAAAAATATTTATCACATTTGCTAAAACCACGAGATCACTTTTACATGAATGCCATCAGTAATAAAACTTGACAGCTCGGGTCTGGGTGGCAGCCCTGCTGGTCAAGTTCTCATTAATGATGCTGGGCCCAGTTTCAGTCATATTGGTGAGGTGTCTACACAGAAGCCCACAGGATATTAACTGCCTGTTCACCCTGCTGCCGTCTGCAAGGAGATAGAGAAGCATTGGCTGTTGTACCACAGATGAGTGTCCTCATCCTTCAGGCTTGTTATTATGGCCTTTTTTATTGTATTGTTCTATAATTTCTAAATGTTCAGCACTTTGGCCTGTTGGATTGTATTTTTGGGGGGGAACATTGTTATTGTGTCATTAATAATTTTTAATTTTTTAATTACTTTTACTTTCACCTTACCTAACCTTATATTGTTTTCATTTTCACAGCATACATGAAATAAAGATGCATTGTAATATTTTCATGTGCTGTGACGTTTATCAGCTTCCCATGCACCAAAACACAACATGGCTGGTCTTGCTGGTCACCACCTATGCTGGTCTATGCTGATTTTTCCAGCAGGGAGGAGTGACAGTGGTGAGTGTAAATGTCCAAGGTTGCTTAAAGAGGCTTGTTTTGATGACTTACATGAACATAAATCTGGGACTTTTCGCTCAGATGACTGTTGATAATCAGCAGATAGAGATGAAAATTCTGTCTGTTTCTCCACGCTGATGGAAAGTCGGGTGAAGTTTCGTTGTCCGCAAAACCTTTCTGGAGCTTCACAGCAAAACAGCATCACTGTACGACAAGCTGTTTTGAGCCATTCTATGTTTCTTGTCACTAGTCATTTTTTGGGTTGTTCTTACATTTTAAGACAAGTCCCCATCTGCTTCAGTTGTTCAGTGGAGAACGCCACCATGCTGTTTTATTGTGAAGCTCCAGAAATGTTTTATGGACTCTATACAATGTCAATGTTCTCCCTGGTGATCTCTTTTGCTCATACAGAGGCATCTGTATTAAACTGAGATTGTGTCAGCAAAGCATCCTAAAAGTCGTCCAGCGCTCAGTTTTAACAGTAGGCTTGACATATGGTGTCACATAACCTGCAGTGGTTGTCTATAACTTAAATTAAGCACATTTATGGTTTAAATGACAAACAAATGAGAACTGCAACATTAGCTTCTAATTCAATCATTAAAAAGAGCGTGAGTGTACAATCATTTTTCAGTCCTCAAGAAGAAATATTTTCTATTCCAGTATCAGAAGCCCATTTTTATCTTTAGTGTCTTCACAGCGTATGATATTGTAGGAAAAGGAAAAATTGCCTTTACAGGAGCTGAGGGACTTGCTCTGTTTCACACATGAAACACAGAAACACAGAAACTTTGTTTGGAAGTCAGTAAGACACAAATAATTTTTTGATCCTATTTGAATTGTACCATGCGCATATGATGTTTGTACATTTAAAAGATAGTTTTCCAAATCAAGAAAGTTGCAATTTGTTGTAAAATACCATCTATATTGTGCTGATGTCATTCTTAAGATCAGCTTTGGTTTTAAGTCTGTTTTATGATTGAGGCCCAACCACCGTGATGGAATGAGGGTCAGTCATCGCACGCGATTGGTGGAATGCACATAAAATCATAACAACCGTCAGTCAGTGTGTGGAGTGCGAGCGGCCAGCGTGGGAAAGAGAAAAAGTAGAGCTGAGAAGGAGGGTATGATGTGGAGTAAAGCCAACAATATCCATCCATAATTTAGCTCCACAGGCAGGTCAAAGTTTTCACCTGTCAAGTGAACATCTACTCAATGAATGAGCACAAAATCTAAAATATCCCAGCAATTATCAAATGCTCTCAATGTACAGACATGTATGGCTCTGAGACAATAAATGCTTCTGACTTTGGTGATCGCCTGACATTTCATGTAACACCATCATCAGCTCAAAATGCTGTTTGGTTTATTACCAAACTAGTGACATTCAACCAATGACATCAGCCTCAACTCCACTTGGTGTTTTGTGTCAATTATCATCGTGCTAACATGCTAACATGACAAACATTACACACACTAACCATCAGCATGTTAGTTTGGCTGTAGACACTCAGACTTGTTTCACTCTTTAAGACTGTTGGAATGCTTTATACATCTTTAAAATAAACATGTTGTTTCTCTATGAAATTGTTTTAATTACCCTGCTGCACCATTCATAAATTAATTACCTTACCAAGAAAGAAGATATTAAATAAGTTTTTCATAGGGTTTTATTGACTGTTCATATGTAATGATACATTTTATTCCCAAAGGAACTACAACTTTTACAGGAGCATTAGAAGAATGTCACAGATATTATGTACATACATCACCCTGGTCAGTGTTTGAAAGAGAACTGACAGCCCGGGGCTGTGGTTAGCTCATGAAACAGGAATAAGCATATAAAAGTTTGGTGCTCAGACAAAGTACAACCTGTAACATACACCATCTGAATAAACATAATTATATCAATGGTTAAAGATTTAAATCTGATCAGACATTGTTCATGAAGAATTCTCTGCATCTCTCTCACATCTTACGGCTCATTACAGGTTTCAACATTGTTAAAACTTTGGCTGTGATGAATTTGCTTCATATCAAACTGATTCTTCATTTTTCATTCTTGACAACTGAAGCTTCCTGTGGTGTGTCTGCTAATTTACCTATAAAATATCCTGTAACACCTCCTATCAGGGCTCCTACTGCAACTACAACTTTGCTGAAAGACATTGCATCACCAACAGCACCTCCTGACAATGCGCCTATTCCAATGACTACCAATCTGATCAAAAGCCTCCTTAATACTCTGCTGCGCTTTCTGAGCAGCATCTCAGTGGTGAAGCAGCCTCCATTGTTTGCCGTCACCATCTTGTCTATCGTCTTGAGCAGCTCCTCCACCTGGAACTGGTTGCTCCGGCGTTCATCCTTTGTTTTTTCTTTCCAGTATTTGTTGTCAACAACGTGGCACCGTCCTCCACACTTCTTCACCAGATCACTCAGAAGCCTATTATTGTGGACAAATTCCTCAATCGTCTCTCCCTCAGGGAGCTGGTCACCATGAGTGAAGACAACTGTGGCATATTTAAAGACGTCATCAGAAAAGTATTCTTGTATTTTGTTCATTCCAACCTGCTCCTGATCTGTGAATACATCCACTTTGAGCACAATGAGAAAAGCATGAGGCCCAGGATCACACTCTGTAATACACCTCACTATCTCAGGCTTCAGCTCCTCCTCAGATCTGTGTGTGTCAAAGAAACCAGGAGTGTCGATCAGGGTGATGCTTCTTCCATTGACAGATCTGGTTTCTGCTCGACATTTGGTTGTTTCAGAGCTGAAAGTGTGGTTGACCTTAAAGAGTATGTCTCCAAATATGGTGTTAGCCAGGCTGCTTCTCCCGGCTCCAGTTTCTCCCAAGATGACAATTCTCATTGTGTTCGACACTGAAAAAGAATAATGTCCATAAATAATACTGTATATTTGATTTTTCATTGTTTTATATATTAAAAGATTCCAATCCAATACCACCAAAACCCTCATTGAACAGTTTGGGCTGCTCTGATTCTAAATGGTAAGTTACTATATATATATATATATATATATACACACATATATATATATATATATATATATATACACACATATATATATATATATATATATATATATATATATATATATATATATATATATATATTTACACACACACATACATATATATATATATATATATATATATATATATATATATATATATATATATATATATATATACCAAACACAATTTGTACAACTATAAAATCATGTTAGTTATTTTTATCTTTTTATTAATAATTAATTAATAATTACAATATCTTTTGTGACTACATGTTTCAGGCACACTTAATACATTTCTTCCTCATTAAAAAACAAACAAACAAAAAAACCTTCTGTTTCGCTGCTGACTCTTGTTCAGTGTGTTGACTTTTTTATTTTATGTTTACAGCGTCACAGGTTTACTTTTCTTTTGTCACACTATCATATACTAAATACTCATAAAATAAAAGAAGCAGTCAAATGTGACAAAACAAGTGTGTCTTATTTGGCCCATTCACCAATACAATTTGGAATTGATCTGGAGTCACTGGGTCATATGATATGGAAGTTGATTTAAAAAAAAAGCAATTTTTGCAAAATAAATATATAACAAATATTAAGTGTGCTACATGAAATCAGTTTAGTATCATCAACATGTTTTATCATACTTTTCTGTTTTTTTTTTGGTATCATCCAGTCAGCATGAAGAAACATTGTTTTATCTAAATCAAACAAATAGTAAGATAATTTATCGATGGTCCCTAAGTCAGCCTCCAGCGCTAGGTGACTCATATACAGATCTGTGTTCAGGGTCGGGAACAGGAAAACATTACATTTTAACAGATGAACTAAATGCACAACTTGGGGAAAATATGACGCATTTTAAATGTCCGAAGGCCCTTCACTCAGCCCATTGTTGAAAACAAATCATTTCCTCATAGTTTTTATCATGACCCATCTATTCTTCGCTCGTTATTCCAGTTCTTAGTCATTGAAAAGAGTTGGCGAACGTTTGTCATCGTCGTTTTGGTTAACGCAATGAACACTGTGGTAAAGGACTGCGGTGACACCGCACTGCGTAACAGTGGATTTGTGACCCAAGTTCACTTGACGGTTCTGCAGTGCAGCTGCTGTTGTTGTTGTCAACATGGCCGCTGTGTTGCTCGATGTTCTGGAGTTCAGTAAATATCAGATCAGATTTAATCTGCTCTACTTTACCTCTTACCGATCCATTTGGATCGACTTTTACGCACGACAGCATCCATTTTCACCTTAAGTTAAACAGAAACAAACTATGACAGAGTAAGATTACTTACCGTCCATGTTTTCAGATGTGAAGCGTCCGTTGGCTCAAAGTGGGAGTAACAGGAAAGTGAAGTGTAAACTTCTCCCTGCGCTGTAACACGCCCATGGACAAAACACATGTCATCATAAACCTTATTTGGTACTTGGCTGGCAGGATTTCCAAATGCGTCACTATGGCAGAAATTGGCATTTATCACATCTGCAAAAAAAAACATGTGATCAGTTGTACATGAATGTTTTAACTAATACTAACTCTATGCTCCTCTCAACAGATGAAAAAAAATAGAATTTAGAAAATGGCGCATGCACCAAAGAAAAAAAAGAAAATAAATTCTCTATTAGCTCCCAGGACTTCAATATGTGGGTGAGCAGATCATGAGTGAATTTTCATTTTTGAGTAAACCACCAGATTACTGTGTCAATCACTGGAAATGTAGTTTCAAAATGTTTCATTTCTGTATGTTTTGATAACATTTTGAAGGGGGACTCAAAACTACATAACCACACCTCAATGTGTCCTGTGGAAGCAAACATAATTGTTACCATGCCACCTCCTCCTCCCAGGGTGCATTAAACCTGTGGAGATCTCTCCCCTGTTGCTCTTCAGCAAATCTCTCCACCCCTTTTCCTCTGTAAAGGCAGTTTATTTCTTATCACACAGCATCATATGCTGCGAATACGCGAGTATCTTCCAACAGCAGGTGGCGCTACTGGCTCAGACATTGGAGATAAAAATGGGCTTCTGACACTGGAGCCCCGGAAAGTGAACATGGCCACAAATCCACTGTTACGCAGGCCACATCTTTTAGCTGCGACACGTTATTTAGCACAGCACACGCTCTCACTATAGTGCAGACCTTCTCGGGCTTGTAAGATAGCGTTCCTCCTGTGCTGTCTAGACACCGCCACCGGCCCTCCAGGAGCCCGATGGTGTGCTCCACAACAGTGCGCGCCTGGCTGTGGCGCATAGTATAGGTCCTCTCCTCTGCGCTCTGTGGGTTGGGAAAAGGGGTGAGCAGCCACCGCCTGCGAGGTCGGTGAACGGGTTAAACACCAGTAAAACAATCGCACGTCTTAGGATTTCCACTTTATCCATACCTAGAAGCCACCCATCACGTCCAGCGCCGGCCTCCAGTCTGCGCCCACCACTGCTGTGTCTCAGTATGAACGAACCATGGGTTGACCCAGGCCACCGAGCCACTACATTTTGTAAGCAACATGTCTGCATCACATATGAGTTGGACATTGATGGAATGACAATGCTTACGATTAATGAAAGCAAATTCATTCTCACTCGGTGCCGATTACATTTGGGAAACCGGACATTGCTGCAAATTGCGCTTTTTTTTTTTTAATTCACCCACCGTATAATGAAACTGTATGTACTGCTGCGACAAACCAATCGTACCTCCTAACAGGTTTGGCATGACGCGGCTGAAGAGTTGGCCTGGATATCCCCGACCTGTCGGCCAATTCCCTCTGGAATGTGCCGGTTGCCAGAAACCCGCGTGTTGTGAGCGCTTGAAGCGGCACTGGCACAAGCGTGGCTTCTGCTCCTCTCCAACGCTGGACCCGATACCGCACACAGTGGGGACAGCTCGTGGGAGTCGGAAACGGCTCACCAGCCGCTCATCACTGCTGGTCTCTGAAGCTCCGCTCCCTCCCTATCCTTCCGTTTGCCACATCCTCCAACAGTGCCAAAGCATCCATTGTGCGCCGGAACGCATTGCGAATACATGCCATTATATGCCCACTTATTAGGTAACATCTGCTACACGTGTGAGAATTACCCGGATTGACTAACAGTCCTTCAGACTAACAAAATAAGACAATCATAGTCTTTATTTGTATGGCAACAAAACACGGTTATGGTTAAGTGTTGTATGCGTTATGCATTGAAAACGGCGATGAAACGAACTGGGCCGGATGGTAAAGGATATTAATATATTAAACTGCATTCATATCAGTGTAAACGTAATTTGCTCTACTGTTGTCTTTACTTTCAAGTAAAAGTGATCTCATGGTTTTTGCAGATGTTATACAGATGTTTTATCTGCCAAAGTGACGCATTTGTAAATCCCGCCAGCCAAGTACCAAATAAGGCTTAAGCAGACATTTGTTTGTCCATGGGCGTGTTACAGGGCAGGGAGAAGTTTACGCTGCACTTTCTCCTTATTTTCACTTTGACCAGAAAGGCGCTTCAAATCTGAAATCATGGACGGTAAGTAATCTTTCTCAGTCATGTTTTGTTTTTGCTTTACAAAAGTGGGGAAATGGATGCTGTCGTGCGTAAAAGTCGATCCAAGTGGATTTACTGAACTCCAGAACATAGAGCAACATCGCGGCCATGTTGACAACAACAGCACCAGAAAGTGGACATGGGCCACAAATCCACTGTTACGCAATGTAGTGTCACTAAAATCCTTCACAGCAGTGTTCATTGCGTTAACTCAAACAACAATGACAAACGTTCGTCAACTTTCTTCCATGGCTAAGAAGAGAGATGACGAGCTAAGAATAAATCTGTCACTGTCACGATAAAAAAACAAAAAAAAAAAACAAACTTGAAATGATTTGTTTTCTACGACAAAGGACGCGACTAAAATGTGACAGATGGGCTGTCGGACATTCAAAATGCGTGATATTTTCCCCCAGTTGCGCATTTAGTTCATCTGATAAAATGTAATGTTTCCCTGTTCCCGACCCTGAACACAGACCTGTGTTTGAGACACTGTTTGTTTGTATGTTGTGTATTGTGAGTTATAGTTTAATTCGTTTCACATTTCTTCGATCACAACATAAACGAGTCTCGTTAGTTTTGTGACCCTGGACAGACGTTCATTCCGGAGACACTCAGCGCTACAGGCTGATTTAGGGACCGTGGATAAATTACACTACTGTTTGTTTGCTTGAGACAAAAACAATGTTTCTTCATGCTGACTAGATGATACCAGTGAAAATTCTAATAAAAAAATGATAATACTGAACTGATTTCATGTAGCAGGCTTATTTTGTGTTACATTTTTATTTTTCATAAATATTCAAAAGACAATAGCTAGTTTATTTTTCATTCAATGTAATTTGAACCATCTGAAATGGAATATGACAATAGCGTGACAAAAAAAAGAAAATTAACCTGTAATGCTGTTAAAATGAAATAAGAAAGTCAACACACTAAACACGTGTGAGCAGCAGAACAGAAGTTTATTTTTTTAAGTAGGAAGAAATATATTAAGTGTAACTGAGACATGTCATGACAAAATGTATCATTACCATTTATTTTTTGTTTACTCAAAAACATCTGCTGCACAGGTAGACAAATCTTGTTGTTAGACATGGTTGTGATATTATTGTTGCCCTTTAACCATACTGTTAAGTGATTTGATGGATGATGAAGAAGGAAAACTTGAACGTCAGAATTATGATGGCAAAATGATATATTTTGAAAACACAAAAGGAAAATGATTCACACTGAACTTTAGCAAAAACATAATTATCGGCAAGTTCTTGAAAGAAAAAAACATAAGCAACATAATTTTACAGTTGTACAATTTAATCTCTCTCTCTCTCTCTCTCTCTCTCTATATATATATATATATATATACATATGTATTATATATTTGTATATATATGCATATATGTGTGTGTATATGTGTGTATATATATATATGCATGTATATATATGTATGTGTGTACATATGTGTGTGTATGTATGTATGTATATATATGTGTTTGTATGTGTGTGTGTATGTGTATATATATATATATGTGTGTGTATATATATGTGTATGTATATATATGTGTGTATGTATATATATATATATAAATATGTGTGTGTGTGTATATGTATAAATATGTATGTACATGTGTATATATGTATGTATATATGTATATATGTATGTATCTATGTGTATGTGTGTGTGTATATATATAATATATATAGTAGTGTGTATATATATATATATATATATATATATATATATATATATATATATATATATATATATATATGTAAAACCAGTTAAAGATAAACATTATGTGGGCCCGTATTGTTTCGCTTCTCTTCTACCTTGTGATCAATGATCAATCACGAGTTAATAGGCAGTAATATTTGTTGTCACCAGAGGGGCTCTGTAGTAGTGAGAGAGGCATATTTCAGCTACTTTGTCCTTGAGTGTAATCAATTTTTATTCTCTGTGGCTGACGTTTATTTCATGTATTTTGTTCCTGGATTGCTATTGTTTTTGCCCCTGCGGAATTGTTTGGGACAGTAACTCTTGCTGGGGCGGCTGTAGCTCAGCGGGTAGAGCAGGTCGACTAGTGATCGGAAGGTCACTGGTTCAAATCCCGGCTCCGGGCAGGGCTGAGCTGCATGTCGAAGTGTCCTTGAGCGAGATACTGAACCCCACATTGCTCATCAGTGAGGGCCCTGCGATGAGCTGGCGACTTGTCCAGGGAGTGCCCTGCCCGCGCCCTGAGACAAGGCTGGGATTGGCTCCAGCAGCAACACCCCGTGACCCCATGGAAAGGGATAAGCGGTTACAGACGATGACATGACATGACAGTAACTCTTGCTTTAGTTTTTGTTTAATTTTGAACTGCCTTGATGCCTCTCTCACATCATTGATATGGTTTTGTGTAGTTGATTCCGTTTATTTTCTTTGTCTAATTTCTTATGTTATTTTTGCTGGCAATTACACTTTAAGTGATCCATTATTCACCACGGGCAGCAGGCCCATTTTTCTGTTATAGCTGCTAACCAGCATTTAGTGTTTTAGCGCTATTATTTTGGTTTATTATTATTATTATTATTTTTATTATTATTATTATTATTATTATTATTATTATTATTATTATTAGTAGTAGTAGTAGTAGTAGTAGTCGTCGTCAAAACTGTTAAAGTATTGTAATGTATATCATGATGATATTGTACCATGATTTTTTCCTAGCTGCGATTTTTGACCAACAAAAACTTTAATGATTTATCTTGTTGAGCATGTGTGTCTCCTTACACGTAAAAATCATCGAAACACCGATGTAAAATATTGTTAATGGCCATTATTTTCTTTCAGTGTCAAACACGAAGAGAATTGTCATCTTGGGAAAAACTGGAGCTGGGAAAAGCAGCCTGGCTAACACCATATTTGGAGAAGATGAGTTCCAGATCTACCACACTCTCAGCTCTGGCACAACCAAATGTCAAGCAAACACCAGATCTGTCAATGGAAGAAGAATCACTCTGATTGACACTCCCGGTTTCTTCGACACACACAGATCTGAGGAGGAGATGAAGCCTGAGATGGTGAGCTGTATCACAGAGTGTGCTCCTGGGCCTCATGCTTTTCTCATTGTGCTCAAAGTGGAGAGATTCACAGAGCAGGAGCAGGAAGTCATCAACAAAATACAAGAATACTTCTCTGAAGAAGCACTAAAATATGCAGTGATCGTTTTCACTCATGGTGACCAGCTCCCTGAAGGAGAGACAATTAAGGACTTTGTCAGCCAGAATAAAAATCTCCGTGACCTTATAGAGAAGTGTCGACGCCGGTGCCACGTCGTTGACAATAAATACTGGAAGCACAATGAAAAAGACAACTACAGAAGTAACCAGTTCCAGGTGGAGGAGCTGCTCAACACACTGGACAAGATGACTGAGGCAAACCAAGGAGCCTGCTACACCAATGAGATGCTGCAAGCAGTGAAAAGGGAAATAGAGAGAGAGGAGGAGCACGTGAGACAGTCAGCAGGAAACTTATCACAGGAAGAGATTGTAAATAAGGCTAAAAAGAGTTTTATTGACAGACTTTTGATCGGATCAGCAGGCTTTGCAACGGGTGCATTGTTAGGAGCTTTGCTCGGTGTGGCAGAGATGGCTAAATCAGAATTTGGAAGCATTCAGAACCTTGCAGAGTTCTTCCGAAGAGTGACAGTAGCAAACGCAGCTTTAAAAAGTGTAGTACAGGGAGGCCGGACAGGATATGCTGCAGCTGAAGGAGCAGAGACGACATTGGAGGCCGTGCAGAAGGCAGCGAGCGCTGTCTGGAGCCAATCTGGGTTTGCAGGAGATCGAATCACACAATAAAGCATCGACAGTAAACAGAGTGGAGCAGCTGGTTGACTGAGAAACAATGAGCTGCATGTTGAGTATCAGTGGGATTATTGTTTTAGAAATACAGGGTAAATAATTAGTATATATCTGAGAAATTATTGTAGATGAAATGTAATAATGAGGCTAGACAGTCTGAATACATTAATTATCAATTATGAATCATGACATAAGACTCCCATGTGATTACTTTTATCATAAGATGAAAGTGATTAACAATCTCAAACTGTAGCTAATTCTTTTACATTGTCAAGATGCTGAATAATGAATTTTCTTTCCATCTGTTGTTTTATTTTTCCTGATGAGTTTTGGCTTTTTTTTCTGCTTTTGTGATTCAACAGCAGCTGTGTGTTGAACTTTTCTTTTCACCCTCTCTATTCTGTTGTGCCACCTGCAATAAGTTCTGCAGATGACAAATGATAACTTCATGAACTCTAGATTGTAATTTTTCCTTTGGTTACTTATAACCTGTCTGGGGAAGATGAAGGACATTTATTATGATATCTAAACGTAATTTAAAACATTTAAAGAGGCAGTGTGCAGTTTTAGAGAGTATTACAATACAATATTACAGCATTACAATACAATATTATTAAGGTAATAATACAAACTATTTTGTAATAATATTTTCATTACCATAAGTGAATAACCAAGCTGTTTTAGAAGAGAATAAGGTTTCCATATTTCAACGGTTACCTCGAAACATGACAGAAAGAGATCACAAAGAAGGCTAAGTGAGTATATATGTTTTGGATCAGAGCAGTAGGGGATTTCTTGGGTGTAATAGAGATGGGTGGATTAGATATCATAGGTTTAAAAAATGTGTTATCAGTAATAAAAACCATAGCATGTGCTGCAAAGTCATTTGGAGCAACTAGGAGGAGGAGCAGTTGGCAGAACAGCAGCATTCGCTGCACGAATGATCAGCTGTGCAAAGACATCTGGAGGTGCTGGAGCAGAGATAGGAGGTGTTAGAGGATTTGTTGCAGCCATGAGAGGCAGTAGAGAGGGCAGCAGAGGCCGTCAAGAAAGATGCTCCATCTCTCTTAGAATTAACAAATGATTTTAGTGAGGAAATATTCCTGTCAAAGTGCAAATAAAAAAATACAGTTAAACCATTTTTTTGATGTGTCAGGCTTTATAGGGTTAACCACTTATTCATATGTAACATGTCATAGGTTGTACTTCTTGTCTGAACTTTAAACAACGTCTCTCAAAAGTTGTGGTTCCATTTGTATTACAATGTATCATCACATATGAACAGTCAATAAATCAGTATGAAAAACTTATTTAAGATGTTTTCACTCCGTAAGGTAATTACTGTATGAATGGTGCAGTGGGTTAATTAAAACAATTTCAAGTGCCTATCCCTGAGTGCGACCTGACAGCAAGGAGAGTAATGGTGAACCGCTTCCAGGGATCGGCACTTTTTTCTTGGCATGACGGCATGAGGAGATGCAGCAGCTAAGGTGAGTAGTTCAAAAACCTTCTTTTTCATAAACTCTGTGTACACAAACAATGTTCTCAATGCTCGCGTTCATGAGTAGAGACCCTGGTGATGCTACGAGCAAAGTTTCATGTTGTTCTTACTGTTCTAAAAATAGCAGTTTTGATGCTACCTTATCATGCCCCTAACTCTCCCGTTTAAAATGAACGTGCCCAAAACCGAGACTACGGTCAATCTTAAAAGTGCCTCTTTCGTCGTAATTATGCTTTTACATGAAGGTTTGATTCATTTTCAATCCCAAATAAAGCCTCGGTTGCTTTTTGGCGAGAGTTTTGCTTTAAACTAAACCAATGCACGCCGTTTGTTGTATTTCTTTTTTTAGCCTTATAATATTGGTCCCTGTATCCTGTTGCTAACCATAAAACATCACTTATTTGCAGCATAAGTTTGTTATACGGGCTTTTCTGATGCTCACGCTAGAATGGTGTTGTTTTTTTGTGGATTGCAACGTACCATCAAATATGAAGAATCAATAAAATGAAACTTTTATTTCTGCAAATATTTACTTGTAAGGTCTTCAAAGTGTAAATGGTGCACTGGAATGATTAAAACAATTGCACAACAGAGTGCACAAACATGTTTACCAGAGATTATTATAGAGTGAAACAAGTCCATGCTAGCTGCTCTGTAATGCTGTACAAATGTGCAGCTAGTGTCCGCTTGTTTACAACCTGACATTGACAATGATGCCATACTGGTGTTTGGTATGTGTGATGGTAATCACGTTCATCATGTCAGATTAGCCTGTTAGCATTTGAAGATTAGGACAAAGTACAGTGAAGATGGGTGTAGTTGGTCGAACATATACAGTGGTGTGAAAAACACTTAAATGTTTCAGATCATCATACAAATGTACAAATAAGACAAAGATAACACAAGTAAACACAACATGATGTTTTTAAATTAACGTTTTTATTATTAAGAGGAGAAAAAAAATATTGTGCAGCGATCCAAAGAAATTCAGGAGCAAATGAGAAAGAAAGTGATTGAGATCTATCAGTTTGGAAACAGTTATAAAGCCATTTCTGAAGCTTTGGGACTCCAGTGAGAGCCATTATCCACAAATGGTGTAAACATGGAACAGTGATGAACCTTCCCAGGAGTTACCGGCTGATTGAAATTACCCTAAGAGCGCAGGTGTGATGGCCTGACATATTAGTTTCCCCTTTTAAATTGATTGCTGAAATAAAAGAACTTTTGCACGAAATTCTAATTTTTCAGTTTCAGCTGTATATTTGTTTTTATATACATTTATTTTTATAAATTAATAAATTGTATACCTCTTGTTGTTATTTATTATACTTTACTCTCAGATGGGTTGTTGCAGGATATACAACCCTTTTTCTCTTTTGTCTTAAAAAGACAAAACTAAGGCCAAATAGTCATTTGTGGTATTTCATGGTTTTACATGTTATACATGTTCTACAGTAAATTGACATTACTGTATTATTTGTTTTTGCAATGTCAGTTGGCACTTACAGTTTTTGCCTAATGCTTAAACACTAAAAGTGGTTGCTATGCCCAAAGCATCACAACCTCTAACTTTGGTGACGATACCCTAAACAAAAGCACTAACCCTGCAAACACAATATATGCTCTACACTGTGTTTGAAATTCTCCAACACACTTCTTGCAAAACACTACACACTGCGTTTTACATAAGACACATTGTTCAAAAAGTAAAGCTCATGCAATCATTGGGAAAACACGTCGATTTAAAATACAAACCCCAACTAAAATTGAACAAGCACAGACCCACAGGTGAAAACCTTTAAAATCTAATTGTAGAACCAATCATTCTAAGCCATAGCACTACAAATACACTGTGCCAACTTTCAAAACGTGGAGGCAGAAAGAGGAAGAAGGAGAGTAGAAACAGCAGCAGGATGAGGTAGAGGACGAAGAAGGGGAGCAGGCAACAGTGACACTGCATCACCTCTCCATCCTCGGTCCTACAACACAGCCCTCATTATTCACTTTCTATACACACTTCATGACACACAGTAGTCCAGGACTTGCCAGAGCAGCCCCAGTTTGTTGTCATCTGGGATTATGTCAGTTTCCATCGGGCTGCTCTGCTCCGGGTCTGGTTCACCAACCATAATAGAGTTATTGCACTCAACTTGCCACCATACACCGGATTTTTTTTAAAAGATTTTCTTTGATGCATACATGCCTTCATTTGACAGTGGATAGCTAGGAAGGGGGAGAGAGAGGGGGTGTGACAGTAAAATGTCCTCTGGTTGGATTCAAGCGGGGGTCCACTGCATGCTCTCTAACCACTTAACTACCTGCGAACCTCATACACCCCATTTTTGAATCCTATTGAGGAGTTCTTTTCAGCATGGCGCTGGAAAGTTTAAGACCGTCATTAGTTATTAGATTACTCGATTAATCGAAGGGATAGCCGGATAAGACTCGATTCTAAAAATATCCGATAGCTGCAGCCCTACTGTCTAATGCTCCAAATGCTTTTGCAGCTGTTGCTGCTGCATTGACCAACTTTGCTCATGGTTTCATTTTTTCAAACCTAGGACAGCTAATACAACCGTCACTCCTACACCCAAGAAAGTCACTAGCAAATCTTTTGCTGAAACACCTGCCAGGCTGCTCGAGAGCCAGCCAAAAACTCTGCTCCTAGCCTCCCCACTGATCTCTTCCTCTGTCATGTTTCCTGCTGACTGTCTAATGTTTTCCTCCTCTTGTTGTATTTGTTCACCCACTGCTTGCAGCATCTCATTGGTGTAGCAGCCTCCATTGTTTTCCGTCACCATCTTGTCTATCGTCTTGAGCAGCTCCTCCACCTGGAACTGGTTGCTCCTGTATTCATTCTTTGGTTTGTCTTTCCAGTATTTATTGTCAATGACGTGGCACCGTCCTCCACACTTCTTCACCAGGTCATCCACAGGCTCATACTGGGACGCCAAGTTCTCAATCCTCTCTCCCTCAGCGAGATCGTCACCATGAGTGAAGAGAACTGTGGCATATTTGAAAGCTTCTTCAGAGAAGAATTCTTGTATTTTGCTGATGACTTCCTGCTCGTGCCTTGTGAATCTCTCCAGTTTGAGCACAATGAGAAAAGCATGAGGCCCAGGAGCACACTCTGTGATACAGCTCACTATCTCAGGCTTCATCTCCTCCTCAGATCTGTCTGTGTCAAAGAGACCAGGAGTGTCGATCAGAGTGATGCTTCTTCCACTGATAGATCCCTTTTTTGCTTTGCATTTTTTTGTTCCAGATTTTAAATTGTGGTAGATCTTGAATGCATCTTTTCCAAATATAGTGTTAGCCAGGCTGCTTTTCCCGGCTCCCGTTTTTCCCAAGACGGCTATTCTCACTGTGTTGGGCACTGAAAGAAAATAACGCCCATCATTAATATTTTACAATATACACGTGCTGAACAACCTAAATTACAAAAGTTTATATTGGTCAAAAATCACAGCTACCATGATACCATATCATCATGATATAAAATTGATACATTTCAGTTTTTTAACACTATTAATTAATCAATTAAATAATTACAATTCACACAATTTGTTGTTATTTTTTACTTGAGGTCCTGCTATAGTGAAATGTACTACAGCCCTGAGTACAGGCTTTTTCCTGCAGCTTGTGTGTTACAAGCGCCACCCTGTGGTGTTCAGAGGATAATGCTCAAAAGGACTACATTTAGTGTTGGTACATAAAATATTCTGATTTTTTAAAAATAATTAATTTAAATTGTCAACGTTTGCAGCCAGCTGAAGCTAGCACTGCTCGCTTTAGATACATGATATAGCACATTCTTTTGGAGCAGTAAACGGGCAGTTTCACTGGAACTACTTGAGGAGCTCCAGAGGTGTCTGTATATCAAAATGTAATTCACACTCTGCCAATCACAGTTGAGTATTCACCCAGACCGTGGCACAGTATTCTGTGTCTGCTGTACGATCAGTCAGTGTGATCCAACATTTAGCTTTCTAAATGAAATATTAGCTGATGTGTATCTGACACATTGTGGTAACAGCTGTGAACTACTATCATTTAAAACTTCTACTTCACAATGTCTTGTCTTGTCTTTTAGACGACAACAGGTAACCGTATCTCACAGGTCAGTGTAGAAAACAGTGCATGATGACAGTCACCTGGATCTAGTACATCTGTGCTTGTACGTTTCCAGTTGTCTTTGACACCTCAACATATTTCTGCCAGATATTTCATTTCCTTATAAGGTGATGGAGCAAACACTGTAAAAGTCACAACATTACATTCCTTGAAAACACCTCAGTACCTACGGTGAACTGATAAGTGTCCTGAGAACAGAACGTTTATTCTGGACCAACACAGTTCAGTTAAATTAGCCGAGGTCACTGCTGACCTCACGTCAGATTGTTAATGACATAAGTTCACGCTCAGGTCACATCATAACTCACAAATATATTCAGGTGTAATAATATGTAAGGTCAAAAGAGAATGTCAGTATGTAAGGTGAGCGATGGCTATGCAAGGTGAAAAGGTAACCATTATATGTGAGGTTAAAGGTAAAAATACATTTTGTCAATACATGTCTCAGTTACACTTAATACATTTCTTCCTACTTAAAAAATAAACTTCTGTTCTGCTGCTGACACGTGCTCAGTGTGTTGACTTTTTATTTTATTTTAACAGCATTACAGGTTTACTTTGCGTTTGTAACACTATCATGTCACATCCCACTTAAAATGGTTCAAATTACATTGAATTATATTTGTATTTGTGTCCAACTATTGGAAGCTATTGGAAAGAAATGGTGAATTTTCATAGTAAGTAGTCATAGAAAATAGAATAAAGTACAATGTTATAAAAACAACTGTGTCTTATTTTTCCCATTCACTAATACACTTTAGAATTGATTTGGAGTCACTTGGTCACATGACATGGAAGCTAATGAGAAAAAACAAAAAACAAAACAAATATTTCTGCTAAATAAATATATAACACAAAATAAGTGTGTTACATGAAATCAGTTCATTATTATTATTTTTTAAATCATAATTTTCACTGATATTATCCAGTCAGCAAGAAGGAACATTAGCCCTTTTCACAAAGAGATGCCGCATTATCGCCACAGCGGCGGTTCGGCAATTCTCCATCGTTGTTTGTTAACACAGAGCCAAGCAGCGCTGGCGTAAAGACGAACCACTGTGAGATTCTCACAGAAAGATGGTGCTGCGGCTCCTAAAGAGGCGTGGCGGTATACGTCATGACGATGACATCAGTGTGTGTGTTGTTTTAAGGTATTTCCCCAGGCGTCTCTCTGTGAAAGGGGCATTTAGATTCATATTAAACATTTATATTGAACATTTAACATTTAACATTTATATTTATATTTAACATTAGGTTTTGGTTTAACATATAACATTTAGATTTAAATTTAGATTTTTTATTTAGATTTAACAGTTACATTATATTTTTTAAAGATAAGTAAATATCACAAAGTTCACAAATACTGCTGCAAATCTGGTCAAAAGTAACATTTTAAAATTAGCATGTTCTTTTTTTTAGGTGGTTTGTTGCTAATTGTGGCGAAATGTTGCTGTTCATTTTAGCACGCCCAACATTACAATCCTTGCCTTATATCGTTTAACGTTGCTTTGTCTGACTTTTGTCTTTATTTAGTTGAGAGAGGGACCTGTGTAGTTATCAGATTGTCTGATCAAAACGCCCTCCCTACGCAACGCTGGCTTATCCATTCACACTGGTTTAGTTTGCCAATGCTGGGCTTCTGATACTACCTCCAGAGGCAGAGCGAAATTTCACCCCTCCCTGCTGAGACATTCACACAGAACAAGAGGCGGAGAATTGGCGTAGGATCCCAGCATCCAAACCGCAGTGTGAATGGGGCTTCTGTTTTTATCTAAATCAAACAAACAGTAGGGTAATTTATCAACGGTCCCTAAGTCAGCCTGCAGCGCTGAGTGTCTCACATGCAGATCTGTGTTCGGGGTCGTGAACAGGGAAACGTTACATTTTAACAGATGAACTAAATGCACAAATCGGGGGAAAGTATGATGCATTTTAAATATCCGACAGCCTCACATTTTAGTCACGTCCTTTGTCTTTATTATGACAGATCTATTCTAGGCTCGTCATTTCTCTTATTAGGCATGGAAAAAAAAGTTGTCGATCGTTTGTCATTTAACGCAGTGAACACTGGTGTGAAGGATTGTGGTGACACTTCACTGCGTAACAGTGGATTTGTGGCCCATGTTCACTTTACGGTGCTGCAGGGCAGCTGTTGTTGTTGTCAACATGGCCGCAGTATTGCTCGATGTTATGGAGTTCGGAGAAAAGAACAGATCAGATTTAATCTGCTCTACTTTCCCTCTTACCGATCCATTAAGGTCAATTTTTACGCACGACGGCGTCCATTTTCAACTTTTGTTAAACAGAAACAAAACATGACTGAGAAAGATTACTTACCGTCCATGTTTCAGCTGTGAAGTGTCTTATAAAGTGAAGTGTAAACTTGTCTCTGTCCTGTCACACGCCCATGAAACACATGTCATCATAAACCTTATTTGGTAGGCTACTTGGCTGGAATGATTTGCAATTGCGTCATGATGGCAGAAAAAGATATTTATCACATCTGCAAAAAACACGAGATCATCTGTACATGAATGCCATCAGTAATAAAATGGTGACAGCTCTGGTCTGAGTGGCTGCCCTGCTGCAAACCAGCATAGACCAGTATGATTTCCCTGTTTTGGTGCTGCTTTAGCTGGTGCCAGCATGATAAAGCTGGTCCATCCGCAAGTTCTCATTAATGATGCTGGGCCGAGCATCAGTCATATTGGTGAGGTGTCTATACAGAAGCCCCCAGGATATTAACTGCCTGTTCACCCTGCTGCCGCCTGCAAGGAGATAGAGAAGCATTGGCTGTTGTACTACAGATGAGTGTCCTCATCCTACAGGCTTGTTCTTATGGCCTTGTTTTATGGTATTCTTCTATAATTTCTCAATGTTAAGCACTTTGGCCCGTTGGATTGTATTTTTGGGGGGAATATTATTATTGCGTCATTAATACTTTGTCATTTTTAAATAACCTTATATTGTTTTCATTTTCGTAGCATACATGAAATAAAGATGCATTGTAATATTTTCATGTGCTGTGGCGTTTATCAGCTTCCAATGCAACAGAACACAACATATGCTGGTCTTGCTGGTTACCACCTATGCTGGTCTATGCTGGTCTATGCTGATTTTTCCAGCAGGGAGGAGTGACAGTGGTGAGTGTAAATGTCCAAGGTTGCTTAAAGAGGCTGGTTTTGATGACTTACTTGAACATAAATCTGGGACTTTTCGCTCAGATGACTGCTGATAATCAGCAGATAGAGATGAAAATTCTGTCGTTATTATCTTGCCTCCACGCCGATGGAAAGTCGGGTGAAGTTTCGTCGTCCACAAAACCTTTCTGGAGCTTCAGCAAAACAGCATCACAGTATTCTCTAAACAACCCTCAATGCAAAATCTAACCGGTGTGCCCTTCTAGTGTAGTAGCTGCAGTGAAGATTTTGGCTTGAATAAAGGGTGTAAATAATGTCTTTTCAAATCCATTTGGGCTTCAGAGGACTTGGATCAGTATGGACGAGCTGTTTTGTGCCATTCTATGTTTCTTGTCCCTTGTCATTGTTTGGGTTGTTCTTACATTTTAAGACAAGTCCCCATCTGCTTCAGTTGTTTAGTGGAGAATGCCGCCATGCTGTTTTATTGTGAAGCTCCAGAAATGTTTTGTGGACTCTAAAACTTCACCCGACTGTCCAGAGTAAATCCTGACCGAACTCTCCCTTAAAGTGGAGATCTCATCATATTCCTTCTTTGAAGCAAAGTAGTCCAAATTTAAAGCTGCTGCAAGGAACTCTTACGCTTTTGTTTATTTTGCCATCCCCCCAGTACAACGGAGAACAAAACTTTATTTTAGTGGTGTACCACCAGACTTCAGACCCAGCGACAGGCGTCAAGAATTACTATACAATGTCAATGTTCTCGTTGATGATCACTTTTGCTCATTCAGAGGCATCTGTATTAAACTGAGACTGTGTAATAAAGCATCCTAAAAGTCGTCCAGCACCCAGTTTTAACAGAAGGCTTTAAATATGGTGTCACATAACTTTCCGTGGTTGTCTATAAGCTAAATAAAGCACATTTTATGGTTTAAATGACAAACAAATGAGGACTGCAACATCAGCTGCTAATTCAATCATTTAAGAGCGGTTAATCCCTGACTGGCAGGGCTGGGCTCAAACTAAAGTTGTGTAAAGACTGAAGAATGTGTGAGGAGGCTCAGTTTGGTGGTTCAATTCACTCCAGTCTGTGAACGGCTTGATACTGATCCCCTCTGGTGTCCAAACTGTGCTGGTTTTTAGTTCAGCTCCAGTTCATTTTTAGTCAGGCAACACAACATAAGCAATGACTAGCTTCGCTGAAACACATCAGCTCTGTGTATATAACCTTTATTCAACCAAGTTTCTCGCTGAGATCCAGATCCTAACATGTGTTTGATGACCCTGTGATAAAACACAAAACACAATAATGAACGGCATCAGGTTGTTTAAGTTGGAGCATCGTGAAGAGCCATGATGCATGAGTGTACAATCATTTTCCAGCCCTCAAGACAGAAATATGCTCTGCTCCAGTGTCAGAAACCCATTTTCATCTTTAGTTCCTGCGGCAGTAGCTCCACCTGCTGTTGGAAGATACTCGTGTCTTCGCAGCATATGATGCTGTGTGATAAGGAAAAACTGCCTTTATGGGGGTGGAGAGACCTGCTCTACTTCACACATGAAGCACAGATACACATTCATATAATTGTATGCCCTAGTAAAGCACTTTGAGTTGCCTTGTGTCTGGATTGTATTATACAAATATACCCGCCTTGCCTAAATTCCTGGTTACCTTGCAGATCACATTGCTGCATCAGAGCAGGAGTAATTATCCAATGCTCTATACTATAGAGCATAACTGTGCATGCTGCTGGGAGCTACTGCTGCCTTGTTTTGTTTTTTTAAGCCCTTGATTTTTTTCATTAGAAATTGTTTTTTTTCTAACCCCTGTGTCCTGTGTCTGCATAGTGGGTGCAGTTTTAAACACTGCCAGCATGTAACACTGTTAGTGTGTCAGCAAATAGTTCTGTATCTTTTGTCAGATGGCAGCAGGGTGAGCAGACGATTTTGGTGGTGTTTATTATATTGTAACATCTCTTATGTCAAAAGGACTGAAACAGGAAGTGGTTTAGGTGGAAGCTTCATATATAGAGCAGAAGTCACAGCCCTTCTGGTGGACCCCATAGGACCTATACTTCACAGAAACTTTGCTCGGAAGTCAATGATAAGACACAAATAATTTTTTGGTCCTTTTTGAATTGTACCATGGACGACACATATGATGTTTGTCCACTTAAAAGATAATTTTCCAAATCAAAAAAGTTGCAATTTGTTGTAAATAAAAAACATATCTGTTGTGCTGATGGCAATAAGTCTGTTAAGTCTGTTTTATGATTGAGGCCCAACCACTCTGATGGTATGAGGGTCAGTCATCACACGCGATTGGTGGCATGCACATAAGATCATAACAACCAACCAAGAAGGAGGGTATGATGTGGAGTAAAGCCAACAATATCCTTCCATAATTTAGCTCCACCAGTAGGTCAAAATGTTCACCTGTCCAGTGAACATCTACTCAATGAATGGGCACAAAATCTAAAATATCCCAACAATTATCAAAAGCTCTCAATGTACAGACATGTATGGCTCTGAGACAATAAATGCTTCTGACTTTGGTGATCGCCTGACATTACATGTAACACCATCATCAGCTCCAAATGTTGTTTGGTTTATTACCAAACTAATGACATTCAACGGATGACATCAGCCTCAACTCCACTTGGTGTTTTGCGCCAATTATCATCGTGCTAACATGCTAACCCGATAAACATTACACACACTAACCATCAGCATGTTAGTTTGGCTGTAGACACTCAGACTTGTTTCACTCTTTAAGACTGTTGGAATGCTTTATACATCTTTAAAATAAACATGTTGTTGTTTTAATTTTCCTGCTGCACCATTCATAAATTAATTACCTTACCAAGAAATAATATATATTAAATAAGTATTTCATAGTGTTTTATTGACTGTTCATATGTGATGATACATTTTATTCCCAAAGGAACTACAACTTTTACAGGAGCATTAGAGGAATGTCACAGATATTATGTACATACATCACTCTGGTCAGTGTTTGCAAGAGGAAACACTGATCAATGTTTTAATGGAGACAGAAATACAACTGACACCGTATTCTGGTTGGATTACAATATCTTTAAAGTACTTTTCTATGAATATTGTTAAAAATGTTGATCTTTGTGATTAGAGTTGACAGAACTGACAGCCCGGGGCTGTGGTTAGCTCGTGAAACAGGAATAAGCATCTAAAAGTTTGGTGCTCAGACAAAGTACAACCTGTAATATACAACATTTGCATAAACATAATTATATCAATGGTTAAAGATTTAAATCTGATCAGAGATTGTTCACAAAGAATCCTCTGCATCTCTCTCACATCTTACGGCACATTACAGGTTTCAACAATGTTAAAACTTCGGCTGTGAGGAATTTGCTTGATATCAAACTGATTCTTCATTCTTCATTCTTGACAACTGCAGCTTCCTGTGGTGTGTCTGCTCATTTACCTATAAAATATCCTGCAACACCTCCTATCACGGCTCCTACTACACCAACTGCAACTACAACTTTGCTGAATGACAATGGAAATCCAGAAGTTCCTGCGACACCAACAGCACCTCCTAACAATGCGCCTATTACAATGACTACCAATCTGATCAAAAGCCTCCTAAAATCTCTGCTCTTAGCCTGGTGTCTGAGCAGCATCTCAGTGGTGTAGCAGCCTCCATTGTTTGCCGTCACCATCTTGTCTATCGTCTTGAGCAGCTCCTCCACCTGGAACTGGTTGCTCCTGCGTTCATTATTTGGTTTTTCTCTCCAGTATTTGTTGTCAACAATGTGGCACCGTCCTCCACACTTCTTCACCAGGTCACTCAGAAGCCTATTATTGTGGACAAAATTCTGAATTGTCTCTCCCTCAGGGAGCTGGTCACCATGAGTGAAGACAACTGTGGCATATTTAAAGACATCATCAGAAAAGTATTCTTGTATTTTGTTCATTCCAACCTGCTCCTGATCTGTGAATACATCCACTTTGAGCACAATGAGAAAAGCATGAGGCCCAGGAGCACACTCTGTGATACACCTCACTATCTCAGGCTTCAGCTCCTCCTCAGATCTGTTTGTGTCAAAGAAACCAGGAGTGTCGATCAGAGTGATGCTTCTTCCATTGACAGATCTGGTTTCTGACTGACATTTGGTTGTTTCAGAGCTGAAAGTGTGGTTGACCTTAAAGAGTGTGTCTCCAAATATGGTGTTAGCCAGGCTGCTTCTCCCGGCTCCAGTTTCTCCCAAGATGACAATTCTCATTGCGTTCGACACTGAAAAAGAATAATGTCCATCAATAATACTGTATATTTGATTTTTCATTGTTTTTAAATATTAAAAGATTCCAATCCAATACCATCAAAACCCTCATTGGACAGTTTGGGCTGCTCTGATTCTAAATGGTAAGTTTATATATATATATATATATATATATATATATATATATATATATATATATATATATATATATATACACACATACTGTATATATATATATATATATATACATATATATGTGTATATATATATATATATATATATATATATATGCTCTAATTCTAAATGGTAAGTTTATACACACACACACACCCACACACACACACACACACACATATAATCATTTTGTACAACTATAAAATGATGTTACTTATTTTTATCTTTTTATTAATATCACTTTAAAGAAACAACTGATAATTACATTTTCTCTAAAATTCAGTGTGAATCATTTTCTGCCATCACAATGCTGATGTTGTTCAAGTTTTTCCTTCCTTATCATCCATAAATAACTTAACATTACGGTTAAAGGGCATCAATAATATCCCAGCCATGTTTAACAACAACAACAACTTCCTTACAGTGCCATAATGAAAGATTTGTCTACCTCTGCAGCAGACATTTTTGAGGAAGATTAAAGGTAAAGATACATTTTGTTACTACATGTCTCAGACACACTTTAATTCTATTTTAACAGCATCACAAGTTTATTTTGCTTTTGTCACACTATCATATACTAAATACTCATATAAAATAGAATAAGCAGTAACGTGACAAAACAAGCAGGTTTTCATTGATCTCATTCACTAACACAATTTGGAATTGATTTGGAGTGACTGGGTCACATGACATGGAAGCTAGTGTAAAAAACAAGCCATTTCTGCAAAATAAATACTTAACAAAAAAAATAAGTGTGCTACATGAAATCAGTTTAGTATTATCATTTTTTATCATCCAGTCAGCATGAAGACACATTGTTTTTGTCGCAAGAAATCAAACAGTAGGGTAATTTATCGACGGTCCCTAAGTCAGCCTGCCGCGCTCGCTGACTCGCACTGAGATCTGTGTTCAGGGTCGGGAACAGAGAAACAATACATTTTAACAGATGAACAACTGGGGGAAATATCACGCAATTTAATTGTCCGACAGCCCATCACTTACATATTAGTCGCGTCCTTTGTCGTCATTGAAAACAAATCATTTCCTCATAGTTTTTTTGTTGTTTAAGTTAACGCAGTAACCACTGCTGTGAAGGATTTTTGAGACACTTCACTGCGTAACAGTGGATTTGTGACCAAAGTTCACTTTACGGTGCTGCAGGGCAGCTGTTGTTGTTAACATGGCCGCGATGTTGCTCGATGTTCTGGAGTTCAGTAAAGTAAATATCAGATCAGATTTAATCTGCTCTACTTTCCCTCTTACCGATCCACGAGGATCGATTTTTACGCACGACAGCATCCATTTAAACCTTTTGTAAAACAGAAACAAAACATGACTGAGAAAGATTACTTACCGTCCATGTTTTCAGATGTGAAGTGTCTGTCGGCTCAGAGTGGAATCAAGAATGTGGAGAGGAAACTTCTCCCAGCGCTGTCACACACAAAAAAAAGTCACATTAAACCTTATTTGGTACTTGGCTGGCAGGATTTCCAAATGCGTCACTTGGTAGAAAATAATATTTATCAAATCTGCAAAAACCATGTGATCACTTTTACAAGAATGTTTTAATTAATGCTAACCAACTGCTGCTTCTATAAGAGTGATTTGTCTTCATTCACATTTTTAACACACATTTATTCCCCCTTAAAAAAAACTTTTCTTCTGCTGCTCACCTGTGTTCCAGTGTGTTGACTTCATTTTATGTGAACACAGAGACAAGCTGTGTTTTTTATTTGTTTATTTTTTTGCTCCTCCCAACAGATGAAAAAAATAAAAATAAAACTTAGAAAATGGAGCACCAAAGGAAAAAAAAGAAAAAGAAATTCTCCCTTAGTTCTCAGGACTTAAATATGTGGGTGAGAAGATCATTACTGAATTTTCATTACTGTGGCAATGACCAGAAATACAGTCTTAAAATGTTTTATTTCTGCATGTTTTGATGCAATTTTGAAGGGGGGCTACATTTTGCCACCTCAATATATCCCATGGAAGCAAATATAAGTGGTATCATTTGTAAGAAGCAGCCACCTCCTCCTCCCAGAGTGCACCAAACATGTGGAGATCCCTCCCCTGTTGCTCTTCAGCAGGTCTCCCCACCCCTTTTCCTCTGTAAAGCGGTTTATTTCTTATCACACGCCATTATATGCTGCGAAGACATGAGTATCTTCCAACAGCAGGCTGAGCTACTGGCGCAGAAACTGAAGATAAAAATGGGCTTCTGACACTGGAGCAGACCTCTGTCATTAGTTATTATGTGTTGCCTAATTAAAAATGAGATGGAGCTGAACTAAAATCCAGCACAGTTTGGACACCAGAGGGAATCAGTATAGTTAACATTTAACAGATGAACAGACTGGAGTTATGAGGTGAACCACCAAACTGAGCCTCCTCACACATTCCTAAGTCTTTACACAACTTTAGTTTGAGCCCAGTCAGGGATGAACCGCTCCTTAATGATTAAGTGAACAAAATTATGTGACACCATTTTTCAAGCATTCGGTTAAGACTGGGTGCTGGACAACTTCTTCACCACAGGCTGTTCAGACTTTAATGATCCTTTATTACACAGTCTAAAAAAAAGTCCAGAGTGATCCAAGTCTGACACAAGATCACATGTTCAGTGTTGAAGACTCTTCTTTATCCTCGCTGGACTTTAGAAGCCAATTTCCCCTCCAGATCTGTCGCAATCCTTTTGGTGGAGCAGTGCAGCCTTCAGGCCTGAACCCCGGTGTCCTGGACCAATTTCAAATGTTTTAGTTAACTTCAAATGTGACCTGTGTGGAATGTGGACCGAAAAAAAGTGGGATTTTACAAAAACAAGTTCAGCTTGTATTTGTGTTTAAATATAATGGAGTCAACACACTGGAACACAGGTGAACAGCAGAAGTTATTTTTTAATTAGGAATTGTGTTTACTGTATCTGAGGAGCAATCATCAAAACCTGGCAAAGTCTTGTTTTATATCCTTCTTATTATGTTTTGTTAATAAGGTTTTTTTTATAATTACTTCAGCTGTCAAACATCAGTATTGAATCTTTTTAGGAGGATGTCATTTATGTGAATTAAGTTGTTGAACCAATAAATATTTGAAGTTTAAAGCGTGAGAGCTGAAATGAGCTTTGTCCTCGGGTTGTGGTTCTACAATAAGTTGTCACTTTCATAACACAGTGATGAAGACAAGAGCAACAGGCCTTTGTTGACTCTCTGTCACTGAAAGATACTCACAGTCAGCAGTTAAACTGTAAACTGTCCAGTGAATGTTTCCTTCATGTTCTGATAAAACAACCTACTGCATGGTTAACAAGTGAATGTGAAGCAGGAGCTGTGCTGGTTTGACAGAGACTGTCTCTGATAGAAAGACAAATAGAAGCAGCAGCTGGTTAGCATTTAGTTAAAACATTCATGTAAAAGTGATCTTGTGTTTTTTGCAGATGTGATAAATATCTTTTTCTACCAAATGACGCATTTGGAAGTCCTGCCAGCCAAGTACCAAATAAGGTTTAAGTAGACATTTGTTTCTCCATGGGCGTGTTACAGGGCAGGGAGAAGTTTCCTCTCCACATTCTTGATACTTCCACTTTGAGCCGACAGACACTTCACATCTGGAAACATGGACGGTAAGTAATCTTTGTCAGTCATGTTTTGTTTCTGTTTAACAAAAGGTGTAAATGGATGCTGTCCTGCGTAAAAGTTGATCCTAGTGGATCGGTAAGAGGTAAAGTAGAGCAGATTAAATCTGATCTGATATTTACTTTACTGAACTCACACCAGTGTTCACTGCGTTAACTTAAATCAACAATGGGAAACGATCGTCAACTATTTTCCATGACTAAGGGCGTTTTCACACCTGCCTTGTTTAGCTCGGTTGAATCGAATGCTGAGGCCTGTACTGCGAAGGGGGCTCAACATAGCCAGGCTTTGTGCTCATGATGCAGCTCAACTATCAACAACTAGCAACAACTATCTTTTTTCATTTTTGAATGATGTCTATATTGTTTTCACATTTTACTGATCTCAGTTATAGAATTCCCGTGTGTGTTTTTATTGAAAGCAAAGCTGAGTGTGTGTAGGCTTTAAATGTTCAGTGTTTTTTGTTTTTTTGTATTTTTTTGTATTACTGTGTTGGGATGAACAAGCAAATGTAGCTACTGTCCCTGTTCAATGACAGTAAAGACCTTTTTGACAGTGAAAATAGCTCAAGCCTGTAAGATTTGTGTTTGGGCTACACTGCCCTACAACGGGTGAAACATTGATCAGTTGATCAGTTTATTCATGGCCACATCAAAGAAATGATTAACTTTACTCATTACCTGTGACAAATAAATACTAGGTTGGCCTAATTAATATTTCATATTGCATTTTATTAAGATGTGGAAGCAGCAGTCGGACATGGCAGCAAGTGTGTGGATAATATACTGAATCCCATTTTATTTCATTTTATCATCACTATCTTAAGATTGCAGATTCTCAGTAAGAGCGAGAACCACTTTGCGGATGGCGCAACACGCAGTGTTCTTGCTCAGATTTTCTGCATCACCAACTGAATGTAAGTAGTTTGCCCGACAGTGAGCGCACAGCTTCTTCAGTGGCATCCTGACACTCGGCTCAATAAGTGAGCAGATGTGCCGTATTCCCTCGGCTGAAAATCTATATCGCTCATAGAGGAATTCATCATCATGAGTTACACAAAACAGCGGCGCTTTTAAGCTGAAACTCTGAACATAACCTGGTCGGGTCAGGTTATGAGCTAAGCATAAGTTACCATGGTGATCTCGCCGGGTTAAACGAGAGCCACCTTCGTAGTACAGGAAAGCCTGGCTTTAGACTCAGCATATATACCTCGCTAACCCACTAAACTGGCTTCGCAGTACACCTCTCTGGAGCGTTTACCCCCTTGGTGCAGTTCGTTTGGGAAGGTGTGAACACATCAATCGCACTCGGGTGCGGACCAAAACAACCGGACCGAGACCTCGTGGAAGAGGTGGTCTCGGTCCGGTTCCAAACAAACTCTGGTGCAGTTCGTTTGTGATGAGAACATGATCCAACCTCGATCCGACCGAACTGCAGGAAGCATCAGTGCTTAACCCCGAATTTCCACTGGATACGTGTCCGCTGCCTTAGGGCTCCGATCTGATTTTGCTCCGCCGTCAGGCAATCGCTACCTGTTGCGGTTTGAGTCCGCCACGGCACAGTACGGTACACACGATAATCACATGATCACTTGCGACCGCAGTTATAGGTATGTGTTATAAAAACAACAGAAGGAAGTGTTCCCGACCGAAGGATTAGTAGAAGAGCCTGTGTTTGTCTCTTTTTGAGATTTGTGTGCTGTATCAACACGAAGTGTTTTATTTTGAAAAGTAACCGGATGTAATATTGTTGTTTTGGTGCTTGACTTCCTGTCTGGTCCATGCTAAATTTAGCTGAATTGCTGCGTATCCTCGCGCATCTCACATCTTGGTCCGCTTGTAAATACTGCCGTGTGAACACAAACCAAACTCGAGGCAACATGCAACATTGTAACAAGTTGGTCCCTGATTCGGACAAGAGCAAACGAACTATAGGTGTAAAAATGCCCTAATCTGTGTGAGACACTGTGTTTGTTTGTATGTTGTTATTGGGAGTAATAGTTTAATTTGTTTTACATTTCTTCAATCCATTCTATTAAACCACTGAGGATTTATATTGTACCTGTGCTGTTACTTCTGTATCTTATTATAAATGAAAACAACCAAAAGACAAATATACAGTATTATTGATGGACATCATTCTCTTACAGTGTCACACAGAAGGAGAATTGTCATCTTGGGAAAAACTGGAGCCGGGAAAAGCAGCCTGGCTAACACCATATTTGGAGGAGATGTGTTCCAGATCTACCACAATCTCAGTTCTGGAACGAGAAAATGCCAAGCAAAAACCAGGTCTGTCAGTGGAAGAAGCATCACTCTGATCGACACTCCTGGTTTCTTTGACACACACACATCTGAGGAGGAGCTGAAGCCTGAGATAGTGAGGTGTATCACAGAGTGTGCTCCTGGGCCTCATGCTTTTCTCATTGTGCTCAAAGTGGAGAAATACACAGAGCAGGAGCAGGAAATCATCAAGAAAATACGAGAGCACTTCTCTGAAGAAGCTTTCAAATATGCAACTGTTCTCTTCACTCATGGTGACCAGCTCCCTGACGGATCAAAAATTGAGAAGTTGGTGTCTGAGAATAAGCCTGTGTATGACCTGGTGAAGAAGTGTGGAGGACGGTGCCATGTCATCGACAATAAATACTGGAAAGACAAACCAAAGCATGAATACAGGAGCAACCAGTTCCAGGTGGAGGAGCTGCTCAAGACGATAGACAAGATGGTGACAGAAAACAATGGAGGCTGCTACACCAATGAGATGCTGCAAAAAGTGGAGCAAATGATAAAACAGGAGGAGAAAATCATTAGACAGTCACCAGGAAACATGACAGAGGAAGCGATCAGAGGAAAGGCTAAGATCAGCGTTTTTGAATGGCTCTGGATCAGACTGGCAGGTATTGGAACAGGTGCATTGCTAGGGATGTTCTTGGGTGTAGTAGCGTTTGGTGCAAATACATTAGCAGTTGGAGGAGCAGCAGCAGCAGGAGGTGTTACAGGGTTTTTGGCAGCTGAGGGAGCAAACACACCCCAGGAGGCAGCACAGAGGGCAGCAGAGGCGGTCAAGAGTCACAGATTCACCAAATGATGATGTCCGAAAAATATTCCCATCATAGTTCAAATCCAGTGAAACCTCTAATGACTTGTGACTCTCGAGGACGAATAGATTGCAATGATTATCAAAACAATATTTAACCAATTTATTCATATATAATAATCAGTTGTCTTTCTTGTCTGAGCTTCACACTTTAGTCGCTTATTCCTCTTTCACAAGCTAACCAAAGAGAGTTTGATTAAAATATTGAAAAATGTGATGGAGATATGACCGTTAAGTTTGTTTAAACCAAACCAGTGTACGCTGTTGGTTGTATATCTGTTTTTAGCCTTATAATATTGGTCACTTTTTCCTGTTGCGAGACATAAAATATCACTTAATATCATATTTGCAGCATCATTTTGTTAGACAGGCTTTTCTGATGCTCATGCAAGAATGGCGAATGTTTCTTTGTGGATTACAATGTATCATCAAATATGAACAATCAATAAAATGAAACTTTTATTTCTGCAAATATAGTGTTTTATTTGTAAATTCTTCAAAGTGTAAATGGTGCACTGGAATGATTGACACAATTGCAGAACAGAGTTCCACCAAACATGTTTATCAGAGATTATTACAGAATGAAACAAGTCCATGCTAGCAGCTCTGTAATGCTGTACAAATGTGCAGCTAGTGTCCGCTTGATTACAACCTCACAGTGACAATGATACCATACAGGTGTTTGGTATGTGTGATGGTAATCGCGTTCATCATGTTAGATTAGCCTGTAAAGCGTTTAGCCTTTATTTTCAATCTAGTGCATTGCCCGTAGGAAGTATGTATTCCTATAGAAAAGTTGGATGTTGAGTAGCTTTTTCATGGATGGCCAAATGAGGCTGTGTTTGAAGGTGGGACATCAGAGATATAATTGGCCGTTTTTGACTACTTTTGATTTTAACCATTATATTTCACAACAAAAACTATTTACCTTGCCTTGTTTGGTGTCATTATTTTCAGCACAACCTCATGTGTGAACTCCTGAAAATGTGCTTATTTAAAGTGTAGGAGGCATTTTGTGAATATTTATTATATACAACATTTCTAGGGGTATTAAGAGGTGCTGAATCCAAATCTGCTGTTTGTGAAGCTCACAAATGCCCCAAATGCCTAAAAACTTGAGAAATCCAACATGGCCGCCACCGCCAGGCTGAAATCTATCTTTTTGACTAGACAGGGTAAAAACATGAATTAAATGTGCTTTTGTAGGTTTTCCTACATGAGCAATCCGATGGCATATTCAGATTTGAAATGTAATGTGAAAAAACTGCTTCGATATTGCAAAAATAATTGAGTGAATATCGCATGATATGAAGCCTCACTGTTCGCACGTTCACAATATCAAGCGACAATCTGGAACCAAGCTCACCTGCCACATCCTGATCTTCCTGCAGTGGATGAAATGGGATGGATGCACAAAGAAGGTCAGTTAGTGCGGCTGCTACTGTCTCTGCCACCCATGCCTAAAGCCTGCAGGGAGTTCACTTCATGTAGGTGTACCGAGGGATGCCTCAGCCAACGCTGCAGCTGCAGGTATGTGGATAGGGGATTATCTGATGTTGAGCAATGTGTACAAGATTGTACAAATATGATAGATTGGTAGAGAATATCAGCCTGCACACTACTACGCAGAGATATTTGAGGCACACACACATATATTTATTACATATTTATTTATGTCGTACAATAAAAAGTCACAAAGGGCTTCAAATGAATACTAAAGTGCACTAGTGAACGCTAGATTCTGGGTGTGAAAACCACAATGAACAGCTGTCTGTGGCTTTACTTGAGGAAATGCCAGCTCACAGAGTTTCAGGAAGCGTTGTTTCACAAGGTTAGATACATTGTGCAATCAACATCAACGTCTTAACAAAAGCTGGACACACACACACACACACACACACAGACAGACAGACAGAGATTCCTTGCTTTGATAGAGAGATGGGTTGTTTTGTCTTAAGACAAAACTAAGGCCAAATAGCCCTTACTGGTATTCCATAGTCTTAAATGTTATACATGTTTCAGACTAAGTTGACATTACAGTGTTCTTATTTGTTCCTGCAATGTCAGTTGACACTTAAATGAACTTAATGGCTAAGTTGCAATAAATGCGCTTAGTTTTAGAGCCAAGAGTTGGAGTTTGAATAGATACCTGTCTGTTTTTTTCAGGAATAAAAGCCAATGGCTTGGTCTATTTAACAGACCTGTCATTTGTGTTATGCAATATTTGGTATTGTTGTTTATAATGTAAAATTATTTTTTGTTAGATTACTCAATTAATCGATGGGATAATCATAATCATAAGACTCGATTCTAAAATATCCGATAGCTGCAGCCCTACTGTCTAATGCTCCAAATGCTTTTGCAGCTGTTGCTGCTGCAATGACCAACTGTGCTCATGGTTTCATTTTTTCACACCTCGGACAGCTAATCCAACCATCACTCCTACACCCAAGAAAGTCACTAGCAATGTCTGAGTCAGTCTGATCATGAGCCTGTCAAAAACGCCACCCTTAGCCTTCTCTCTGATCTCTTCCTCTTTCATGTTTCCTGAAGACATTTAGCACACTAAAATAAACAGCAACATTCCACCATATTTAGCAATAAACTCCTTTAAAAAAATTATCTAAATTATAAATTGTAGTTTCTGGGCTCTTTTCATCAAAGGTGTTGGTGTGTAGTATGTTGATAAAAGAATTCTGCAGAGGCAAGGCTGGGTTGAATGATAGAGCAGTCTTTATTGAAACAGATCTTAAGCCCGCGTCCTAACCAGAGTGCTTTGCCCTCTGCCCTATCAGAATTCTTATCGAGCGTTCAATTTTAGGAGTTCTACCAATTGCCACCCACCTTTCTCTGGTGTGGGGGCCTTTTTTAAAGTCTATTTTCCATACCCACCTACTTCTCCTAATTGGTCACTTTGATAGATTAAAGGTTCATCTATCCAATGGGAGAACAAGAGGATGGGTCTGCCTGCCACCCCTTATGAAATAACTCTTGTGTGTGTTACTTACACAAGTTCTTCCCAATACTTTGCCCTCTGCTCTATCGGAAACCTATCACCTTCGATCTCGGAAGTCCAAAAAATACCACCCCCATTCTCTGGTGCGCTGGTCCCTTACAGAGTCCATTCGCTCATACCCGCCTACTTCCTCTAGTCAGTGATGTGCAGAAGGGGGGGCTGGTTAAAACATGATAAACTGCCCTCTTGGGAGCCAAAACACGCGCTGAAGTGCACTTCTTTTTGCCCCTGCCCTCCAAAAAGTCTGTGCACGTCACTGCCTCTAGTTGTTTACTTTTGTGGACTGACGACCCCTCTATTGAGTGAGAGAAGAACAGGATGGATCTGCCTAACACCCCTGGTGAAATATCACTGGAGTGGTGTGTTGCGTGACTGTGATAATGTCATCTGAAGTGGACCGGCAGGTCTCTCTATACTTAGATGGGATTGTATACATTGAGTCAAATGGGACCTTTATGTTGGCTTATTCCCACACTTAATCAAAGGGAAGCATCTGGTCCTGTCCCTTCCTGTCCTGTCACTTAAAGCTCACGGCTAGTTAAGAAACACACAGACACTTCATAATTTCCCCCTTCGAGAGCCCACTAGGTCTACAAAAAAAAAAAAAAAAAAAACACTTGCAAACACATTGCAATGATTTACTTTCATCCAACTCCTGTTGCGGCTTGTCTGTTTTCAACAAAGTCCGCCTCATCCAATTCTATTACTAATTTAAGAGTCCTATTTTGAACTGCAATTTGGAGTCAGCTAATCAACTAGTCCCTCTTCAGGTCCTATAGCACCTTATTTTAAGTAACTTTATGACTACTTAACTTACTCACTTGTCCGAATCAGGTCAAATTCGGCTAACCTTAGCCTCACCTGCAGGACTCCCTTCAGGTACACTCCTATCAGCAAACTCTGAAAAGTACCTTTTACAATTGAAATCTTTGCTTGTGGCTTCTCAGGTGTAGCTGTGAGGGATTCCCACAAATCAACTGTTGCCTCCCATTCCAAAAATCTGCCCCTCTCAGGAGTATCAAAAATATATAGGAAACCTTGCTAATCAAGTATGGAGAATCCACGCCTTTAAGCCAATCCAGAGGGAGGAACTCCTTTATAATTTACAATAACCAATTACCATTTATCCTCTAATTGAATGACCATATGCCATTGAACTCCAAAACTTTCACAAGTCCTATTTTCAAATCTTAATAAAAAACTATGTATATCGTTGTGCGATGATATAAAGAGTAAATCCTTATTAAACTGTTATATTATTAAGATCATGGTCATTCCTTGGTTCATTAGCAATTAATTTTTATTTTCACTTTGTATGGCATGTCTCTCTCACTTTGTCTTTTGACTGTCCAACAGTACAGAACGATAAACAGCAGACTAATAGTACCTCATTGCAAGGACGTCACCATGGTATAGATATTGGGGGGGTCCAAATGAGAGCCCTTTCCCCGAATTTTTGTTTTAGTACATTTCCCACAATTCTATATTCAATATATGAAAATTCGCACATTTAGAAGTTTTGAGGACAACATTGACCATTTGAATTCACATGTCAAGGAATATTCTGTGAAATTGCATGGATTCCTACAGAATCAAGATAAAGCTTCTGTTTAAATTCCCATGAAGTGAAAATCAATGTTTTATCTCAAAGATTTTGCTCTATATCTCACCTATATGCCAGTATCAGGCCCAATGTTACTAA